>JABWTJ010000485.1:179791-625467 GCA_016801875.1 Solanum sitiens | reverse complement strand
CGTGAGCAGCCCAGCTTCAAGAAGGGGTAACAGAGTTTTGGGAACTCTAATTCTCAAGGGAGTACAGCACCTAGAGGAGGCAGACCTGAGCCCAAGAAGGGCAATGGAGGTCAGATGCAGCGTCCCAAAAAGAACTGTGCTAAGTGTGGCCGTTCTCACAGTGGAGAGTACAGACAGGGCACTAATGCCTGCTTCGGTTGCGGTAAGAGTGGGAAGATGGTTAGAGACTGCCCACCGAATAGAGGTCAGGCTGGAGGTAATGCTTAGCCTAGGCCTAATCCACAGGTGCAGCAGCAGCCGAGCCTCCTAAGAGGAACAGGTTCTATGCCCTGAATGGCAGGGAGGAGCAGGAGAAGTCCGCTGATGTGGTCACAGGTATGCTGCAAGTATTCTCAACTTCTGTTTATGCTTTACTTGATCCAGGGTCTACGCTTTCCTTTGTAACTCCTTTGCTTGCTCTCACTTTTGAGGTATTGCCTGAAGTTATGCATGATCCTATAGTGGTTAGTACACCTTTAGGAGAAAATTTAAGAACTGATAGAGTATACAAGGATTGCCCAATAGTTGTAAGTGGTAAGACTATGTGTGCAGACTTCGTTGAGTTAACCATGCATGATTTTGATATTATTCTTGGCATGGACTGGCTTCACAGTTGTTATGCTTGTTTGGATTGTCGTAGTAGAGTGGTGAGATTTTGTTTCCCTAATGAAGAGGAGATAGTCTGGGAGGGGTACAACTCGAGTCGTCCTAATCCCTTGATTTCGAACCTTAAGGCCAATATAATGATGTTCAAGGGGTTATTGTGTCATCTTGTGAGTGTTAATGATTTAGATCATGACATTCCTTCCATAGACTCAGTGCCTGTAGTGAATGAGTTCCTAGATGTATTTCCTGATGATTTGCCTGGAGTCCCTCCCCCTCGAGAGATTGATTTTGGTATCGACTTAGAACCGGATACTAAACCAATTTCAATTCCTCCTTACAATGGCTCCAGCTAAACTCAAAGAGTTGAAGCTGCAGTTAAAAGATCTCATTGACAAGGGTTTCATTCAGCCGAGCATATCCCCTTGGGGCGCTCCAGTGTTGTTTGTGAAAAAGAAGGATGGAAGCTTTAGAATGTGTATCGATTATCGGCAGCTCAACAAAGTCACTATAAAGAATAAGTATCCACTTCCCAGAATAGATGATTTGTTCGATCAGCTCTAAGTGTCTAGTTTCTTCTCTAAGATTGATCTTCGTTCAGGGTATCATCAGCTTAGGGTTAGGGATGGAGATATGCCAAAGACAGCCTTTCGTACCCGTTATGGTCATTATTAGTACTTAGTCATGTCATTTTGTCTTACGAATGCACCTACTGCATTTATGGAAATCATGAACCGAGTCTTCCGTGAATACCTTGATTCTTTCGTCATAGTATTCATTAATGAAATCCTCATCTACTCAAGGACCAAGGAAGAGCATGAACAACATTTGAGACTAACCTTGCAGGTACTTAGACAACATCAGCTGTATGCCAAATTCAGCAAGTGTGAATTTTGGCTTAGATCAGTGACCTTCCTCGGTCATGTTGTGTCCGATCAGGGCGTGAAGGTGGATCCCACGAAGACTGAGGCTATGAAGAACTGGACAAAGCCTCTTACTCCCACTGACATCCGTAGCTTTTTGGGATTGGCTGGTTACTACCGCAGGTTTGTGGAGGGCTTTTCTTCCATTGCTGCCCCATTGACAGCTTTGACTAAGAAGAAAGCCAAGTTTGAATGGATGGAGACTTGTGAGAAGAGTTTCCAGGAGCTCAAGGACAGACTCACTTCAGCCCCGGTGCTTACTTTGCCTAAGTGTGGTGAGAATTACACTGTGTACTGTGATACATCTAGGGTTGGTTTGGTTTGTGTTCTTATGCAGGTTGGTAAGTATAACGCCCCAAAATGAACTAAGGTGAACTAGAGCCTCATGGTTGTTTCTTGAGTTAATTTTAAGTTAAACGGAGTTAGTTTGGTGTCCTTAGGCAGTGTGCAAGGTTTGGTTAAGTTTGGAGTTCAATCGACCAAAAACGTCCAAGACGTTCGGATGGTATGCCTTAGAATGTACTTGTATGTCTTGGAGAGTTTGGATGAGTTTTATGTGTTCGTTTTACTTGAAACATGCGTCGGATGTTCCTTAGACCAAGACGACTTATTTTAGGGGTTTGACGTCCGGGCACGACCCAACCTAGGACCCACAAGGGGCCCTAGATGAAGGGCCCAAGACTTGGGCAAAGTCTGCCCATCAGTGGCTCACGACGACCATGGCGACGGTCCGTCGCGCTCAGGACGGTCCGTCGATCTAGGGCGTCGCGAGTGACAGAGAGTGGAAACTTGGACAGGCTCCAGTTGGAGCCAAGTGTTCCTCGACGGGACTCCATGACGGTCTGTGGTGAACGTGACGGTCCGTCGAGGAGGTCTCGTCGACGAGGCCAGCCAGTGCACGACTTAAGGCTGCCAACTTGGGGTGTTTTATGTAAATACACCCCAAGTATTATAAGACCCTAGGTGTATAATTTTGGTGTTTTTAGGTTATATTAAACTAGTTTTAAACCCTAGACCTAGACAAGACCCTCTCACTTCAAGATCCAACTCTCTCTTTCTCTCAAGAAAACTTTCTCAACTCTCTTGGAAGCTAGAAGTTAAGGAAGGAAAGGAGGGTTGCTTGGGACTTGTTTATTCATCAAATTGGTGGGTTTCTTTCTCATAAAGGTATGGTATCCATTCTTGAATACCTTTCCATTCAAGAAGCCAACTTCAAAAATGGATTTCAAAAAGGGGTTTTAAACTCAACTTCTTCTAAACTTTGATTTCTATTATGAGTCTTCTTGTAACTAAGTTCTAATGGTTTAAATGTATTTATCTTGGTTTGAATAGATGGTTTTGATGTTAAAACTCCATGAAACTCTTGTTTATGCATACTTCAACTTTTGGCATGAAAATGGGTTATGTGAGCATGATTTGAGTAAGGTATGAACTTGGGTCTTCTTGTGTATGTCATGTTGGTGTAGCTACTGCCCTAAGGGCCTTCATATGGTGAAATATTGATAAATTGCTTATGGGTAATGATGGTATGATTTGTTGATGAGTTGCTCTCATTGTATAGTTCTTATTATGAATTGCTATTTGAGTGGTATGGTCCACCTTATGGGTGGCGGTGCTAATTGATGAACTTGATCTTACTTAGTATGGTTTGAGTATGTGACCTTGAAGGTCTAATATGTGAAATGAAGATATATTGGAAATGGGTCTTATGTTGTGTTTGATGTAGCTTGAATTGCATGTTTGACCTAGTTTATGTCTAAATAAAGTATATGATTATGAGAAGTATGTAGAGTGTGTAGCTTGATGAATCAAGGTTAAAGTATGAGTAGAACTTGATGAAAATGAAATGATGCTTATATGCAAGGTGTGCACATGTACACACACACTCTTCTAAGATTTGTATTATGTCAAGTTAAGCAAAAAGGGGAAATCTTGAGGTGGACACACTTCGTGAGTTGAGATGTAGTGTCTAGTAACAACCTCTCCATTTCCTAGTGAGCTTCCTATGATAGACTTTTCTGTTGAGAAAATCCGTGGTGGGTTATGCCTAGCACGAGAGGATATGAAGGGAGTGATTGCCACTCGTTAGTTGAGATTTGTAATCCAAAGTACCTCTGAGATGATTACTCCTCGTTAGTAGAGCTTGAGTTAACTTAGTAGCAATTCCTTATCCCTTAATATGGCCCGCATAGGTGTAGCTAGTGGAAAATAAAGCCATTGTAAACGCTAAGAAGCATGACCTTACTTAGGCAAGTACGGATCCTCATCCGATCGGGTTTAATATTCGGGGCTCCATGTCGCTCTCATGGTCTTTGTCGGTTAAGCTAACTCCCACAAAAGAATTGATTTGAAACTAATTATCTTGTGTATTGTTGAAATTGTGTATGTATGTCGTGAAGTGCTCAATCCACATTAGTTACCAAGTAGGGGCATTGAGTGGGAGTAGTAGTATGGGATGCTATTCTCACATTGCACTTGGTGTGACCTATACCTACTATGGGAGAAGAGTACCTTCATGAAATCTGTGTGAATGAGTACTATGGTGTAGTGTTATGGAGGATTATTGTGGAGTACTTGAGTAAATGGAATCCATTAGGATTACTAAGTGGGAGTGGTAGTATGGGATGCTACTCTCACATTGCACTTAGTATGACCTATATTTCCATGAGTGTTTTGCATTGTTAGCCAAGGGCGTGGATTTGTTTCTAACGAAGTAAGTAAGATTTGTTATTTTAAGGGGTCGCTTTGGTGTGCTTTGAAGGGGGTGTAATAGCGTTCCTCTTGGCTCACCTTAGGGGAGTCTTAGAATAAACTTGGGTTCAGGGAAACTTCAAAGACAAAGGGTCATATGACTTGGACCGTTGCCATTCACGGTAAGGTCTTTCATTGTAAGAATTTCAAACGGTTCACTATGTGCTTTATTCCAATTTTATTGCAGCTAACAAAGTTAATTGAATTTTCCTTTTGTTTACTTTACAAGGTTTTTTGAGTAATGATAAGCCCATAAAGTGATTAAATCGTTTGATCTTATGTGGGTTGCTTCTAGATTCATGAAGGCTATATCTTGACATTGCTAAAAAGCTATTCTTTACTAAAATGTTCCTTTTTGCATGTTTTTGCATATGTCCATACTTAGACATTGTTTTTTTATTACATTATGAGATAGGTTGGAAGCCTTGGAGGATCGAAGTTGAATGCTTGGGATTTCTATCTCTCAGACTTGGGTATTCCCTCTTTTTTTTATTTTTTTTTTTTTTCTTCTTTTTTTTTTTTTGTTTTTTTTTTCCTCTTCGAGGACATAGTTTTTTTTATGTTTCTTAGTTTCGTTATTAAGACTTTAAAAAAAATGTATTTACTCTATTGTAAAGGGCCGTGTCCCTAAGATTCTAAGTCGTGTCTTTAAGTTGGCTTGTGACGATAAGATTTCCTAGTATTTATGAAAAGATCCTTTATTTATTATTATCGTGAAAAGTTTTAAATTCCGCACTACTTTTCATGCTTTATGTTATGAATTCTAGTTAGAGGGCTTGTACGAGACCCCAAAGGGGTCAAGTACGCCCGGTCATGATTCGAAGGTTTTCCCTAACTTCTAGGGGTGCTTTCGGGTCATGACAAGACTTGGTATCAGAGCATAAGGTTTTGGGAAATAGTTTAAGGTCTGAAAGTCTCACAAGCCACATCTAGTAGTATCTTGGTCATTGGTGTGATTCGCGACACATCCATGGACAAGAGGCTATAGGATGCTAGAAGTTTCACTTTCTTCTCTATTATAGTATCGTGCCTTAGAGTTAAGTATATAAGGTGTCTATTCTCAACCTCTTCTTTTGTGTTTTTAGGACATGAATACGAGGAGATCGACCGCTAGAAGGGAGGAGGGAGGTGTACAAAATGAGAGAGTCCTTCCCCATGTTGACCAAGTTCCTATTGTTGGCTTAGGGGAGGAAAATGAGGAGGTTCCTCTTCAAGAACCTCAAGTGCCTCCGGAACCTCAAGGACCTCAAGTGCCTCCGGAACCTCAAGGACCTCAAGTGCCTCCTATGCCTCAAGCTCCTTTTGTTGAGGGTGATATGACTAAAGCGGAGTTGAGGGCTGCCCTAATGAACTTGACCCAACTCATGACGGCTCAAGCTCAAGTTGTCAACAATCACTTTGTGGGCCAAGCTAACCTAGGAGATAGGCCCCAACCAAATGCTAGTACTCCCGCTTCTAGGATTCGGGATTTCATGAGGATGAACCCTCCTACTTTTCATGGCACTAAGGTGGATGAAGATCCACAAGGCTTCATAGATGAGGTTTTAAGGTGGTAGATGCTATGGGTGTGACCCCTAGGGAGAAAGCGGAATTGGCCGCTTACCAACTTAAGGATGTTGCTCAAGTGTGGTATGAGCAATGAAGGGGTGAGAGACCCTTAGAAAGATGACCGGTTGATTGGGAGGAATTCAAATAGGCTTTCCTAGATAGATTCTTTCCTTTAGAGTGGAGGGAGAAGAAGATGGTTGAATTCATGAACCTCCGTCAAGGGGGAATGAGTGTGCAAGAGTACTCTCTCAAATTCACCCAACTCTCTAAGTATGCCCCAAACATGGTAGCCAACCCTAGGGCTAGGATGAACAAGTTTGTGATGGGCGTGTCTAGCTTGGTGGAAAAAGAGTGTCGTACGGCTATGCTTCTTAATGACATGGATATCTCTAGGCTCATGGTTTATGCGCAACAAATTGAGGAGTCCAAAATTAGGGAGATAAGGCAAGAGGGTAAGAGACCTAGGTCGGATGATTCTAGTCACCAAAGGCCTAAGAAGAGGTTTTATCCCCAAGATTCTTCTACGGGAAACAAGGATAGGGTTCCAAATCAATCTTCTCAAGGTGGTGGTCATTCCTATGAAAGGGCTAGGTGCCCTACTTGTGGCAAGCAACATGGGGGTAAGTGTCTCGCCGGAATGGATGGTTGTTTTGCATGTGGTAATAGAGGCCACAAGATGAGGGACTGCCCAAACCTTAAATCAAGGGGGAGAGATGTCAATCAAGCTTCCCTAGATCCTAATGCTCCCAAGAAGAACCCTTCCTATAGGATGGGGGCTAGAAAGGATAATTAATCCGGATTGATGGTTTTGGTAAGTCTCAACTCTTGGTTATTGTTGCTTTTGTGTTATGAAATGAGTATATATGGTATTATAGTTCATATGATCATGTCATCTTGATAAATTGCTCAAAGAGTGGAATTTTGAAAGTTTTCAATATTTGACAATGTTACGGTGAATATTCACTGTGAAAAATTTGCAATTTGAGAAATATTTGCCTTGCCTTAATTTAAGTTTAATTATGTGCAAAATTGTTGTATATGAGCATGTTTAATGTTGGAGAAGGTAGTTCCTCCATAAAAGAAGTTTAAGGTTGAGTTTTGACTTTGTGAAGTTTGGCAAAAGTAGTATGTGTTGATAAGTGTTGAAAGTGTGAAATGATGCTCCTTGCTAATGGATGCTTTGATTGTTGATGTTTTGATCATGATCTAAGTGTATTATATGATGCTAAGTGAAGTCCTTGTTGTTCTTAAAATTTAAGTGTCATTCGAGGGCGAATGTTATTCCAAGTGGGGGAGAATATAACGCCCCAAAATGAACTAAGGTGAACTAGAGCCTCATGGTTGTTTCTTGAGTTAATTTTAAGTTAAACGGAGTTAGTTTGGTGTCCTTAGGCAGTGTGCAAGGTTTGGTTAAGTTTGGAGTTCAATCGACCAAAAACGTCCAAGACGTTCGGATGGTATGCCTTAGAATGTACTTGTATGTCTTGGCGAGTTTGGATGAGTTTTATGTGTTCGTTTTACTTGAAACATGCGTCGGATGTTCCTTAGACCTAGACGACTTAGTTTAGGGGTTTGACGTCCGGGCACGACCCAACCTAGGACCCACAAGGGGCCCTAGATGAAGGGCCCAAGACTTGGGCAAAGTCTGCCCATCAGTGGCTCATGACGACCATGGCGACGGTCCGTCGCGCTCAGGACGGTCCGTCGATCCAGGGCATCGCGAGTGACAGAGAGTGGAAACTTGGACAGGCTCCAGTTGGAGCCAAGTGTTCCTCGATGGGACTCCATGACGGACCGTGGTGAACGTGACGGTCCGTCGAGGAGGTCTCGTCGACGAGGCCAGCCAGTGCACGACTTAAGGCTGCCAACTTGGGGTGTTTTATGTAAATACACCCCAAGTGTTATAAGACCCTAGGTGTATAAATTTGGTGTTTTTAGGTTATATTAAACTAGTTTTAAACCCTAGACCTAGACAAGACCCTCTCACTTCAAGATCCAACTCTCTCTTTCTCTCAAGAAAACTCTCTCAACTCTCTTGGAAGCTAGAAGTTAAGGAAGGAAAGGAGGGCTGCTTGGGACTTGTTTCTTCATCAAATTCGTGGGTTTCTTTCTCATAAAGGTATGGTATCCATTCTTGAATACCTTTCCATTCAAGAAGCCAACTTCCAAAATGGATTTCAAAAAGGGGTTTTAAACTCAACTTCTTCTAAACTTTGATTTCTATTATGAGTCTTCTTATAACTAAGTTCTAATGGTTTAAATGTATTTATCTTGGTTTGAATAGATGGTTTTGATGTTAAAACTCCATGAAACTCTTGTATATGCATACTTCAACTTTTGGCATGAAAATGGGTTATGTGAGCATGATTTGAGTAAGGTGTGAACTTGGGTCTTCTTGTGTATGTCATGTTGGTGTAGCTACTGCCCTAAGGGCCTTCATATGGTGAAATATTGATAAATTGCTTATGGGTAATGATGGTTTGATTTGTTGATGAGTTGCTCTCATTGTATAGTTCTTATTATGAATTGCTATTTGAGTGGTATGGTCCACCTTATGGGTGGCGGTGCTAATTGATGAACTTGATGTTACTTAGTATGGTTTGAGTATGTGACCTTGAAGGCCTAATATGTGAAATGAAGATATATTGGAAATGGGTCTTATGTTGTGTTTGATGTAGCTTGAATTGCATGTTTGACCTAGTTTATGTCTAAATGAAGTATATGATTATGAGAAGTATGTAGAGTGTGTAGCTTGATGAATCAAGGTTAAAGTATGAGTAGAACTTGATGAAAATGAAATGATGCTTATATGCAAGGTGTGCACATGTACACACACACTCTTCTAAGATTTGTATTATGTCAAGTTGAGCAAAAAGGGGAAATCTTGAGGTGGACACACTTCGTGAGTTGAGATGTAGTGTCTAGTAACAACCTCTCCATTTCCTAGTGAGCTTCCTATGATAGACTTTTATGTTGAGAAATCCGTGTGGAGTTATGCCTAGCACCGAGAGGATATGAAGGGGAGGTGGATTGCACTTCGTTAGTTGAGATGTTGTAATCCAAAGTACCTCTTGAGATGAGTACTCCTCGTTAGTAGAGAGTGAGTTACTTAGTAGCAATCTCCTTATCCCTTAACTATGTGCCCGCATAGATGTAGCTATTGGAAAAAAAGCCATGTAAACGCTAAGAAGCATGACCTTACTCTAGGCAAGTAAGGATCCCTCATCCGATAGGGGTTAATATCGGGATTCCATGTCTAGCTCTCATGGTCTTTGTCGGTTAAGCTAACTCCCACAAAAGAATTGATTTGCAACTAATTATCTTGTGTATTGTTGAAATTGTGTATGTATGTCGTGAAGTGCTCAATCCACATTAGTTACCAAGTAGGAGCATTGAGTGGGAGTAGTAGTATGGGATGCTATTCTCACATTGCACTTGGTGTGACCTATACCTACTATGGGAGAAGAGTACTTTCATGAAATCTGTGTGAATGAGTACTATGGTGTAGTGTTATGGAGGATTATTGTGGAGTACTTGAGTAAATGGAATCCATTAGGAGTACTAAGTGGGAGTGGTAGTATGGGATGCTACTCTCACATTGCACTTGGTATGACCTATATTTCCATGAGTGTTTTGCATATGTTAGCCAAGGGCGTGGATTTGATTTCTAACAAAGTAAGCCTAAGATTTGGTAGTTTTAAGGGTCGCTTTGGTGTGCTTTCAAGGGAGGTGTAACGAGAGTCCCTTCTTGGCTCACCTTAGGGAGTCTTAGAATAACCTTGGGTTAGGGCAACTTCAAAGAAAAAGGGTTCATATGACTTGGACCGTGCCATTCACTGTAAGGTCTTCATTGTAAGAATTCAAAATGTTCACTATGATGCTTTATTCAATTTTATTGCAAGCTTAGCAAAGTTAATTGAAATGTTCCTTTTGTTTACTTTAAGTTTGGTAAGATAGCCATAAAGTGTTAAATTGTTGATTCTTATGTGGGTTTGCTTCTAGATTCATGAAGGTTATATTTGAATTGCATAAAAAGCTATTTTTACTAAAATGTCCCTTTTTGCATGTTTTTGCATATGTCATACTTAGTACATTGTTGTACTAACCCCATACTTTTTTTATACCTTATGAGTATAGGTTGGAAGCCTTTGGAGGATCGAAGTTGAAGCTTGGGAATTCTATCTCTCAAGACTTGGGTATGTCCTCATATATTCGAGGACATAGTTTTTTTTATGTTTCTTAGTTTCCTTATTAAGACTTAAAAAAAAAATGTATTTACTCTATTGTAAAGGGCCGTGTCCCTAAGATTCTAAGTCGTGTCTTTAAGTTGGCTTGTGACGATAAGATTTCCTAGTATTTATAAAAAGACTCCTTTATTTATTATTATCGTGAAAAGTTTTAAATTCCGCACTACTTTTCATGCTTTATGTTATGAATGCTAGTTAGAGGGCTTGTACGAGACCCCAAAGGGGTCAAGTACGCCCGGTCACGATTCGAAGGTTTTCCCTAACTTCTAGGGGGTACTTTCGGGTCGTGACAGTAAGGTGATATCCTATGCGTCCAGACATCTCAAGGTTCATGAGAAGAATTATCCCACTCATTACCGAAGTTAGCAGATGTGGTGTTTGCACTGAAGCTGTGGAGGCACTACTTGTATGGAGTGCATGTGGATGTGTTCACAGACCACAAGAGTCTCCAGAAAGTGTTCACACAGAGGGAGTTGAATCTACGTCAGCGGAGATGGTTAGAGCTATTGAAGGATTATGACATGAATGTTCACTACCATCCAGGGAAGGCTAATGTTGTGGCTGATGCTTTGAGCAGGATGAGTATGGGAAGTACAACCCACGTTGAGGATGAGAAGAAGGAGTTGGTGAAAGATGTACACAGACTGGCCAGACTGGGTGTCCGTTTGGTTGACTCTACTAGTGGGGGTGTTTCAGTTCATCCTAGTTCTGAATCATCCTTGGTAGTTGAAGTTAAGCAGGGTCACCATCTAGATCCTTTGTTGATGGAGGTGAAGGACTCAGTGTTGATAAAGATGAATGAGTCTTTCGCTTTGGGAGGTGATGGCATACTTAGGTATCAGGACAGGCTGTGTGTACCCGATGTAGATAATTTGCGGACCAGGATTGTTGCAGAGGCCCATGGTTCCAGATATTCCATACATCCAGGTTCCACCAAGATGTATCATGATCTTAAGCAGATTTATTGGTGGGATGGCATGAAGAAGGACATTGCAGAATATGTGACCAAGTGTCCTAATTGTCAGCAGGTTAAGGCAGAACATCTTAAGCCTGGCGGTCTGACTCAGATTATTGAGGTTCCGACTTGTAAGTGGGAGGCCATTAATATGGACTTCGTGGTTGGTCTTCCGAGGACTAGGAGGCAGCATGACTCCATATGGGTTATTGTGGACAGATTGACTAAGTCTGCCCACTTTATCCCTGTGAAGTCTATTTACAGAGCCGAGGATTATGCGAGACTCTACATTGATGAGATTGTGAGATGGCATGGGATTCCTTTGTCTATCATTTCAGATAGAGAAGCTCAGTTTACTTCACATTTCTGGAGATCTTTCTAGAAGAGCTTGGTCACACAGGTGAAGCTTAGTACTGCCTTTCATCCTCAGACTGATGTTCAGGCAGAGCGCACCATTCAGACATTGGAGGACATGTTGAGAGCGTGTGTGATTGACTTCAGGGGTAGCTGGGATGACCATATGCCTTTCATAGAGTTCTCGTATAATAATAGCTATCACTCCAACATTGGGATGGCACCGTTTGAGGCACTGTATGGTAGGAGGTGTAGATCTCCAGTTGGGTGGTTCGAGGTTGGAGAGTCATCTATTTTGGGTCCAGAGATCATTCATGAGGCCTTAGAGAAGCTCAGAGTGATTAGGGACAGGTTGGCTACTGCTTACAGTCGGCAGAAGTCATATGCAGATAACAAACAACGGCCCTTAGAGTTTGATGTTGGTGACCAGGTCTATCTGAAGATATCACCTATGAAGGGGGTGATGAAGTTTCGCAGGAAGGGGAAGTTGAGTCCGAGGTATGTTGGGCCATACGAGATCCTACAGCGTGTGGGTGAGGTGGCCTATGAGTTGGCATTGCCTGCGGAGCTAGATTCTGTCCATCCAGTCTTTCATGTATCCATGTTAAAGAAGTTCCTAGGTGATACAGCATCGATTATACCTGTGGAAGGTTTGGGGTCGATGAAGACTTTTCCTATGAGGAGGTACATGTTGAGATCTTAGACAGACAGATCAAGCGGCTAAGGAACAAGGAGATTGCCACAGTGAAGGTATTGTGGAGAAATCATCTTGTTAAGGGTGCTACGTGGGAGGCTGAGGCCGACATGAGATCCCGTTACCCTCATCTTTTCAGCTCTTGAGGTTAGACTTCTTACTCTTAAGTCTAAGTTTCCTTATCTCTCCATATTTTGTTGCTATTGCTTGACTGTGCATAGTGATTATGTTATGATCTGACTGGCATTACGCTATATAAGTTTCCTTATCTCTCCATATTTTGTTGCTATTGCTTGACTGTGCATAGTGATTATGTTATGATTTGACTGGCATTACGCTATATAGTGGTAGTGTAGGGACGAATGTTCCTAAGGGGGGGATAATGTAACAACCCTAAAAATGAATAAGCTAAGAAATGCTAATGTGTCAAGAATGCCTACGATTAGACCAGGGTTCACACGGATTGATGCGCGTAGAACCAGACCTCGGAACCCTTGCTACACCCAAGCCAACTAACTTGGGGAGTTAGTTGAGCTTGGAAAGGTTGGGACCAACCATGTAGGGCTCTCGAATACGAAGATTTACTCGAAGGAGTCTTTATCGGACTTAAAAAGAGGAAATCTTAGGTTTGAAGGGTCTAGAGGTAAAATGGTCTTTTTCCTGGCTAAGGGTAGTATCGTAATTACCCTAAATATATATTTAATTATTTATTTAATAAGGTGGAGGGGCAAATTTTGGAGAGAGAGCCGAATTTGAGCTCTAGAAGTTAAGCCTTGCTCCACCCGGGTTCGAACCTAGGTGGGAGCAATGATTTAATGTAAATTTTTTACTGGTGAATTAATTTAATTAATTAATAATTAATGGCTGATTTAAAAAGGAAAATCAGATTTTATTATTAATTATTATTTATTTATTAATTAATGTTTTTTTTAAATTGACTAAGTCTTGCCAACTATCCTAGTTTTAAGAGGCACTATCTCACACAAACTCTCTCTCTCTCACGCCTAATTCTCTCTATCTCTCTCGTTCATTCTGTTTTTCTTGGCTGCAAAAACATAAGATAAAAACATTAGAAAGAAATCAAAAGTTCTCTACACTCAAAGAACTTACAAAAAAAATATATACAACAAGCAAGCTAACTTAAGAAACGAAAACTTTGCATCATCTTCTCGACGGGATTGTGTTAAAGGTTTAGGGGAGGATTCGGGCAGCACTTGAAAGGTGTGGAAAGCTACAACAAGGTATGGGTTTTCTCTCTTGGAATCCTTTCTCCAAGAGGAATTTCTTTCTACAAAATTCAACGTATGAAACTAGGGATGTCCCTTTGAATGTTGAACTCCTTGTCCCTAGTCTCCTTCCGATTTGTCGTTGGTATGGTTGCTGGTAGCTAAGTGTGAAACATGATGTTCTTTGTGATTTTGTGTTTAGAAATAGCAAGCATGTTTAATGATGTCAACCGAAAATGATGTGGTACAATATGTGAATGTTTGTTGTTGTTGCTATCCGTTTTAAAGTCTTAAAATGGTTAGTTTGATGGCTGAAATTAACGTGAATAAAATGTGTAATTCGTGATGTTCATATGAGGTGTATGTGACTGATTTTAGGTGGAAAGTTGTAGCCAAAAACAATAATGAATCTACACCTAAGAATGTGTTAAACGAATCCATGAAATACACCCCAAAAAGTGTTAAACGATCCACCAATTTTCCTAAGTTTTCAAGTGGAAATATTGGTGAAATAAGCTAATGAAATGACTAATTTTCCAGCAGCAACTACAAGTTTCGTTTAGGCTAAAGTGTAGACGGGAAAGCTGGAAATTTAATTGGTTTTAAAGGGGTGATGCCACCAGGATTCGAACCTGTGACCTCACCCGTATAACACCTTATTTTCGCAAGAAAAAGAAAAGGGGTTGAGGGGATTCGACATGGGGTCTACTGGCTGAGAAAGGAGAGAGCAACAATTTAAATAAATAAAATGGGAGGCGTGGGAATCGAACCCACGACCTCCAGGCAGCGAATGAAGGGAAAGAAAAAATAAAAGAAAGGAAGTGTGAGGCGTGGGAATCGAACCCACGACCTCAAGGCTGGAAAAGAGAAGGGCGAAATAAATAAGAAAATAAGGTGAGGCTGTGGGGGCTCGATCCCACAACCTCATTGTCAAACGCCTAGTTAAGTCAATTTTAAATGAAAATAAAATAAGGAGGCTGTGGGGGGTTCAAACCCACAACCTCACAGTCCTAGAAAAATTAAAGAATAAATAAGGAGAGGCTGTGGGGGTTTGATCCCACAACCTCATAGTCTATGCGAAATTGGACAAGGGGGATTAAATTAAAAAAAAAAAGGGGGTTGTGGGGGTTCGATCCCACAACCCTTCGGCCAAATAAGAGGAGAATCTAAGGAGAAAAATAAAGATAGAATGTTGATGTTGGGGTTCGATCTAGGGTCCCAATATCATGAAGACTAAAAACAAAGTCAAGGAAAAATGTAAGTATTGTCCAAGGTGTTCGGACTTGGGTTCCCTTGCCCAAATTTCCGTATTGATACATAAGTCATACGTGAATTAAATGTTCAAGAATAATGCTACCTACTTAGATCGAAATCAAGATCTTGGCATACATACAAGATACGTAAGTCTTTTAATACATAATGTTAGGAAGATATGAGTCACTTAACGAACTATGAATGAAGCCTCATGGCTTGTATGTATAGACCCATAAGTCTAGCATACGTTTAAAAATAAGTGAACCTAAGATGTATGTAATGAAATGAAGAAACCCTAGAAGGGTTAAGTAAGAGTGTGAAACACACAAATGGCCAAGTACATTGACATATGAAGAAATGAACATTCACGTAAAATGGGGTGAGTAATTATGAAGAGCAATTGTGCTAATGTTAATGAATGTGGTGACAACATGATATGAGGCTAATGTAAAAGATGAGAAAAATCTCAAATGAGCCTAAGTAATTGTTACCAAAACGTACTCACCTATTAGAGTGTAAAGTTAATGAAGAGACCAGTCTCTATGAACACTCTAATGAAAGTATTGAGATTAACACACTTAATACTAATGATGAGATGAGAAATCATATATTGAGCTATGATGTCCTCATACTAGAAGCCAGCTTCCATGACGTATGAGTTGAATGTAATGGAACTTTATACTGAGCACCGATAGACTAGCTATGAGCGGTGATGCCTTCTTTCGGGAAGGGCGGAGGTTCACGTAACTCTCATAAGATGATACTGTCCGGCTTGCCGGGTATGGGTCTCCTTATATCTCCTAGTCTTCGAACCTATACTGCCAATATAGGGATCTGGCGGGGTTAAATTCCCATGTATGCTAGCATGTTTTGGATCACCTTGGCTGGTGATTCCACCTCTTTTTGGTATGGGGAAGACACTGGATTTCATGATGCTCACATGATCTATGTCGGTTAAAGTTAAAGTTCCCAATGAATGAATGAGGCTAGCCTCAAATGAAGCACATAATGAAATGAACGATACCAAAGGTGTTAGGATAATATAATCAAGAGGTGATCTAGACTTAGGTAATGACACTAGGTTATTCTTGATCATTGCACAGCAAACCCGATGAATGTCTTAAACTACATCCTAGGTATAGCTGGTGTTCACACTGGCCTATGAACAAAATGAAATGAAGTACGTATGAATGAATGAAGCAGACTCTGTGTTTGCTAATCAAGACTCCCTAGTTGATGTCTCATATGTTGAGCCCTCATTTTGGAAAGTCTTAATGTCAAGTCCATGATTCCAAGGTCTCATGGCATATGAATGAATGTTATGAAAGATGTTATGTGCTATATGCTATGTGATAAGTGTTATGTGTAAGATGGTATGTGTTGTGTGCAATATGATAAGTATGATGATGCATGTTACTCTCATGGCATGACTTTCCTAATCCAAATTTGGAAAGCTCACTGACTTTCCTAATCCAAATTTGGAAAGTTCACTAACTTTCCTAATCCCAATTTGGCAAGTCCACTGACTTGACTTTCCATAATCATGTTGTTAGGAAAGAGCTTTCATTTCTCATGCATGTCCTTGGTGTGTGCTTGCATAGACCCATACTTAGTACAAGTGTGTACTAATCCCATACAACTCTATATTCTTAGGTGCAGGCACAGGTGGACGCTAGAGCTTACAGGTTGACGTTGCAGCTATCCGGACGTGGAGCTTTCATCCGGACTTGGTAGGTCCTCATGCTTTCGAAGATGTCTACCGTTATTATATAGCTTAGATGTAGGCTTTAGCTAGTGGAGCATGTTCCACTAGTGTTTCTTTCTGTTTTTATTTCAGACATTATATTGGTGCCATTTTGGCAATTATACCTTTATTACAGTATTGCACTATTTCTTTCATTTGATTATCTGTATATTAGATGGTTGATTTGTGAATGCCCATGATGTTAAGTTTAAAATGTTTAGCATGAAATAAGAAAACAAAAAGTTCAAATTTTCCGCTAAAATTAACCTAGATGAAGTAAGAATGATGAAAGTAGGCTAGTCTGCGACCTCTGAGAGGTCAACGATGCCGGTCTCGTTTGGGGTCTAGATTTCAGTCATGAGAACCCCTAGTCATAAAAGTGAACTGCACGTAGGGACCATCACCATCGACGATGGGCAGTCGATGGACCGGTTGTCCACAAATGGACCGTCATGTCCTCTCGTCGATTGGTTGAGAGGCTAGACGTGGTTCACATCCTTTCCCAGCCTAAGTCCTAACCTACGGGACCATCGACGGACCGTTCTTTGGTTCGTGGTCTGGGACATGGTCTTGCCATCGACGGTCTGCCTATCGACGGGATGTAGGTCCACTTACGGGCCATCCTGTCCTATGCCGATTGGCTCACAGACTTGGGACAGGTAGATTAGCTACCCAAGCTAAGTACCTACCCACTACCATCACCCATGGACTGTCGACCAGGCCACTGGCCGTCGATTGGCTTTCGTAGGTGAGGCTGCCTTGGGCAGTCTTGGCCACCGGCATAGGTCCTTCCTCAAGGACCCTTGGTTGGTCCTTGGGGATGTTTTCCTTGACGTTTCCAACCCAAACATGATTGTATACGAGTTTAACACCTCTCACATGAATTTCATCCAAAATGAACACGTAAAACTCAACGAAACATGCCTAGACACATAAGGTCATTTCAAGGAACATCTTTTGAATGCCATGGACGTTCTTAAGTGTTTGACCTCCAAACTTCTCGAAACTTGACACGCTACCTATACACATATTATTAGACTCATTTAAGACCTTATAACCACAAGAGTCACACATAAACACATATGCCCTCACATGAGACACTTAGGTGACTTAGTCGTCGAACGTCTTGGTCGACCTTTGACGTTTGACTTCCAATGCACCTAATACTTTAGGTACTGCCTCCATACAACATTATAGACATATTTAGGACCTTAGACAACCTTGAAAAAAATGTTAGGATCTATTTCACCTATGTCATTTTCGGGACCTTACAAAAAGACCCTAATTGATGTTGGTTGAAGGGGTTTTAAAGGGATCCAAGCCAAAAGGTACAAGCCTTAGCAAAAAAAGCCAAGGTTGTCCTTGGAATCTAACTGCCTCAAAGTTCACGGACTACTTCACGGACAGTGGACTTGACCGCGGTCCTTGAAGGAGGTCGTGTACATGACTTAGACTCATGTGGGTTGGAAATGAAAGGAGGATACTTCCTCAAGGACCACGGACTGTCAAAGGGGTCTTGAACCACCTTCGAGGACAGTGAAGGTGGACGTGGTCCCTGGGCGGGATGCCCAAATTTAGTAATTCAAATTAATTCTATTTTTTTTGTTCCATTAATTGGGGTTGATTTTAAAAGTTTTATATCATTAATATAAATAGTTTCATGTCTTAAAACATTCCTTGAAATCATTATTTCAAAACCCCAAATCAAAACCCCCAAAGTTCTATCTAGTTAATCCATCCATTGTTGAACCTTCAACCTTCAAAGAAGAGGACCCATTTGTCAAGGTTTTCAACCAAATTTCGTGGTTAACTTCTAATCAAGGTATGGTGTTTCATCCTCGAAATATCTTTCTTCATGGAACCAAACTTCAAAAGGCTTTTCCAAGACTTTCTCAAAGCATAAGCTTCCAAATTGAATTCTAGCCATGGGTTCTTGCATAAAACGTTTTGAATCAATAATTTATGATTGGATTGATGTTAATTTGATTATTCTAGGTTATAAAATCTATGAACCCATGAAAATAATGATTTCTTTATTTTGTCTATAATTTTTGTGATTTTATTAAGGCTTAATGGTATTGAATTATTGTGTAGATTACCTTGGGCTATTGAATTATGTAAATATCGTGTTATGATTGTATATAGGCTACCTCAATTTGTTAATTATCTTATTGTATTTTATTGATCCCTTGTACAGTTTGATTATTAATTTTAATTGGTGTGTATGGCTATTTGTAAGAGCCTTTGTGAATTGAATTAGTTGGAATAGCTATGGACTGGTGGTGTTTTTGATGGAAAGATGTGATGTTGACCTAATTAACTCTATATTATGTAGTATAAGTCTTGAATTGTGAAGTTTGGTATGGTCCACTTAGGGTGGTGGTGCTTATGTGATATAATTTTGAAGAATATGGCCTCGTCGTCATTACTCTATGAATTATGATACTATCATGTTATAACTTGTATATGTGATCATTGTGAAGGTCTATATGACTTATATGCATATGTGAAGTCAAAGCATGAGTTCTTCTAGTTGATGATATGTGTCTATAGTAGACTATGATGGTTCCATAGTGTGTTTTACTTGATGTTGGAGTATGAATCTTCCTAATTGACTATAGGAGTGTTAGGAGGGTATATGTTAAATAGTGAATAGGGTGACTTATAGTTGAATTAGATGTCCCTTTGTGCTACTTGAAAGATATTATATATGTGCTAAGATGATGATGAGTGTGTCTTGTTTACTAGACATATGTCCCTTTCCTTGATACGGGAATAATTTGAATATAAACTCTTGACTTAGTAGGCTAAAGCACCTTAGTAATGTATGTGTATGTATGTCTGAAATATGACCTTGAACAAGTTAAGAGGGTAATTTATTAGGAACCTTCAAACTAGAAAGAATGTTATGATATCCTTGAAGTTGAAAGTTGTAATGGTATGCTTATTATGTGAATGATGGACTTAGGAGTAGGTTGGTTGAAACGACATGAAACCATCTCTAGTAAAGTCATTAAGTTATCCTAATTGACCATTGTGTGGCAACTCTAGTGGACCATCTTTGGTAAGGTGTATTATGATTTGGTTACAACTACTATATGGTACCTCTTCATATGGTTTTTTGATTGAACTACTCTATGAGAACAAAGGCTAGTACCAAGTGAGTATGCTTAGGGAGCTACTCTACTTAAGTTGAGACTACAGTACAAAGAAACCCTTGATATTCCTTAAGCATGTGCCTACATATGATGTTTCCTAGTTTTACAATTGGCAAGTAGAATACCCTCCATCGAACTAGGTAAGACTCCCAATTCCATGCCTAGCTAGTATGGTATATCTCGGTTATTGCCTATTATCTTCATGGGATACCTTCTAGTATTGAATATGTTCTACAACATTTAGGTAGTTGAATGAGACGATATCTAGACATGGCACGAGTAGGTTGTGTAGGTGCTAGGGTGTAGGTTGCCTAGGTCTTTTCCAAGACCATTATGTGAAGTCCTGTAAATGCTAAATCAATCTTAATTGACTTAACGAATTAATATGTCTTAAATTAATGTAGGTTGAATAAAAGTATCCTATCTAGGATAGCTTTTGTGGTTTGAAGTATTGATATTGATATTATGTGGATTCCTTGGAATGTGACTTATATGTGATCCTTGGTGTTAAAGTTGTCTCTTATAGTTATGTTATGAAGTTTTCCTCAAAAGAGCATATTTTACATAAATGTCCTTTTAGCATGATTTTATTTCATACATAGTACATTCTTATGTACTATTTCCATATATTGTCTTATCTTTAAAGGTGTAGGTGCATTTGAATGGAGTCCTTTGAAGTGAAGCTTGGATACTAGCATTCCTTTGAAGCAAGAGTTGGTATGCCCTCACTTGAATCGAGGACATAACTATGTTTAGTTTTCTTATTCAAAGACATTGTAATAGATTTGGATGTTTATATGTTTTGATATTGTATCGATTGTGACCCATGATATTTGTGAGACTAAGATGGCTATGAAAGACGTAGAATTTCCTAAGTTTTCTATAAAAGAGATTTTGAGATAATATTGTGATTTTTTTTATTCCACACTACTTTTCATTCATTTTTATGCAATGAATAATGTCGAAGGGCTTGTATGAGACCTCCGAGAGGTCGAATACGCTGCGCAACTACTTGAGAATGCCTTTTCTTCTAGGGTATACTCTCGGGTTGTTACAATAAACATATCCAAAAAAGATTCAATACCGTTCCCACCTTGAGGTTAAGAGTTACACACCCTATCTTTGTTTAGATTAGGAGGAGTATTAGAGGAACCTTTTCCGAAAAACCATAGTCAAAACCAAAGAGGACCATGTCCATTGAACCTTTGATGAGAGAAATTATCTCATCAATTTAGACCCTCTTTTTCTCCTTAGACTTTTCCTTAAGTTTCTCCTCTTCGATCTTCTAAATGAACAACGAGACAAGACATGTCCATGTTATTAAAAGTGCATGTCTGTATGATATTCTTTAACCACAATTTTTGACACACCCAAAATGAAATTACTCATCCTTTCCCTAGGATTCGCAACATTAGTAGGGGAATATTTAAACAACTGTGTGAACTTCATAGGATATTCCCTCACACTCATACTTCTTTGACGAAGTTTGATAAGATGAAGAACCTTTTCTTCCCTCATCTCAAGGGGAAAGAACCTATCAAGGTAAGTAATCTTAAACTTCCCCCAATCCAGAGAACCTACATCTTCTTGTCTCCTTTCATTTTATTGGTTGTACCGTATTTGAGAAGCACCCTTATGTTCATAAGTGGGCAACTCTTCCTTTTGAAAAAGTGTCACTGATATTATTCTCAACACCTTGTACACCGCATCAATGAACTCTTGTGGTTCTCCCTAAACCTTAGAACAATAAGTATCCAGAGGATTCATCCTAGTGAAGTTCCTTACTGTAGATGTCTTCGTATTCACATTTGGGGTCATTGGAACTAAACCCTCCCTATTGGCTATGGATATTATGGCTTGTAATTGATTCGTGTTTGATATGAAACCTTATTTATTTAAAGATGTCCTATTTGAATGAAAGTCAATTCCATACCTAATTTAGCCTTCATTTATTTATTATGATTATTTTGTACATGACTTCGAAATTCATCAATTTAAAGAAATCTAATTTGAACAAAAACCAATAGAATTGTATACCTTAGTTTACCTCTACTATTATTATTAGCAACTTTGTAATTGCCTTCCTTATTTTGATATGGAAATTTTATGTTAATAAACAAAATTTTGAATAAAAATTAATTGCATAACTAATTTTAGTTTCACTTTCTCTAGTATAAATAGAAGTTTTTTACGGGGCTATTGAGATACCCTTGTTCAATCTTTCTCTAATATTTATGGTAATCTCTTTTAGAAAGATTTTGGATCTTACGAAGCTAATACATGAATTCACACTTAAAGTAAGTTCCTTTTTTACTTGATGTTTTGAAGATCTATAATTTTATCTTTCTTATGTCACTTAATGTTGAAGCCACTACTGTAACATTTTGAAATATCGAGGTCAGGTGATAAGACTTAAATGAACTCCTTAGGATCTAAACCAGTGTTCCTAGCCAATTAGGCATATTTAGAGTCTTTGAAGTGGTGTTGGAACTGAAACTCTTAAACGTCCGGCAAATTGGTTCATAAGAAGGCTAGAGTGTCCTTTTGATTTAACCTAGTTAAAGAGTCGGAATTTGGTAAACGGTTGTAACTATAGGTGTAAAATATTGTGTGGGATGGTATTATGTTGGAAAAGTCAGGGGACGACTCCCCAAGGACCAAACAAGGACCCTCGAGGAGGACCCTTGAAGAAGCAGGGCATGACGGACCCCATGACGGGGCATCACAGGCGCGACGGGGCGTCGAGGCCTCCGTCGTGCCAGCCTTAGCGCTTGGACTTTTCCTCCGCCTGCACAAGTCTCTGACCAGCGTGACGGATGTGCAGGACGGAGGGAAGCCAGTCCGTGGAGAGCATCGCGGAATTTAAAACTAGGTTGACTACGACTCTTGTTTTGACACTACAGATGGTTCAAACGGTTACGTTATCTATTGTGATGCATCCACAGTCGACATAGGTTGTGCGTTGATGTGGCGAGGTAAGGTTATAGCAATTTATTCTAGACAACTTAAGCTGTATGAGAAGAACTATCCAACTCATGAACTCGAGCTTGCAGCAGTGGTGTTTGCACTTATTATTCAGAGACATTATTTGTATGGTGTACACGTAGATATGTTCACAGACAATAAGAGCCTTTAGTATGTGTTCACCCAGAAATAGTTGAATCTTCACTAGAGGAGATGGATTGAGTTCCTCAAAGATTATGACAAAAGTTCGATTATCACTCCCATTTCACACTTCAACATGAAACAATCAAATAGTAAAGTAGAACTTCGAAAATTCACAAACTAATTGTCGAAGTTTACTTTAGTCGGTGAATATTAATGCTTCACTATAGGATAATATATCGTTGGAAGGTCGGACCATATGTAAAGTAACTTTGAATCCAACAATTACCTTTTCTATCTCTAATTCTTCACGAACTTAAACACTAATTGGAAGATGCCCAACCCTTTGTCCTCATCAAATCCACTCTCTCGAGTTAGATAAAAAGGATAGATCCCATATTTCACTATGTCAAGTTGAAATCATTGTAAACAACTACTAAGGATGCTAAGTTTTCTACATCGTCTTTGCACATCTCTCTCGAGAAAGCACATGAATTAGAACTTGTCACACTAACCATGCAAGACACCTCAAAACGCAGCAGAAACTCAGACCCACTTCAAAATTAACCCAATTATTTGCAATTCAATAACACTCACTTAGTAAAACTAAACAATTTGCCTCGTAGTCAAAACCACAAGAGAAAGGTCTTAGCCACTCATAGAAAAAATAGGAAAATCAAAATCTGCCTTGTTTTCCACAGTGGGAAAAAATCTCAATCAAGAATCATGCTAATATTCATTGAAAACTACTATAGTGATATTTTTTCTCTTAATTTTATATTTCTCCTTTTTCTGAATTTTTTCTCTCTCAAATAAACATAATTTAAACAAGTCTTAAGTGTAGTTTTTTACGACCACTCAGAGAGGTAAGTTATGTTGCACCAACAATTCAACGACACGCTGATTGTTCTTCATCTCGCCTTCATTTTTAATTTCTTCTTGGTTCAGCTATTGTAACTTTAGGAGACTCAAATAAGGATTGCCGAATGATTCTGCGACTCACCCTTTTTCCATCTATCTCGCCCATCCCCACTTTTTTGAATCTTCTTTAGCACTTTTGGTGACTTGGTGATCCCTCGCCGAATGGATCAACGACATGCATCATGTAAATGTTGCTTACCTAAATTACCCCCCAGTTTAGCTCCATCGACTTGTAACTTAAAACTATATCGTGGAGATTTGGCAATTCGCTGAGTGACCTCAGTTATCACCATGCCTTCATTTCTTTATTCCCTTAGCTTCTTTTGTTCCTTTTTGCACATTAGTGTCCATACTTATTTCATAAATCCAAAGACCTTAAAGTAGGGGATTTTATACTAGATATTGGCACAAAACATGTAGTTGAGGAGACTAAATCAATAAGAATATAGCCCTAAATAAGTAAAAATTGTTGACTCTTCAACACCCCAACTTAAACATTTGCTTGTCAAGCTCAAAAAGGATGTCTTGAACAGTTCCACACATGACTCAATCATGAATGCAGAGAAAAAGACTCAAATTACTTATGCAAGGATCAATTATGCACCCAATGATTAAAGTTGTGACTCACAATCATCAAAGATTCCCAAGTTTGCAATACTTGCTTCAAATGGAAGTTCAAGCTCACCAAAGGTACTTAAATGCCCTCACACAAAGAATGATTCCATATTAACACGTAATGGTTCAACAGTTTGATGCTCCAAAATCAAATGCAACACTGAAACTCACAAAGATGAACACAATGTATGATTTCACCCATACTTTTGCCCCTATTTTCAAACAATATTTTGTTCAGCTCACTCAACATCAAAGAGGTATTTTCAAGGCTTGTAGTGAGGTTGAGTGCATATTTATGGTAATTTTTGCTCAAAGGTTGTAATCTTCATGAACTGTGGTGTGAATAACACTTTATTTCCTTTTCTTCATCTTTCTCATTTGACCTCTCAAGTCACCCCATTATTCAACTTTGATGTATGGTTGGACACCCTTTTTTTCTTTGCATTTTCATTACTTTATTTCACAACTTTTTCATTCTTATTTTTATTTTCTCTCTTTTTTATATAGAGGGGTTCCATTTTTCTTAAAACCATGGGTCAAGGGGACTTTCTTGCACTACTTGATTTACCTTCTTTATTCACCACACCCTTAACTTAGACTTTTGGCATAAGTTGTCTACTCACACAAACTACAAATCATGAGGATTATAGGTAATTGATAAAGAAAGGTCAAATGTTTCTCCGAAGAAAATTTTAAGGCTTGAAGGGTGTTCATGCGATGTTCACAAAGTCACAAGGTAAGCCACAAAAAGAGGTATAATGTCAAATTGTTTCACACTGTTCAAAGTTGCATAAGTTCATATCAAGTGATTGCTTCACTTAGTTAACCAGTCAAACAGGGCAAATACTAGGTGTCACCATGCATAGTTTATGGTAAGCTCATCACACAAGAATTTGAAACCAATGTCAAACAAGACTCCAGACTTTCGCTATTGTGAAATGTTCATCACTAAAGACTCAATTTGATACTGGGCTAGTGACAACGAGATGCAAAAGTTCACATATTATCTATGAAACTTTATTTGGCCTCATCGTAGCCGCACATTCATTTTTTTATTTTATTATGAGCACTTTTCAATTCATCTGTATTGATCACGACGATGGTAAAATTTGTAAGTGAAAACCACATGCAAACACAAACAAGAGGGTGTCACAAAGAGAAGGGGGTTCACTGACCAATTTCCCCCCACCAAAAGCATTCAACATTGTCCTCAATGTTGTTAGAAAATGGGCATTACCGCAGATAAGACAAAATATGAAATCTTCACTAACTAGAAATGATAACATTCTAGTGTGTAAACAATAGAACAACGTAACAAGGAATCTTCACTAAGCTCTAGTTTGCAAGAGATTAATCAAGTCAAAAAATGCTTCAGCGATGCACCCAGTGATCTTCAGATCGCCCTTAATTCTAGTGGGTTGCACTCTTAGAGAAGGGCAGATCAACAAAGATGTAAGAGGTCGCCAAACAAATGTAATTCGCGTAATGGACACAGAACATTGTTGGACGATCCTTGAAGAACACGGCTAGCGGTAAAGCAAAAGGTCCATGAAATACATGTCGCCTAAGAACATCAACAGAATGCCTAATGGTGAAGGTATCCAACTGAATTTCGCAGAGTCCCAGCCCCATTTTAAGGTCAACAAGGCGGGCCATATTGTGCTCGCTGAATGTGTTCGGCAACTCGCCAAAAACACTTTTGTCTCTCACATGATCCAGCTCCTTCAAAATCAACACATATTATTTAAAATAATAACTCTTAGGTTTCCTCCCAAGAAGTGCCTTATGTAATGTCGCGGTACAATGTGGAAATGTTCTTAGGAATATTCTAGGTACACCACCTCAATCGAAGAAATCTCCTAGCATTCTCCAAAGTATAATTTAAAGGGTTGGCCACTAACAATAAGTGTATGTCCTTCTTAGCCTTCAACTCCTATGGCACCATTTGTGAATACTTGTGTTACTCTAAATAGTCCTAACCATCTGGACTTCAGCTCTCCAGGAAAGATTCTAAGTCGGGAGTTGCTTAGTAAAACCAAATATCTCACCTTGAATTCTCTTTTAATTATTTTATAATCATACCACTTCTTCATATTTTCCTTATAGATAGCTGAATTTTCGTAATCTTTGAACCGTAATTTGTCTAACCCGTTGAAAATCTCTACTCTCTCTTTTGTGGTTTTTTTCCACTCCAGTTCAAAGCTTTCAATGCCCACATTGCTTTGTGTTCTTATTAATGGTAGATTGCAAGACATTCCAAAAACTAGCTGATACAGAGACATACAGACTAGAGTTTGTATACGATACGATACGCCCATAGTGTGTCATCAATCTTTCAAAGCAAATCAGTTCTATTAGCATCACTAAATTTCGGAAAGATGGTCTGGATCTCCCATTTGGATACTTCAACTTTTCCGCTTGTTTGGGGTGTTGTGGAGTTGGTACCTTGTGTTTCACCCCTAATAACATAATGCTGCTGAAAACCACTTATTGAAAAAGTGGTATCCACCATCATTAATGATTGCTCGAGGAGTTCCAAGTGTACCAAAGAAGTAGCATTTCAAAAATTGAACTACACATTCCCTTCATTATTTGGAAGTTCAACAACTTCCAACCATTTAGAAACGTAATCTACTGCCACCAAGATAAACTTATTATCAAATTAAATCACAAATGGGCCCATGAAATGTATTCCCAGACATCAAATAGCTTAACTTCTAAAATGAGAGTAAGGGGTAACTCGTGTCCTTTAAACACATCACCTTGCTTTTGAGATTGAGAGCATTGTTTCACAAATGACGGATGACACGTAGTAGCCTCTTTGGAGAACTTTAGCAGTTGTACACACACTGCTATGATGTCCCCCAGCCGGTGATTCATGAGAAGCATGGCGAATTTCTACCGCCTCTTTTTCCATAACACACCTTCTCATAATATGGTGTGCACACTCTCGAAACACATATGGTTCATCCAAAAAGTACTTTTTAACGTCGAACAGGAACCTGTTTTGTTCGTAGAAATTCAGCTCATTAGGCATTAATCTGCACAATATGTAATTGGAAAAATCTACATACCAAGGAGGTTGTTTTGAGAGTTATCACAAACACTTGTTCATCGGGGAAAGAATCATTTATGTGAACCACAAGTTCGTCATTCTCCTTGCCCTCTAACATTGGTAGGTGGTCACCCACCTGATTTTTGCAACCTCTCCTATCTTTGACCTCAAAGTAAAATTCTTAAAATATTAGAACCAACCTTATCAACCTTGGTTTGGCATCCTTCTTTTCCATTACATAACGGAGTGCAACCTGATGATTGAACGATTGATTTAGTACCTAACAAATATGCCCAAAATTTTTCAAATGGATAAACTACAACAAGCAACTCTTGTTAAGCAACCATATAGTTACTTTGAGCACTATTTAGAGTCTTTCTCGCATATTAAATTGGGTGAAATAGTTTGTTTCATTTTTTCTCTAGCACAACACCCAATGCAATTCCATTTGCGTCACACATTACTTCAAAATATTTTGACCAGTCAGGGCTAATAATTACTTGGGTGGATAAAATTTTCTCCTTCAAACAACTTTAAGTGCGCCACCATAGTATCATTATCAAATTGGAATTTCACTTCTTTATCTAAGAGTTTGCATAGAGGATGTCCAATCTTTGGAAGTCTTTGACGAACATCCCGTAGAAACCGACATGACATGAGAAACTAAGAACGCCCTTTACCAAAATTGGTGGTGGTAATTTCTCAATCACTTAAATCTTCTCTTTATCAACGTCCAGCCCTTTTGCGACACTTTGTGACCAACTACTATCCTTACGTTAAACATGAAGTGACACTTTTCCCGATTAATGACCAAGTTCGTCTCCACAAATCTTTGGATAACTTATTTTATGTGTTCTAAACACTCCTCAAACGTATCATCCACAACCGAGAATTCATTTTATAAATACCTCCATTGAATCCTCCACCATGTCAGCAAAAATAGATAGCATGCAACGTTGGAAGGTTGCCATGGCATTACATATTTCGAATGACATCATCTTAAAGGTAAAAGTCCCATAGGGAAATGTGAATGTGGTTTTATCTAGGTCGTCTGGAGTAATGGAGATTTGGTTGTAACCACAATACCCATCCAAAAATAAATACCAACCTCTTTTTAAGAATCGATCTAGAATTTTATCAATGAACGACATGGGAAAGTTATCTTTTCAAGTCCATGAGGTTAAGTTTTTGTAATCCATTCATACCCTACATCCGTTCACCGGCCTCATAGATACAAGTTCCCCTTTTTCATGTGAGACCTCCCTTTTTGGTACATATTGCACCATGTTTACCAATTTGCAATCCGGAATAGGGTAGATCACACATGCGTCTAACAACATTATTATCTCTTTTTTCCACTACTACAAAAATGAACTTTAGCGACAACTGGATTGTCGAAATAATCAAATTGCCACTAATATATTGATATGAGGCAAAATATTAATGGCTAATGTTTAATGGCCAGCAATATGTACACTTTTAGTAGCAATTTCAAAAGATAGTCCCTAAAAGCCTCTCTTTTTTATAAAAATTAGAACTCCCGTTTTCCCTTTAATTTTTTTATGACCATTCTCTTATTTCTCGGAAAATAGAACTCCTGGTAAATAAGGAAAACAATAGTAACAAAAAAAACCTCTATATGCTTCTAATAAGGAAAATATTCCTAAAAAGATCTTCCACACACATTAGGATTCCTCATCCTAAATCAATTAGACCTGCAACGTCAAGCAACATATATTAATTCTTTAGCAGAAGAGACCTTCCAGCAGCATATATTGAATTGAAGAACTACTTCCACCACCTATAACTCAATAGCAACAACTACATCCAAAAACAACGAAAAATTCAGGTTGGTTCGTCGCTCCCCTCCACTACTCTGTTTCTATCATGTTTTATTACCCCTGTTGCTCTGTCGTTGCAAATTTAACCTATTTTCTATTATGTTCATTATATTTAAGCATTAACTGGAAGAAAAAACAAAAAATACGCTTGATAAACTGCAAAATATATAGGTATTGTCTGCGATTTCCGAGTAATTTGATATTCCTAAAAGTATTGTTTTTGTGTTTGTGATAAATTTGTTTTTCCAGAACATAAATTTGTTCTAACCCACATAAATAAATTTGTTCTAACCCATTTAAATAAATTTATTTTTCCAAAACATAAATGTAACCCTCCCATATACCCCAACCACCGAGGTGCCCCTCCCCCACCCCCCACCTTTCACCAACCTACCCCTAAAAAAATTTTGTTTTCCAAAAAAAAAAAAAAGTGTTTTTTTCAAATAAAAATTACCCCCTCCCCCGGGAACACCCACCCTACCCCCTGTTCCCCCCTCCCCTCTACCAACCTACCCCCTAAAATAAATTTGTTTTCCAAAAAACAAAAGAAAATCTATTTTTCAAAAAAACAAATTGACCCCCTCCCACTGGGCACCCCCTACCTCCTATCCCCTAACCACCCCCACCATTCCACCACCCTATCCCCTAAATTTTTTTGTTTTCCATGAAAAAAAATCTGTTTTCAATAAAACAAATTAACCCCCCCTCACCCGGGCACCCCCCCCCCAACTTCCCAACCTACCCCTATTTTTTTTTTTCAAAAAAAAAAAAAATTTGTTTTTGCAAAAAGTAAAAACAAATTTTACCCCTTCCGCCCGGAAACCGCCCCCCCCCCTTTTCCACGAAAAAAAATTGTTTGAAAACTAATTGAATTTCTGAAACATTAATAGTAATTTTTTTAGTTTTTAGCACAATTAAGAATTTTGAGTGAAAGTGAAAATAATTGATCTAATATGGATCAAATGGATACCCATATTGAACCCATTTTGACCATATTTGTAGAGACACTTACAATAGTTTGAAGCTCATATTTGACCAATTAAATATGAGTTGATCGAAGGCATTAAATATGGTCAAAATGGGCTCATTTTATTAAGGGAAAAGGGTCAAAAATACCCCCCAACTTTGATTTATTGTTTAGATTTACCCTCGCTGTTAAAATAAAGTTAATTTTACCCCTCCCGTTACTAATTTCACCAAATTTACCCCTTATTAGAAGGATTGACCCAAATTGACCCAATTTTTTTTAAAAAAAAAACGTATCCTTATATTAATCTAATAACCCGACCCCATTTAAAATAACCCGACCCATTCTCCCAAATCTTCTATTCCCATTTACCCATTCTCCCAAATGGTTCACCAGTTCAATTCCTTCCTCTCTTCCCTTTCTTTTTCTTGATTTCTTTCTCTGTTTCTCATGGACCCTTTTTACCAAAATAATTGAGGTTCTAAATGCACAATTATTCCCAAAATATGTTGGAAATAAACAACTTTCTCCGGTAGCCCCAAATTAAAAAGGATTGAAAAACTTATTTGGAACCTTCATTCTTTGGTGCACGGGTAAAAGCCACTAAAAGGATTGCGAATTTTACCTCCTTCAAATTTGGATCATCAGGAGCAGTATATTGATTGCCTTGACTGTTAATGGTAGGATTAGCACTTCCACCAATTAAATACATTTGCCAGTGTGTGAAATGTATGAAAGGATTTGAAATAGTGAATCCATTTGGGAGAATGAGTAAATGGGAATAGGAGATTTGGGAGAATGGGTCGGGTTATTTTAAATGGGGTCGGTTTATTGGATTAAAATAAGGAATACGTTTTTTTTTTAAAAATCTGATCAATTTGGGTCAATCCGTCTAATGAGGGGTAATTTGGTGAAATTAGTAATAGGAGGGGTAAAATTAACTTCATTTTAATGGCAAGGATAAATCTAAACAATAAATCAAAGTTGAGGGGGTATTTTTGACCCTTTTCCCTTTTATTAATATGGGCTAAATTTTTCACCCCTACTTTTGGCCAAAGGTGAGCTAGCTAGAAACCTCAACTACATCTGGAGTTGTTTCTACATCAACTTCTAAACCCCAATAGTTGATAGAAAGTGTCATTAAAATTTTGATGTTGATTAAAAAGACGCTTCACATAGTCCTGCTCCAGATCCTTACAACTAGGTGTTGTAGAGATGACCAATCTAGGTGCAAGAAATAGCAAATCCTACTCTATTTCTTCCTTTGATGAGTGTATGGAGTAACAAATGTGCGAGGCATCAAAAATATCTCTCATAGGTTGATCACATCATCCCTTTTCCGACTTTCAATATCTAAAATACCATCAGCATGCATACCACTGTGCTGATGCTTGAATAATTATTGGCTCATGGTGAAAATAAGACCAAGCGTGTGCAATCTTGGCTTCTAATCTTTGGTACAATTTTGGAAACCCATCAAACAGTTGAAAATGAGAAGATGTGTCTTCTGTTATGCCCTTCAAGACTTGTTTTTTAACATGAACATAGAAGACCATTAGGTTGTACATTTATGTTTCTTCACTGTTCAGTCGTACTCCTTGTTGTCTTTTCTTTAGTTCTTGATTCATTGTTATAGACTTCAATTGTGTTAGTTTAATCTTGTAGAATTCCTCTCTGTTCTAGCATAACTTTAGTGTTGTCCATCTCTTTGTAGTACAACTTGTGAAGTTATCAATTGCATTGGCTTTTTGTGGTTAAATCAAAGATTGAGATTTCTGCATGTTTACTTTCATCCATGCCTTAATAGGATGCTAAACGTTAAAATCTCTCATTATATGTACATCATCAAACACCGATTAGGATCAAGTGAGATTTGCAGTTATGTCATTATTTTTTTGCACGATAAAGAAAGGTAGTATAAGGTCTAGAATGCAATAGTTGCGTCACCATTATATATAGCTGATGTACAGATACTAAAATTTTTCGACTAAAGTATGATCTAGAATAATATACTTACCATTTCTCCTTATATTGATCACCGAAGAACATGCCAAATAGAGTGCAAGAATTATTGCTACAGCAGACTTGTTGTGCAATACTGCTAACCAAAAAGTTTGTTGTGTAATACTGCTAACAAAAAATGATGAACTTGCATATTTCTTCTCCACATAATATTGAATTACCTAAATGCTTCTTACTTGTAATTTTCAGATTAGTCACACTACTTGAATATTTTTATACTTTGAATTTCATATATAGTTACATTTCTTTTTTATTTCAGGTTAATACAATATGAATTTCACAAATTGCTTATGTGGGTGATTATAAAGACATTATTCGAATAAGAGTAACAAATTTAATTGAAGACATTATTCAGTCGTTTGAACAATATAAGTTCGACTTAAAAGTTATGACTGTCGATTATACAATAGTAATATATATATATATATATAAATATTCACCACTAATGAAAATTGTTGTTACTATGAGGCTCTCATTTGTGAATGTGTTTGCTCGATTTTTTTATATACATGTTACCGATACATATAGTAGATATTATTAATGGCATCTAAACTATTGTCGTTAAATGTTGTGATACTTAGTGGCAATTCAATGGTAAAAGTGAATTGTCGTTAAAACTACTACCTTTTAAAAACTAGTTATTTCGATATATCGACTAAAAACAATGGACGCTATTGGACCACGGATAACCGATATAAATTACCTTTAGTAGCTACATAATTGTCGCAAACAATCGCCATTAAAACTATGACTTTTTAGTGGCTATTTAATTAAATTTATCGACTAAAAATGGATGCTAAAAGCCATAGTTAGCCGATATGAATTACCTTTAGAAGCCAACACTCTTGCCGCAAATAATTGACATTAAAAGTACTACATTTTGACGCCTATTTATTTATATTTATCGACTAAATTAATGGACGCTAAAGACAATAGTAAGACAGTATCAATAACCTTTAGCAGCTAATATAATTGCCGCAATCAATTGCCGTAAAAGCTAATGGTTTGTAGCGGCAATTCATGCTACCTTTTACCATCATTTCCCGCAATGACCACGAAAGCCTTTGCCGACCCCAACATTGCCGGCTAAAGTTCATTGGCATGTATAGATTATCGCAACAAATGTTTTTGCTGCTAAAGCCTATTTTTATTGCCGCTAAAGGGCCCTTTTGTAGTAGTGTTCACTACTTCTTGCATTTGTGGGTTCAATATTCGATGATGATCAACACTCGATTTACATTCACTATCAAGCTACAATCTGTGAGTACAAATACCGGGAGGAATACCCACACGTCAGCTATGGTCAAACCTATAGCTTTGATTGTCTTTGTACCACCTCAAGAAGAAATTTCACCTGCCATTCAAGCAAGTCAATTAAAATGATCACCGATAGAGTGTTATTTTCCCCTATGAAAGCATATTGGAGATGGGGGGAACTGTTTTAAATTGCAGGTTTCGTGGATCTTTTGTTGATGGCTTTGCAGGACACTCTCTACTTTTCAAATAAATGTCCAACTTCATAGGGGTCTTTGAAAACCCTCCCAAGCCTGAATGAGCAGCTACTACCTCTTTGTAGCCTAGAATTTTGAAATCATCATAGTTAGCAAGCATACCTTCAAGAGGTTCGCTTTTGCACGTCAAATGACTCAGTATAGCAACCGGCTCATCAATAACATCAATATCGGACACAACATAAATACCGCTTGGGCGTTTCATTGACATACAAAAATTGAAGCTCACTTTATCTTCGTTCACCCGAAACATAAATTCTCGGCTTTCAACATCCACCAATTCTCTTTTGGTTTCTAAGAATGGTATTCCCAAAATAATAAGAGATTCAACATCTATTTCACAATCGAGAAGGACAAAATAAGCTGGGAAAATGAACCGATCAACCTTCCCTAAGATTATGTAAGGTATCTCTACGGGATGTCTGATTGATTGGTTAGCCATTAAGAGTCTCATTGTGGTTGCTTTTTGTTTACCCAACCCATGTTGTTTGTATACTAGATAGGGAATTAAGTTGATTCTTGGCCTCAAATCGCATAAAGCTTTAGTGAATTGGAGTTTGCCGATTTGAGCAAGAAATGGTGAATGCCCCGAGATCTTCTATCTTTTTTATCAGATCCTTAGTCATAATTGCACTACAACAATAGGAAACTTCAATTGTCTCAAAATACAAGCTCATTTTCTTTGTGACTCACTCTTTTATGAATGTGGCATATCCCAACATTTCCAAGAATGATTCTTGAACTTCCCCTCCTTATTATTCTTCTTTAGGCATTGAGGAAATAGGTTAGAGTAGAATCCCACATGGAGTAGTTTCTGTTTTCAAATTCAATGATGAAAATGTGAGACAATTTATTCAATTACGTAGGTGTTACACCTTTCTGGTTTTACATTCAAATACGAAATTTCCATTATCCCTCAAATTTCAAACTTCAACACGAAATGAACAAAGAGTAATGTATAACTTTGGGAATTGACCAACCAATTGTTGAATATTACTTTAGTGGGTGAATATTGATGCTTCATAATAGTATAATCTGTCATGAGTAGGTCAGACCAAATGTAAGTAACTTTCTCTTGAACAATTACCTTTTCTATGTTGAATTCTTCTCGAATTTTAACACTTATTGGAAGATTACGACCCCTTTTTCCCCATCAAATCCACTCTCTCGAGATAGATACAAAGGATGGATACCATGTTTCGCTCTCTCAATATGAAATCATGGTATTCCACTACTACGGGTGAATAGTTTGATACTTTTTCTCTGCATCTATCTCTCAAGAAAGCACACAACACTGAACTTGTCACACTAACCATGCAAGACAACCTCCTCAAAATGCAGCAGATACTTAGACCCACTTAGAATTAACCCCATTATTCCCAATTCAACGACACCCACTTAGTGAAACTCAACAATTAGCCTCATAGTAAACTTTAAGAGAGGAGTCTTAGCAACTCATAGCAAAAATCAGAAAATCAACATCTTCCATGTTTTCTACAGCAGGGTAATTTAACCTTAAAAGATAGAAGTTACAAAAATCTTCTCTATTACAAAATCTCAATCAAGAAGCTTGCTAAAATTCCTTCAAAACTACTATGGTAATGCTTTTCTCTCAATTTACAATTTCTCTCCATTTTGAATGTTTTATCTCTCCCACAAAAATTAATTCAAACAAGTCTTATGTGTAGTAGTTAAAGACAACTCGGTGAGGTAAGTCGTGCTTTGCCAACAATTCGGTGAGGTAAGTCGTGCTTTGCCAACAATTCGGTGACTCGCCAATTGTTCTTTATCTGGCTTTCATTTTTCACCTTTTCTTGGGATAGCAAGTTTAACTGTAGGTGATCCAGATTGGGATCCCTGAATGATTCGGTGAGTGGCCCTTTTTCCTTCTATCTAGCCCATCAACAATTGCTTGAATCTTCTTTATCACTTTTGGTGACCTGGTCATCCCATGCCAAATGATTCAGCGACATACCAAATGGAACTGCTACTCGCCGAAATTATCCCATGTTTAGCTCTAGCATTAGGTAACTTTATGTAGCATTGAGGCAATTTAATGATTCATCGAGTGACCTCACCGATCACTAGACCTTCATTTCTTCATTACTTTAGCTTTGTTTGTTCCTTTTTTCACATTAGTGTTCATGCCTATTTCATAAATCCAAATACCTAAAAATCAGGGATTTTACATCAATTATTGGCACAAAATATGCATTTTAGGACACTAAATCATTTAGAATAAAGCTCTAAATGAGTCAAAATCGTGGACTAATCAAGCATATATGGTGGTGTAACAGTTCAGAATGGGTTAGAATCTTTATTTGTGGTGAAGTTAAGGAAAATCAAGACAGTGATCCGATATTGCTTCAACATAAGGGTACAGTCCATCAGCAAAGAGTTGAGGTTTACTCTAAGGGGGAGATGGTGTGTTTCGCCAAAAGGGTCGATTATGTGTTATTGGGGAGGGTGAGTAGAGACAACAAATTCTTTCAGAAGATCATTATTCCATATATTCTATTCATCCAGGTTCCACTAAGATGTACCGTTATATGTAAGAAATCTTTTAGTGGAACAACATGAAGAGAGATATAGCAGATGTCATGGCTAAGTGCCCCAAATCTCAAAAAGTTAATGTAGAACATGAGAAACTAGGAGGTATAAATCAATAAATAAACATTCAAACTTAGAAGTTCGAAGATATCAACATGGAATTTATCACAGGATTACCTTTTACTCGTAGACAACATGACTACATTGGGTGATTGTTCACAAAATTATTAAAGTCTTTACACTTTTTGGTTGTCAATGGTGTACTACGCAATGTTTTTCATTAATGCTATAGTCATGTTGCATGGGGTTCTTTGTCAATCATCTCGGATAGAGGTCCCCAGTTTACCTCTCCTTTCTAGAAGTCATTAAATAAAGGTTTTGGTACTCAGATTAATCTTACTACGACATTTCATCCACACACAAATGGCCAGGCAGAGCGTACAATTCAAAAATTAGAAGATATTTTGATAGCTTTTGTGATCGAATTCAAGGTTTGTTGGGATGATCACCTTCCTCTTATAGAGTTCAACAATAACATCTACCATTTCAACATTCATATGACCCATTATGAGACATTTTATGGGAGTATATATAGATCTCCAGTTGGTGTGCTTGAAGTAGGTGAATCAACCTTGAAAGGGCATGATTCAGTTCATGATGCTATGGAGAAATTTCAACTCACTAGAGATAGACTTAAGACATCCCAAAGTCACCAAAAGTCCTATGCATATGCAAGGAGAAGGGAATTAGAGTTCCAAGTTGATGATTGGGTTTTCCTGAAAGTGTCACTTATAAAAGGGGTGATGTGGTTTGGAAAGAAATGAAAGAGAATCCCTTGATATGTATGACCTTATAAGATCATTAAGAGAGGTTGTAAAGTGTCTTATGAGTTAGAGTTAACAACAAGACTAGAATGAGTTCATCAGGTCTTCCACATTTCGTTGTTGATGAAGTGTGTGGTTGATAAAAAATGTATAGTTAGAAAACATGGTTGTGAATGATAGTCTTACTTATGAGGATGTGCCAATTGAGATTCTTTCCTCTGCTTCAAAGGTTGAGAAACAAGAAATTCCCTTTAGTTAAGGTTTTTTGAAGGAGTCTGTCCGTAAAGGGGGCTTCTTGTGAAGCTGAATTAGCCATGTAGGTCAAGTATCCTCATGTCTTTCCTTCCAAGTCCACTCCAGCTTGAGGTTATAGTTTCTCTTCAATTTTTTAGTCATTCATGCATTTATTCACTCTTAGTATCATGTTCCTTAAGTTTGTACTTGCATTTTTTTAGCATATTTGCATGTTCTTTGAACTTAGTTTAGTCAGAAATCAATTTTCTGTGCTTAGTAGTAGATTTGGCATCTCTTATTCTACCTATTAAGCTAGTTTAGTCTTCATTCAAGGATGAATGTTTCCATGGGAGATATAATGTAACACCCCGTATCAAAAAAATAGGCCTTAATGCATATTTCCAGAAGTGCAGGTTCAACCCTCGGTTGCCACAAACGCACCGTAGGGTGACCCACGGACCATAATGGTGGTTCATACTTCGAATCTACTACTCTCCCTACAATCTAAGGCAAAAACTGATAGGATGGATCATTGATCAATCGACGAATCATCGATTAATTCATAGGTTGAGACCCTCAAGACACCTTAAAATCGCTCATTTGAAGTCCGATGGAATGACAGGATAAATTGTGGATCAATCTATAGGTTGAGACCCTCAAACCCCCCTATAATCCATCCTACTATGTCGATTGATGAAATTATAAGATGGATCATGGATCAGGTGATGGATCGTTGACCTGTCTGTAGGTCGCTTCAGTAGATTTTAAGTCAAGTGTCGTTCGGTATTTTACCCTATGTGTTGGACACAAAAACTACGTCGTTGAACCCCCAAACTATGTTGTTTAACCTCTATAACTTACCTAAGTCATATCATTCATCCAAACATAGAAAAATTAGAACAGAAGAGGAGAAAAAAGTCAAGAACCCTAGTTCAAAAACGCAACAAAATTCTATCACTTGCAGCCCCAAAATCTATTGATTTCTCCGTAGAATTCATCACAAGGTATGTGGCATTTCACAAGTGGGTTCCTTTCACCCATTGGGTCCCTAGATTTCTGTTGGATTCTTTATTACCATGATATTATCTAGACATATGGTTTCTAGAACATCAGTAGAGTATCATGAATTCGCTACATTAATAATCAAAATCAGATTATCATGTTATTACTCAATTTCTCGTATAATATTCAAAACCATAGTTTTTTATATCATTAGTTCATGAATTATGCATAATAGGTCAGATTATGTATAGATTTCATATATACACATGCTTTAGTTTATGAATGCCAAACTATCAGTCAAAATTGTTACATTCTCAGAGTTTGCATGTCAGTATTTCAGATATCTAGTATTGCGAAACTTCTGTTATAAAATTTTAGTTTACTTAATCTATTAGGAAAAGCTTAAAACTTAGTTAACTATGGTCCGACGGTGTCTAGTCTTAGAACTACGTGCCCTGTAGATTGTAAGTCTTCTCTATGGGCATTATTTTAGTTATCACACCAGCATACCTCTATAACTTTTGCAGGATATATTAAGATCTCTCGATTGGGCGTATACAATAGACTTCAAATTTAAATCATGTTGTTTTATGTAAGTTATTAGTAGCTCACACAATTTAGTATGTTTACATTGTGTTAACCATGTTATTAGTTCAATATTCACTCGAAGAATGTTATAAACTTGATCATAGCATTAAGTTAGCTCATGTTCAGTATACATTGTATTTCTATAATGCTAAGATTATATCATTGCTTTTTTGCTTTGTTCAGTTATGCTGTTATTTAGCTTTATTCTATCATGCATGCTCAATATGTTTCATGACGCTTAGATAAGTTCCCAATCTTAAGTTCAGCAGTATGAGTGGTGAGTCCTCATTATCCAATGATGAGTTACATGATTATTTTTCTTGGTTTTAGCTTTATTTGTAGTTTTGCTACATCTAGTCGGGGCATGTCCAGTCATTTCTAGTCAGTAGAGGCCTTATTCCAGACATAGTTTGTTTCAACTTTAGTTTTAAAGTTTGACGTTTCTATTGTATTTCAAACTCTTAGTTTTCATTTATTCAGATTTTGAATATGTAGATTCCCCATCATTTAAGATTATATCATATTTAGCTTTTGCATAGTATTAACGATTTAGTTACTTTAGTTTGTTTGTGATATGCCAACAAGGTACGCTTGGGGTCATTCGTGATCCTAGGTTTTGTGTCCGCGTCAAGGGGGTAGCCTCAGAAAGTCACATTATTAGTTTCAAACTCTTTATTTGTATTTGAGCCAATGAGTTTAATGTGTTACTGATTTTAGGACAAGAGATGACTTCACTCAACTTGAGAATTTGGAAGCACGAATTATATTTACAATGATTCTGTTAGATTAAAAAGGTGCTATTAATCCTAGTTAAGGTTTGGATGTTCAATTTTTGGAGGTTTACGGGGGAAATTTTTGTTTTTGGTTGAAGATATTTTATTAAGGCCGTAACATTTGCCAAGTTAATTTATTATAATATTGACGGGTGTATGGTCAACAATAGCTCTAATCTATCTTTAGATGGTTCTATTGAGTCCGAAACGTTGAACTTTTTTTGGTAGCATATCTTATTAGTGTGCTTGGGATTCCTAACACATTTGAGGTCCCACTTAGATGATTTTTTGTCTTTATGTTTTATTATTGTTAGTCTTCTATCTTATGTGATGTGCATTGCGATCAAGGTATTTCTATGGGATAACATAGGCATAAACTCTTAGGCGTTGCAATTTTTTTGGTTTTTGCCGCAATCATGAAACTCAATTAATTAGTTCACTATATTTTCTCTCACTGATCTCGTAAATTAAGTTACCTACCTTATTGTTAATTCTTAACATCAATATTTCTTCATCGTTTCACTCTTTTTGAACTTTGAGAACTATTGAATATTTATTTTAAGTAACAATTTCAAGGTTAATCGATTATGTAACTGAATTTCACCCTAAACCTTCATTTCCTATTTATTGTTTCATGACTTTGACGTAAATCCTTGTTTTTGAATTAAAAAATTGATGGCTTTTTATGAAAATAGTGTCTTCGGGGGATCAAAGTTTTAGGTTTGACTTTAACTCATTCGCCGATTTGATTTCATTTTTAATTTGAAATATTTTGGGTCTTGTGAATTTCCATAATAAAACTGAAAATTACCCTTAGCCCTACAAAATTACTTTTTTGATTGATTTGGACTGAGTTTCAAAAATTATCATCAAAGGGTATTAGTGTTTCATATTATAAGATAGAGATATTGCATTCGATTAGATTTTTTTAACTTAGGGAATCATTGTAGAGGGTAGGCTCAAACAACGAGTTGATCTTATTCTCTTTGAAGGAAAGTGGACCTCTTAAACATTTTGTTAAGTGTATTAAACCTTGTATGTCTTGTTTTGTGATTGTAAGTAATGAGAAATGGTGAAGTTCCTTATTTAACATACTTGTTATCAAATGTTTTCCAAACTGTTTTAATTAATATGTGGGGAAAAATCAAATTGTTGATATGATAATGTGTGATGTACCACGAGTGACTTTAATGGTCATATTGACATTTTGATATGTGTCATGTTTATGTGTGATTGGTTATTAATGTGGAATTTATACTATTTTGATGTGTACTGTTGCGGCGGGGCGCAACCCCTAGGCGTACTGCAGTGTGTTCGACCTCTCGGAGGTCTTATACAAGCCCTTACACATTATTCATCGCATATATATGAAAAGTAGTGCAGAATTAAAACTTTTCACAACAATAGTCAAAATCTTTATATAATAGAAGAAAGAACAAAGTCTCATCACAACCATCATAGACAGATATAATATCATTGGGTCATATCCCTTACATCAATTGAAAAGAAACTATATTATATTACAAAGTCTTTTAGAAAAACAAACTAAAACATATGTCATGTCCTCAACATATGAGGACATACCAATATTGAGAGAATGTTATATCCCAAGCTTCAACTTTTAAGAGAATCCTCACTTGCTACATACATTTGTAGAAATAGAACAACATATGGAATTAGAACAGTTAATGCACTAAGTATGATGAACATGCAAGAAAACCAGGCTAAGACGGAATATTGCATTAAGATATTCTTTTCATTCTCTTTTGACGTAAATCACATAAAAACAAGTATAAAAACCATCTACAAGTCAATATACACATATAAGACATATTAAAGTAGTTCATAAGAGACAACCATAATCATTTGGAATCCACATAAGCATTTAAACCTCGTACCAAAGGTTATCCTAAGACCCACCTATGTAAGATATGAGGCCGCCCATACAACCCCTTCTCACGCACCTAATTGATTCTCAAGACTTCCCAAATTAAGATTATTCGCTTTTCATAATTTAGACTATCCACCTAAAGTTACTCTAAGACTCACCTAAGTAATACATGAACAGACCACTCACACCCTCTTCAAGCCTACCTAAGCATTCCTCAAGGCTACCCTAGATAAGAACCTTTCTATTCAACATGTTTTAACGAAGTCAACAATATTCATTAAGCCATTTAGGAGACAATCATACAATTAAAGGACTTCACATAGTGCTCTTGGAGGACCTAGGGAACTAACCTAGCATCTTCAAAGCCTACTCTTGCAATGTGTAGATAGAGTCCCATTCAACTACCCACACGGTGTAGAACCTATCCAATATATAGAGTGTACATCCAATATGATTAGAATAGGCATTAAATAACATAGACCATACTAGCTAGGTATGGAATCCGGTGTCATAAGAACCCAACACCGTGGAAGGTATTCTACTTGTCAAAAGTAGAACTAGTAATCATCCCATGTTGGCACATGGTTAAGGGATATCAATGGTTTTTCTTACTCTAATCTCATATTAAGTAGAGCTACTAGCACAAGCATATCCACTCGGCGTTTTTCCCTTGTTCTCATAGAGTAAATAACTCCCTAGGTGTATTAGAGAAGGTACCATCTCTATGCCCTACAAACACATAATACTTTTTCTTCCAAGGATGGGTCCACTAGGGCTACCAACTAAGGACTTTTAGGATAGCTCTTATGACTTCCTTAGAGATGGTTTCATGCAATTCTAGTCAACCTACCCCTATGTCCATCATTCCACTAAAGAAGGACACCATTACAGTCTTTCACATCAAGTCTTCTTAGTAACCTTTTTTACATATTCAAGGTTTAAAATACTCAAGCTTCTTTTCATATTCAAGGTCACATATAAGTCTTTCATTGAAGGGCACCTCCTTTAAGTCTATCGATCCTAGACTTCATTCTTTCATTCATTCATACATGTACATGACAAGGGTGTCTAAGCCTACCAAGTCAAGATATCACTTTCACATAAATTTCATGTATCAAGAAGAGGGACCTAAGTCTACGAATCAAGACAGAACATCATCATACCATCACATAGAGGGATTATGCTCTAACTTCACACATTCACATATATCATATCATCCTTCACATTTGTTCATCTGTACAAGCTAGAGCATGATAACACTATAATTCATATAATAGTGTTGACAAGGCCATGTTCATAGCATATATAACAATTAAACACTACCACAATAAGTGGACCATACCAATCAATACAATTCAATATCAATTTTATGCAATACAAAGGAATTTGGGCAACTCACTACCTTCCAAAAGCCATTGTCACCATTCATTATTCATTTTAATCAATTAACATAATAAGAGATTTTTACCAAGCCATAAACATAAGACTAAGCCAACAATACACCCATATCAATGATCAACAATATTAGATATATATCAACATATAAAGCAAGATATGAATAATTCTAGCATGCATCAATACATAATTCAATAGCCCAATACAATCTACATATGAATTCATTATAATTAAGCCATGATCGATTCACTAACTTTAGAGCCAAAATTAGGAATTCAAGGAATAGATGGGTTCATGGAAGTTTTCATCTTAAAATCACTAATTAACATCAATTACTTCATAAAACATTGATTTGAACCTTTTTATACAAGAACCCACACTTAGAATTCAAAATAAGATTTCTATATTTCGAACATCTTTGAAAGCTTTTGGAATTGGCTCCTTGAATGAGAAAAGAATAAAATAAGAATAACCACACCTTAATTGAAGAAATCCAACAAAATTTATGGATAAAACAATGAAGAACTTCAATCCAAGCTTCAACTTGAATTCAATCTCCCATGGAGGTTTTGGAGAAACTTCATTTTATCTTGAGGTTTGATTTTGAATAATGAAGTCTAAGTCTAGGTTTTAGAGTCTTAACTAAAAATAACCCTAAATAACCGTCTAGGACTTAATTAGGACCTTGGGTTGATTTCTCAACTTTCCCTTTCCTTGGTCGAGACACATGCAGAAAGTTGTAGGTGTCAATCGACGGATACAATCAAAGGGGCATCGATCAACCACCGGACTGTCCTGCTGGTACATGGTTTTGGTCAGAGACTTGCCATTTAGGGATAATCTCCCACACCTATGCGTGGATCTATGCCCCTAAATGACGGGGCATCGTTTGATCAAATGGGCGTCGATTGGACTATTTTGGCAACTTGACCGAGGTTTGGGTCCTCCTCAAGGACCCTTAGGATTGTCCTTTGGGAGTCGTACACATATATGTCAACCCTAAAAATGTTCCTATAGGTGTAAGAGACTTCCCCTACAAATTTGGACAAAAAAAAACTCGTAAAACATGTAAATTCACAGTAGAACACATTAGCACACCCAAAGGCTAACTTCCAGACGTCTTGGTCATTCTTTGACTTTGGACTTCCAAACTCTATAAACTTACTTCTAATGCATATGTTCATGATTTTAAAACCTTATTAACTTTTATCACACATGATAGGATCTTGTTTTACCTACTTCATTTTGAGGGTTGTAACAATCTCCCCCACTTGGACAATATTCGGTCTTCAATGACACCAAAACACTTTCAACACTTTAAAGAGTAAAGACTCAAGACTAGCAACTTATAACCATATCACATAATACACAATACACATAGTTAGTAGGAACATCAACGCCACATAATCAATAGACTCAAAACACCATTAGAAAGTAGAAACTGCATTCTCCATATATTATCATGTGTATCTACAACATCTCTAAGCACATGAATGCCAAATCCTCATGAAACACAATCGTACCACATATTCAACAAGTTCACTGTTAGATGCTTATAGGTTCACTTACACAACACTTAAGCAATTCATTATAGAGACAACTAAATAAGAGATAAAATCAATTAAGCTCATTTTACAATATAAACATAATCTCATGAAAATATGCACAATGCAAAGACATCAATGAAATTCATTTTCACTTGGACTCCTAGACACATGCAACATTCTACTAAAAGTTCTAACTGTCAAGCTTGAATAGAAGAGAATAAAAGAGGCAAAAATCCAAAGCCTAACTATTCACCATACTCCCCCATTGCAAAGGAACCCATCACTCTATCAAGATTAACATAAAGGGAAAACTATAACTTATCGGTACCTTCATCCTGATTTGTTTTATCTGGGAGGCAATAGGATTGATTCCTCTTTGGTTCACCAATATCTGGGCCATTTAAGGGAGCTTTCTTGGCCTATGTTACTCTAGCCTCAATAGTAGGACAATCTCTCAGCTTATGATCATCCTTGCGACAACCATAGAACCCACTATTACTTGTTACACACTTCCCAGAGTGCTTCTTCCAACAAGTAGAGTAAGTAGGATTAAGACCTTGGGAACCACCACCCCTCTCATAGTTTGACTTAGGATCACTCAGAACATCTTTATTTGAAGTCCTCTTCTTAAACCTAGGTTGGTTTTGCTCATCGAATCTACCCCTCTTAAAATTTCTTGTTATCCTACTAAGCTTTGATTCTTCAATTGATTGTGCATATACCATAAGTCTAGATAAGTTTATGTCATTATGGAGCATGGTTGTACGACACTCTTCTTTCACAAGATCGGCAACACTGGTCACAAAACTACTCATCTCATCCCAAGGGTTAGACACCAAGGATGGAGCATACTTAGATAATAGGGTGAATTTCAGGGAATACTCCTACACACTCAAGTTACCTTGCCTACGGTTCATAAAATCCTCAACCTTGACCTCCTTCTTCTCACGGGGAAAGTACTTTTCTAAGAAGGCTTCCTTAATGTTTTCCTATTCTATAAGACCCGATTCAGCTGGCCTATTGTCTTTCGATTATGTGTACCACACTTGAGAAACTTCCCTCAACTGGTATGAAGCCAACTCCACTTTCTTCCTAGAAGTCACCCCCACAACACTGAAAACCTTATAAACACCATCTAGAATCTCTTAGGGATATTCTCCCGACATAGATCCAAGAAAAGTAGGAGTATTCATTCTCACAAAGTCTCTCAACCTAGAGGTCATGGTACTCTAAAGAGAATTCATCGTAGGCCCTACATCTCGATTCGCTTGAGTCGTCATAGCTCGGGCTAGGGTAAGAAGAGCTCCTCTAACCTCCTAATTATTCATCTCCAGGGCAACCACCTGAACTTCATTCTCTTGATCAACTATAGGGACTTGTTCACCTTGAGGAAAATGTTCACCTTTGGGAGCTTGTCCACCTTGGGGAGGAAATACCTCAATCATCACTTTCTCATCCACTCTCTTTGCGGGCGTCCTTCTTTTAGTCATATCCTATAAACACAAGAGAAGAGATTGGGAAAAGACACTTATAGCCTCAACTCTATAGGAGGACACAGTAGTAATAAAGAAAGGGAAACTTCTATCGTCATATAGCCTTTTGCTAATAGATGTGTCGCAACACACAACTAATGAACAAGAATCAACAAGATGTGGCTTTAATGAGATTTTGAATCCTAAAAACTACTTCATCTTATGCTCTGATACAAAGTTTGTCACAATCGAGGAGTACCCCCTAGGCGTCACATGGCGTATTCGACCTCTCAGAGGTCTTATACAAGCCCTTAGACATCATTCATTCCATATATATGAAAAGTAGTACGAAATAAAAAAAATCACAACAATAGTCCAAATCTTTATAGAATATAAGAAAAAACTAAGTCTCGTCATAGCCTTCTTAGACAAATATAATATCTTAGGGTCACAACCCTTACATCAATTGAAAAGAAATTATAGTCTATTACAAAGTATTTTAGAAAAAGAAACTAAAACATAAGTCATGTCCTCGAACATATGAGGACATACCAATTTCGAGAGAATGTTATATCCCAAGCTTCAACTTCTAAGAGAATCCTCACTTGCCACCTAAATCTTTAGAAATAGAACAACATATGGAATTAGCACATTGAATGCACTAATTATGATGAACATGAAATAAAACCATGTCGAAACAGACTTTTGCTTTAAGATATGCTTTTCCTGCTCTTTTGACATAAATCTCATAAAACAAGTATGTAACATTCCGGAAAATTATACGTTTAATGAAAAGCCCAATAGGTTCTTAAGAATGCTTATTAGGGGTACATAGGCATCCCAATGCCCAATATTGAGAAATATTGGGCATAGTATAGAAAATTGGCTAAGGGGTATTAGCCAATTTCTATATAATACCCAAATAAGAAAAATATTGCGCATATTAGAAAATATTGGCATAAAGGGTGTTAGCCAATTTTCTAACATTAATGAGCTTGTCCAAGAAATGTACCTGCAATGAAGACCCTAGGCTAATATGCTTTTTCCTTTAACTCACAAATTGTGTATGAGGCATTCAAGTGTCAAGACTAGATACCATAACACATGACCATTTAAAATGATCATGTAAATTAAGCAGTGCCCAAGGACATGGTGAGGATCCTTGGGACAATAAGTAAACATTCCCAAAGGAACCATAAATAATAGTTAGTTAGGAAAGTACAACAAACTCATGTGCAATCACATGTGCAAGACATGTGAAGAAGTGGCCAAGGAGGGGACCACCCTAATCGAATTCGGTTACGGTAGTTAGGGGGGGAACGTGCATAAGGGACCCCTCCATGTGGGGCCTAACTTCCTAACTAATTCTAGACTCTAACCTACTGCCCTAAATAGCTAACTAACCTAGGACCAAATGAAATAAACTAATTAGTGCACCCGACAACCTAGGACCAAAACCAGGTTGACACTAACCTAGTACTAGTTAAAGAGACAACCTAGTACCTAACCTAGGATGGTCCAAAAGGTTAGTTATGGTCCTAAAATCTTATGGGTACTTTAGTAATTACCCTAGGTTACCTAATTAATTAATTTATCAACTTAATTAATTAATTTAAAAGGCCTAAAACCAAAACTACAAAGGACATTTTCAGATTTCGGTTAAGACAAGAAAGGGACAACCTAGTACATAACCTAGGATGGTCCAAAGAGTTAGTTAAGGTACTAAAAACCTAGGGATACTTTAGTAATTACCCTAGGCTACTTAATTAATTAATTTAGCAACTTAATTAATTAATTTAAAGGGGCAAAACCGAAATCACAAAGAAATTTCCAGATTTCGGTTAAAACAAGAAAAAAGACAACCTAGTACCTAACCTAGGATGGTTCAAAGGATTGGTTATGGTCCTAACGACTTAAGGGTACTTTAGTAATTACCTTAGTTCACCTAATGAATTAGCAATTTAATTAATTCGTTTAAATGATCAAAACAAAATTCTTACACTAACCTAGTACAACTCAAGAAACATCCTAGCACTTAACCTAGGATGGTCCAAAAGGGTTAATTTTGGTTCCAATGACTTAGGGGTACTTTAGTACTTACCCTAGGTCCCTAAATTAATTAAATTAAGGATTTAATTAATTAATATAAAGTCAAAATGTTGACCAAAACCATAGTCAGTACCAATTTCCAGATTTGACTAGGTGTTATGTTCTCCTATGTTTAGTCAACTTAGGAGGGGCATTTTGGTAATTGGTTAATTAGTTTATTAAATTAACTTATTACACCTAAGTTTTATAATTCAATATAAGTTCTTAGACATAAAAATCACGTTCAAACTCATAGAAAAGGCGACATAAAAACAGCAAGCAACGAACTAAAGAAAAACATAAAATTTATTGATTTCTCTAGGGCGATTTCAAGGTTTCTTCAAGTTTTCGTTCAAGATGGTCTTCGTAGATTAAGTTCTACTTAAGGTATGAGTTTATCTCCTGGAATTCTTTCTCCAAAAGTATTTTCCTTCGAATGATTCACAAGATCTTGAAAACTAGGGTTGTTCCCGTCGTTCTCGTCGAACATCCCTTCCCTAGTATCCTTTTCGATTTCAATGTTGAATAGGTTAGAGATCATGTTGTTGGTATGTGGTGCTGGCTGTTCTTAACATTTATTGTTCTTTAATGATGAGTATCGAATGAACTTATGAACTTGTAATTTCGTAAAGTTAATCTTATCATGATAATTAAGGATCGATAATATGCTAAGATAAGTCTGTGATGTGTTAAGAGAATTATGTGCCTTTGGCTGAATGTTGACTTGTTGTTGTTATGATGTTATGAAGATGCTAAAGCCATAAAATGTTAATATGATGCTGCGCAATATGTTCTTAAAACGTGACACTAAAAGCCATAAACTAAGAATTGGCTCAAAGACATATATGAAATCATATCTTGAATAAATTGGCTATCTAGTTCCAATAAAGTTGGCTAACTCTACGTGGTCAAAATAAATATATTCTAATGGCTAGGAACTTATATAAATGATTAAAAGATTGGCTAATGGTTCATACATATGATAATTTACATATGAACATACGTAAAAATTGGCTTATGCCAAAAAGAATGAATTTGTTAGTCTAACATCCCAAATCTTGAGCCAATACTAATCATATGTCAATTCTTGTCTAGAAAGAGTATCAAATATATATTAAGCACGTCTAAAGTAATATAAATGAATCCATAACCAAGGGCATGACATTAATTGGGACAACTCCCAACATGCTCCACAAGAATGAACTATGAACACATGAAACTCATTGAATGAAGTGCTCATCGTCCATAAATGGTGATATGAAGCTACTACACAAAAGTAAGTAAGTAACGTGAGTTATAACATAATTAAAGGGGTCTAAATTAAGTAAGTGACCAGAATGGGGTGTTAAAGGAAGCGAGACAAGTCTTACTTACACCAAAGCTAATTTGTTAAAAGAATACTCACGAATGAAGGTGTAAGAATGTGTGAGACTAGTCTCATTAACACCTAAGGATGATATGTAAGGACAATTCACATTCATCAATGTAAAGGAAGGATGATATGTAAGGACAATTCACATTCATCAACGTAAAGTAAGGATGATATGTAAGGACAATTCACATTCATCAATGTAAAGTACGGATGATATGTAAGGACAATTCACATTTCATCAATGTAAAGTAAGGATGAAAAGTCATCAAAAGAGTAAATAAGTCTCAATCATACTCCATATGTAAGTGTAAGGACAATTCACAGTTAATACTAATGATGAGATGAGAAATCATCTATTGAGCTATGATGTCCTCATGCTACAAGCCAGCTTCCATGATGTATGAGTTGAATGTAATGGAACTTTATACTGAGCACCGATAGGCTACCTATGAGCGGTGATGCCTTCCTTCGGGAAGGGCGAAGGTTCACGTAACTCTCATGAGATGAGACTGTCCGGCATGCCGGGTATGGGTCTCCTTATATCTCCTAGTCTTTGAACCTATACTGCCAATATAGGGATCTAGCAGGGTTCAATTTCCCTATATACGCTAGCATGTTTTGGTTTCACCTTGGCCACTGACTCCATCTCTTTTCGGTGTAGGGAAGACACTGGATTTCATGATGCTCAAATGATCTATGTCGGTTAAGGTTGGAGTTCCTCAAATTATGAAAGATAATAAAATGAACGATACCGAAGGTGTTTGTGCAAGACAATCAGGAGGTGAAATCAGATTCAAGTAATGTCATTAGGTCATTCTTTGTCATTGCACTTCATGATCCCGATGAGAGTCTTAAACGTCATCCTATGTATAGCTGGTGTTTACATCAGCCTACGAATGATTAAAATGAATAATGTGAAGTACGAATGAACGAATGAAGAAGACTCTGTGTTTGCTAAAGAAGGCCCTCGGGTTGAGGTCCCATATGTTGGGCACTCACTTGAGATGTCTTAATGCTATATCAACGCAAGGTCTCGTTTATATGAAATGTATAATATATAAAACATGAAGGTAATGAAATCAATGGTATAATCAATAGAGAATGGCTTATGAAATGTAATGAATACTTGATGTAATGAATAACTTGTTGTAAGGATAGTCAAATCGTGTCCAATAAAGTTTACAATAAGTAAAAGGCATAGCTAATAATGGTTCCAATAAAGTTGGCTAACTCTACTTGGTCAAAATGAATATATGCTAATGGCTAGGAAATTATGTAAATGATTAAAAGATTAGTAATGGTTCATACATATGGCAATTTAAATATGAACATACGTAAATATTGGCTTATGCCAAAAAGAATGAATTTGTTAGTCTAACATCCCAAATCTTGAGCCAATACTGATCATATGTCAATTCTTGTGTAGAAAGAGTATCAAATATATATTAAGCACGTCTAAAGTAATATCAATGAATCCATAACCAAGGGCATGACATTCATTGGGACAACTCCCAACATGCTCCACAAGAATGAACTATGAACACATGAAACTCATTGAATGAAGTGCTCATCGTCCATAAACGGTGATATGAAGCTACTACACTAAAGTAAGTAAGTAACGTGAGTTATAACATAATTAAAGGGGTCTAAATTAAGTAAGTGACCAGAATGGGGTGTTAAAGGAAGTGAGACAAGTCTTACTTACACCAAAGCTAATTTGTTAAAAGAATACTCACGAATGAAGGTGTAAGAATGTGTGAGACTAGTCTCATTAACACCTAAGGATGATATGTAAGGACAATTCACATTCATCAATGTAAAGTAAGGATGATATGTAAGGACAATTCACATTCATCAATGTAAAGTAAGGATGATATGTAAGGACAATTCACATTCATCAATGTAAAGTAAGGATGATATGTAAGGATAATTCACATTTCATCAATGTAAAGTAAGGATGACAAGTCATCAAAAGAGTAAATAAGTCTCAATCATACTCCATATGTAAGTGTAAGGACAATTCACAGTTAATACTAATGATGAGATGAGAAATCATCTAATGAGCTATGATGTCCTCATGCTAGAAGCCAGCTTCTATGATGTATGAGTTGAATGTAATGGAACTTTATACTGAGCACCGATAGGCTACCTATGAGCGGTGATGCCTTCCTTCGGGAAGGGCGAAGGTTCACGTAACTCTCATGAGATGATACTGTCCGGCATGCCGGGTATGGGTCTCCTTATATCTCCTAGTTTTTGAACCTATATTGCCAATATAGGGATCTAGCAGGGTTCAATTTCCCTATATACGCTAGCATGTTTTGGTTTCACCTTGGCCAGTGACTCCACCTCTTTTCGATGTGGGAAAGACACTGGATTTCATGATGCTCACATGATCTATGTCGGTTAAGGTTGGAGGTCCTCAAAGTATGAAAGATAATGAAATGAACGATACCGAAGGTGTTTGTGCAAGACAATCAGGAGGTAAAATCAGATTCAAGTAATGTCATTAGGTCATTCTTGGTCATTGCACTTCATGATCCCGATGAGAGTCTTAAACTTCATCCTATGTATAGCTGGTGTTTACATCAGCCTACGAATGAATGAAATGAATAATGTGAAGTATGAATGAACGAATGAAGCATACTCTGTGTTTGCTAAAGAAGGCCCTCGGGTTGAGGTCCCATATGTTGGGCACTCACTTGAGATGTCTTAATGCTATATCAATGATTCCAAGGTCTCATTTATATGAAATGTATAATATATAAAACATGAAGGTAATGAAATCAATGGTATAATCAATAGAGAATGGCTTATGAAATGTAATGAATACTTGATGTAATGAATAACTTGTTGTAAGGATAGTCAAATCGAGTCCAATAAAGTTTACAATAAGTAAAGGGCATAGCTAATAATGAATCCTCATGTTATGAAAATGATAAAGCCAAATAAATTGTCTTATAATGACTTTATATAATTGGCAAAAGATATTAGCCAAATAAGATTGGCTTATAATGACTTCTTACATTAGGCCAATAATACAATAATAGGAATAGTCACTAAAGATTGGTTTATAAAGAATTCATACCCAAAGTAAGCAAGATCATAAGCTTTAATGATATGCCCCAAGATCTATGAACATTATGCAATCAACTAAAGAATGAGTATAGTCAATAAGTATTGACTTATAAATATATTCATGCCCCAAATTGTAGTTAAGTCATTTCCTTAATCTCTTTAATTACTTACTTGATTCATTGTGGGTATGGGACTACAATGTATCATTGCACTTGTAATTAAAACATAGGACCAAAGGAGTTATTGAATTACAGAACAAGAAGAAGAAAAAGACTGAAAAATAATCTAAGTGTACAAAGAGGAGCTCTCGGGTTTGGAGGATCAAAAATTTAAATCTTCGCCCGAGTGGTTCTAAAATTATGTTGATGATACTAATGTCTTGTAATCATATAGGAAATGAGTTGTGTGCTTTGAATGCATTAAAATACATCATATTCATACCACAATTCACAACTAACGAATTAGGAAAGTCTAATGACTAGACTCTCCAGAAATGGCATGTGGCTTAGGAAGAGCTTTCATTGATCATGCATAGATTTATGTGTATGTGTGCATACACCCATACTTAGTACAAGTGGTGTACTAACCCCATACTATTTACTATTTTTATAGGTGCAGGTCAAAGGACAAGTTGACGACACTTGCAGCGGTTTGGACTTCAGCGTTTCTCCAAACCAATTGGTAGGTCCTCATGATTTCGAGGATGCTACAGATTTAATCTAGCCTTAGTTTTAGACATAGCTAGTGGATATTGTACCTAGCGTTTCTTTCGTACCTTAATTTCGAAGGTTTGTAATAAGTCCGTGTTTGGCAAACTATTTATGATATATTCATCTTCAGTTTCGAATTGATTTTTTATGTTAGATGGTTGTTCTCTTATGTTGAGCTTAGTATATGATTTATCTAGTTAATAATTATTTGAAGTCTATGTATACTTCATACATATAAAAAGTTTTGAATTTTCTGCAAATTTAACTAGATGAATGTGATGAATGCAAGATGAGGCTTGTCTGCGACCTCTGAGAGGTCAGCGACTCCGGTTGCGATCCGCATTCCAGAATCCGGGTCGTGACAAAGTATAAGAACCATCTTCAAGACAATATACACATATAATACATAATCATGTAGTTCATAAGAGACAACCATAATCATTTATAATCCACATAAGAATTTAGACCTCCTACCAAGGGTTATCCTAATACCTACCTAAGTAAGATATGAAGAGGCCGCCCATACACACCCTTCACACACACCTAAGTGATTCTCAAGACTTCAAAAGTAGGATTATTCGCTTTTCATAATTTAGACTATCCACCTAAAGTTACTTTAAGACTCACCTAAGTAATACATGAAGAGACAACCCATAAACCCTCTTCAAGCCTACCTAAGCAATCCTCAAAGCTACCCTATATAAGAACCTTTCTATTCAACATACTTTAACTAAGTCAACAATATTCTTTAATCCATTTAAGAGACAATCAAGGAATTAGAGGACTTCACATAATGGTCTTGGAGTACCTAGGGAACTCTCCAAGCATGTTCAAAGCCTAATATTTCAATCTGTAGATAGCGTCCCATTCTGCTAGAACCTATCCAATAACTAGAGTGTACATTTTATATGATTAGAATAGGCATTAACCTACATAGACCATTCTAGCTAGGTACGGAATCCGGTGTCATAAGGACCTACACACCAGGAAAGGTGTTCTACTTGCCAAAGGTTGAACTAGTAATTATCCCATGTTTGCACATGGTTAAGGGATATCACGGGATTCTTTGTACTCTAGTCTCATCAAAAGTAGAGCTACTACCACAAGCATATCCACTCGGTGCTTTGCCTTTATTCTCATAGAGAAAATCATTTCAGAGGTGTATTAGATAAGGTACCATCACTATGCCCTACCAACTAATATTTTTTCTTCCAAGGATGGGTCCACTAGGGCTTCCAACCAAGAACTTTTAGGATAGCTCTTAGGACTTCCTTAGAGATGGTTTCATGTCGTTCCAGTCAACCTAGTCCTATGTCCATCAGTCCACTCAAATTGGACACCATTGTGGTCCTTCACTTCAAGGCTTCTTATTAAGCTTCTTTTCATATTCAAGGTTTCACGTACTCAACCTTCTTTTAATATTCAAGGTCACATATTTGTCTTTGATAGAAGGGCACCTCCTTTAGGTCTACCGATCCTAGACTTCATTATTTCATTCATTCATATACGTACATGACAAGGGTGCCTAAGCCTACCAAGTGAAGATATCACATTCACATAATTTTCATGTATCAAGAGGAGGGACCTAAGTCTGCCAATCAAGACACAACATCATCATTCCATCACTTAGAGGGATCATACTCTCACCTCACACATGCACATATATCATATCATCCTTCACATTTGATTATCTATACAAGTTATAACATGATAACACTATAATTCACATAATAATGCCGAAAAAGTCATGTTCATGGAATAGATAACAGTTAAACACCGCCACCATAAGTAGACGATACCAATAAATACAATTCAAAATCAATTCAATTCTAAACAAAGGAATTATGTAAACTCACCACCATTCAATAGCCATCATCACCATTCCTTATTCATTCTAATCAATTCACATCATAAAAGATCTTTACCATAGCAATATACATAGCACTAAGCCAACAATCCACACATATCAACGATCAATAATACTCAATATAGATATAAACATAAAAAGCAAGATATGAACAATTCTATAATGAAACAATACATAATTCAATATCCTAATACAATCTACACTTGAATTCAATATAATTAAGTCATGATCAATTCACCCACTTTAGAGCCAAAATTAGGAATTCAAAGAATACATGGGTTCATGGAGTTTTTTATCTTAAAATCACCAATTAATATCAATTCCTTCATAAAGCATATATTTAAACCTTTTCATGCAAGAACCCATACTTAGAATTTAAAATAGGATTTCTATATTTTTGAACATCATTGAAATGTCTTTGGAATTGGCTCATAGAATGAGAGAAAAATTAAGGATGTAATCACCATACCTTAGTTGAATAAATCAATCGAAATTTATGGAGAATACAAATAATAAATTTAATCCTAGATTTAACTTTACTTCAAGCTCCAATGGAGGTTTTGGAGAATCTTCTTCAGATCTTGGGTTTGATTTTTAATAATGAAGTCTAATTCTATGTTTTAGAGTCTTAACTAAGTTAAAATACAATAAATAACTGTCTTGGACTTATTTGGGACCTTTGGTGAATTTCCCAACTTGCCCTTGACTTGGCCGAGATACCTATAGAAAGTTGCTGGTGTCAATCGACGAATGCAATCAAAGGGGTGTCGATCAACCAATAGATCATCTTGTCGGTATGTGGTTTTTGTCAGAGACTATCCATTTGGGGCTAATCTCCCACACCTAAGTGTGGAGCTATGACCCTAAACGATGGGGCATCGTTTTCTCAAAGGGGTGTCAATGGGGGGGCATCTATTGGACCGTTTTGGCCTCTTGCTTGCCAAGGTTTGGGTCCTCCTCAAGGACCCTTAGGGTGGTCCTTCGGGAGTCGTACCTGGACATTTCAACCCTAAACATCTTCATATAGTTGTTAGATACTTACCTTACCAATTTGGACATCAAACAACATATAAAACATGCAAAGGCACACTAGAACACACTAGCACACACAAAGGATAACTTCCAAATGTCTTGGTTGTTCTTTGACGTTTGACTTCCTAGCTCTATGAACTGACTTCTAGTGCTTATATTCATCATTTAGAACCTTTTATTAACTCATTTCACACAGGAAAGGTTATAGTTTAACCTACATTATTTTAAGGGTTGTAACATGTACTTTATTAAAGTGACGAAAGAGAGAAAGAAAGGGGATGTTCTATTTTCGAGTGATGTACCACATGTCATAGTTGTGACTATTTTTTCGGGGATGTGCCACACCATGTGGTTGATGCTACATTCTATGTACATGCCATGTTCAATGGGAGGTACATAGACTGATATGTCCACCATTTTCTCGTGATGTTATGAAGTGGGTGTTTATTAATAAAATATGCATGCATCCCTCTATGTGATTTATATTGCACCTCATATCATTCCTTGACTTCTATGCGTGAATTTCTATATTTGAATAATGAAGGTTATGATGATGCCATGTAGACTTTGATGTGTTAATTGTATTAGTGGTATTATGTTGCTCAGATACTTGTAAAACTGTTAGAATGGGTTAGTCTATTTTTTATGCACGTTTCAGTATATGGAGATTTAGATGGTATGTCCTTGTATTCTTGTTTAGTATTACTTTACATAGGGTCATCCAGGGATGTGTGTAGGTTACGGACTTAGATCATCTTGATCATACCCCTATCATCTTTTTCAGAGGCCCATCTTTAGACTTTGTGAGGTAGCTACTACGGTTCTCACATCATATCGCATACTCTTGATTTTATCTTTATACTATTCTAGTATTATAGAAATTCAAACTTGTATTTCTTTTGAATCCATTGTATTACTTATTGACTTCTGCACGTGACACCACATTTTGGGGGATAATTTATCTATGTTATGAGATATGCATGCTTATATTAAGTTTAGTTTTTGATTTCTTTCTTACTTCTTGATTTACCCTTTTCGAGGGTTATTTATACTAATTTGTCTTAGTGGGATAAGGGAGGTGCCATGACACCCAATATTTGGGTAATGACATACATGGATTATAAGGACCCATATGGTTGTTTTCAACATTTTGATATTTATCTGTACAACTAAATATGTAGAACAATAACTCTAAAGAACTTTCTAAGAAACAACAAAGTTTAAGATATATTTTTAAAACCAAAATTTAAATCCAGTAAATAAAATATGATCTGCAAAAAAAAACCATATTGGAAAGAAGAAATTTGATTCCACAGAATGCAAAATGTGTCTGTAATAAGAATATTCCCCTCATGTATCTCATGCTAATGTAATATATGCTCCCACGAAGAATGATATTACTCACTGATGTATTGGTTACTACAATCACTGTTCTAATGAACCACTCAAAGGTTGAAAAGTACAGAAGTGTCATTTGTTTGTCAATGATATAAAGTTCAGAAAATTCGTTGTTTAAAAATAATAGGAAACCCTTCTATTTATAGATAACAAAGGGTAGTGTGAACATATGCTTATCGTACCTTATAAAAAAAGTCATAATCTTTGGAAAAGCCACAAATTTTTGGAACGGTCACATCCTTTCGTAAAATTAAAAACTCACAAGAAAAATCACAAATCTTAAATTTCTATTCAAACCTCTTAAAACACAACAATCTCCTGCGTGAATGCGGAATGACTTTAACAAAAAAGAAACTGAAAATTATGTATTTTACAAGCAATGATTAATTACATCTAGATAAGTATGTTCCCAATTGAACATTATGTCGTGAACATATGTCGGGTATTGTCACAACCCTAAAGTAACCCCTAGAAAATAGGGAGAACCCTTGGGTCATGATTGGGCGTACTTGACCCTTTGGGGTCTTGTACAAGCCCTTTAACTATCGTTCATTACATAAGACATGAAAAGTAGTGCAGAATTTAAGACTTTTCACGACATTTAATATATAAAGGAAATCTTTCATAAATACTTAGAGAATCTCATCGTCACAAGCCAAACTTAAGACACGGCATAATATCTTAGGGACACGTTCCTTTACATTAAAATAAATACATAATAAGTCTTTAAATAAGGAAAACTAAGAAATAGAACTATGCCCTCAAATATATGAGGACATACTTAGTCTTGAGAGAATCTTTCTCAAGATTTGCCTTCTAGACTTCAACCTTGCTTCCAAAAACCTATACTTATAGAGTATAGAAAAGTATGGGGTTAGTACAAAATAATGTACCAAGTATGCCATATGCAAAATCATGTAAAAAGAGACATTTTTTTGTAAAATAACAACTTTTCATGCCAAATAAGTAGAACATTCATGAATTTAGAAGAAAAACAACACAAGAAACATCATTTAACACTTAGAGAAAGATTTCCATGATTTTAGTAAAAAGAAGCATTTTACAGTAAAGTAACCAAATCTTACACTGAACTACTATAACTTTACAGTTAATCAATTTGACTTAAAAAATAGTGAACATAAAAGGTATTGCCAATGAGGAAGTGAAGTCATTTCTATAGGAGTTTCCCTAACCGAGGTTATCCTAAGACTCTCCAAGGTAAGAAATGAAGGAAACGTCTAAACACCTCCTTCAATGCACACCAAGGGGATCCTTAAGACTACCCACCATAGGATTACTCCACTCGGGAGAACAAGTCACCACTCTATCACAAGACATTAGAAGAAAACTCAACAACACACCAAGAATTCCCTTTCGGAATGCCTACTTAGTGCAATGAGTAGATGGCGTCCCATTCCACCACCTACCCTAAGTAGTACACTCTTTTAGAAGGATTGGCACCAAGACTCCCCTTTCGGAAGGTCTACTTAGTGCAATGGATAGATAGCGTCCCATTCTACTACCTACCCTTAGTAGTACATTCTTTTAAAAGACTTAGTTCATTAAATTCATATAGAACAGACCAAGACTCCCCATGCGGAATGGCTACTTAGTGTAATGGATAAATAGCATCCCATTCCACTATCTACCCTAAGTAGCACACTCTTTTAGAAGACTTAGCACATTCATTACTTTTGTGGGGGTTAGCTTAACTGACATAGACCATGAGAGCTAGACACGGAATCTCCATATTAATCCATATAGGATGAGGGATCCTCACTTGCTTAGAGTAAGGTCATTCTTTTTAGCTTTTACATGACTTTCCCAATAGCTACACCTATGCGGGCGCATAGTTAAGGGATAAGAAGATTGCTACTAAGTAACTCATTCTCTACTAACGAGGAGTACTCATCTCAAGAGGTACATTGGAATACAACATCTCAACTTACGAAGTGTAACCACCCCTCTTCATATCCTCAAGGTGCTAAGCATAATTCTCCACGTATTCTCAACATTTTATAATATAGGTAAAGGATAACTAGTGAACACCACATCTCAACTCACGAAGGGTATTCATCCCCCGACCTATCTTAGAAAGCTCTTAGGATGTATTGAGGTTGCTACTAAACACTTCATCTCAACTCACGAAGAGTGTTCACCCCAAAACTCCCCTTTTTACTTAACTTAGCTTCATTCATTCATTTAAGTTTTTGTGTACATGTGAGCATGCCTTGAATATAAGCATCATTTCATTTATATTAACTTTTATACATCCTTTAGACCTTCATTCACCAAATCACACACTTTACATGCTTCGCATAATCATATAATTCATTTGGGCATAATCTAAGCACAACATGCAATTCAAGCTTCACAATACACAATACAAGAACCATCTTCAATATCACTTCATTTCACATATTTGGCCTTCAAATCCACACTCACAATACATACTATGTATAATAAAATTCATCAGGTAAACACCGCCACCAAGAAGGTGGACTATACCACTCAAGAGCATTTCATAATTAAAACTTAAAAACATAACCAACTTACCCTTTAATCCAAGCTTCCATCACCTATAACATTTTACACAACAATTCTTCATAAATTATCCCTTAGGGAAGTATCTAAAAAACAATATCAACACAAGTAAAGCAAAGCTCAAAGACTACAAAACCAAGCTCATTCAACCCATTTCTTAAGCCACAATTTGATAAAAAGCTTTCACATGATTTCATTGAAGTTTTAACATTAAAATAATAAAATAAAATTTGAAACATCATTATTAAGTCATTAAAAACGTTTTCATGCAAGACCCATGTTTAGAGTTGAAGATAGAAGAAACTAGGGTTGAAAACCCTTTTTGAAAATCCATTTAGAAGTGACTCCTTGAATGGAAGAGAGTTCAAGCATACCTAAAGTATAAGAAAACCCACTAAATTTGATTAAGAAACACTTCCAAAAAAGCCCTCCTAGTTCTCCTTGAGTTTTAGCTCCAATGGTGACTTTGAGAGAGTTTGTCTTTAGAGAGAGAGTTTGAAAATTGAAGTGAGGGGTCTTGTCTAGGTCTAGGACTTTAAACTAATTTAATATACCTTAAAAACCCTAAACATATCATCCTAGGGTCATAAAATACTTGGGGTGAATTTACAAAACACCCCAATCCCTCACAGTGAAACGTTGCAGCTTTTGGCAGGACACATCGACGGACCCAAGCAACGGGGCATCGACAGAACGACAGCCCGTGCTGCTGGGCATCGTTTGGGTCTACAAATGTTGAATGGAGGGTTGATCCCACCATACTAAGTCCCAACCTACTCCCCTAGACGACGGGGCGTTGATTGACCCAAGGGGTATTGATTGCACTCGTCGTTTGGGGCTGGTCTTTGGGCAGTTTTGGCAGATTCTGCCTACATGTTGGGGTCCTCTTCTAAGGCCCCTCGTGTGTCCTAGGTTGGGTCATACCCAAACTTTAAACCCGTAAACATATTTGTATAGGCATTAGGAACATCTCACACCAATTTTAAGCAAAATGAACACGTAAAACTCACTCAAACGCATCAAAACACACAAGCACTTTCTAAGACATATCTTCCGAATGTCATTGACGTTCTTGTACGTTTGACCTCAAAACTTAACCAGACTTCACAAAATTCCTAAGAAAACTAATGTAACTCATTCTAACTTAAAATTAACTCATTAAACAATCACGAAGCTCTAGTTTGCCTTAGTTCGTTTTAGGGCGTTACATTCTCCCCCACTTGGAATAACATTCGTCCTCGAATGACACTAAAACCTTAAGACCATAAAGTAATTCATTAGAAACACATAAAACATTATAATCATGATAAACACACTCAAAATCAAAGCATTAACCAGCAAGGAGCATCACTTCACATTTTCACACTTTGCAACATAAGCAACTTTTGTCAAACTTCACAAATTCAAAATTCATTCTTATCCTTCTTTAATGGAGGATCTACCTTCTCCAACATTAAACATGCTCATATAAAACACTTCTGCACACATTGAAACTTCAATCAAAGGCAAGGCAAATTTTCTCAAAATTCAAAAATCTTATAGTGAACATCACTGTAACACTGCCAAACATGCTTAAAATTTCAAAAATTCATTCTTTGAGCAATTCTTCAAGAAGGAATGATCATATGAAGTATAAAACCATATAAACTCATTTCATAACATAAAAACAACAATCATAAAGAGTTAAGACTTACCGGGACTATCAACTCCGAATTAGTTATCCTTCCTAGCTCCCATCCCATAGGGAGGGTTCATATTGGAGCATTAGGATCTAGTGAAGCTTGATTGACCTATTTACCTCTTGCTTTGATGCTAAGGCGGTCCCTCATCTTGTGGCCTTTACTACCACAAATAAAACAACCATCCGTTCCGCCAAGACACTTACCCGAACGTCGCTTCCCACAAGTAGCACACCTAGCCCTTTCAATAGTATGGCCACCACCTTAGGAATGTTGATTTGGAGTCATATCCTTGTTTCCAATGGAAGAATCTTGGTGATTGAACCTCTTCTTAGTTTTTTGGTGACTAGAATCACCCGACCTAGGCCTCTTACCCTCTTGCCTTATCTCCCTAATTTTGGACTCCTCAATTGGTTGTGCATACACCATGAGCCTAGAGATATCCCTGTCATTAAGAAGCATTGTCGTTCGGCACTCTTTCTCCGCCAAGCTAGACACTCCCATCACAAATTTGTTCATCCTAGCCCTAGGGTTGGCTACCATGGTTGGGGCATACTTAAAGAGTTGGGTGAATTTGAGAGAGTACTCTTGCACACCCATTCTCCCTTGACGAAGGTTCATGAATTCAACCATCTTCTTCTCCCTCCACTCTAAGGGAAAGAACCTATCTAGGAAAGCCTCTTTGAATTCCTCCCAATCAACCGGACCTCTTTCTAAGGGTCTCTCACCCCTCCATTGCTCATACCACACTTGAGCCACCTCCTTAAGTTGGTAAGCGGCTAACTCCGTTTTCTCCTTAGGGGTCACACCCATAGCATCTACCACTTTGAAAACCTCATCTATGAAACCTTGTGGATCTTCATCCATCTTAGTGCTATGAAAAGTAGGAGGGTTCATCCTCATGAAATCCCAAATTCTAGAAGCGGGAGTACTAGCATTATGTTGAGGTCCACCTCCTTGATTATATTGGGAAACAAAGTGATTATTGACGACATGAGCTTGAGCCGTCATGAGTTGGGTCAAGTTCATTAGGGCAGCCCTCAACTCCGCATTAGTCATATCTCCTTCAAAAAAAGGAGCTTGAGGCATAGGAGGCACTTGAGGCTCTTGGGATTTTGGAGGCGTTTGAGGTTCTTAAAGGGGAACCTTTTCATTCTCTCCCTCTAGGCTAACAATAGGAACTTGGTCAACACGGGGAGGGATCCTCTCATTATCTACAACTCCTCCTCCCTTCTAGAGGTTGGTCTCCTTGTATTCATTTCATATAAACACAAAGAGAAGAGGTTGAGAAAAGATATCTTATAGAACTCAACTCTAAGGCACGACATTAGAATAGAGAAAAAGTGAAACTTTGATCATCCTATAGCCTCGTGTCCATGGATGTGTCGCGACTCACACCAATGACCAAAACTATACTAGATGTGGCTTGTGAGACTTTTAGACCATAACTATTTCCCATAACCTTATGCTCTGATACCAAGTCTGTCACGACCCTAAAGTACCCCTTAGAAGTTAGGGAGAACCCTTAGGTCATGACCGGGCGTACTTGACCCTTTGGGGTCTTGTACAAGCCCTTTTACTATAGTTCATTACATAAGACATGAAAAGTAGTGCAGAATTTAAAAATTTTCACGACATTTAATATAAAAAGGAAATATTTCATAAATACTTAGAAAAATCTTCACAAGCAAAACTTAAGACACAACATAATATCATTGGGACACGGCCCTTTACATTAAAAGAAATACATAATAAGTCTTTAAATAAGGAAAACTAAGAAATAGAACTATGCCCTCGAATATATGAGGATATACTTAGTGTTGAGAGAATCTTTCCCAAGCTTTGCCTTCTAGACTTCAACCTTGATTCCAAAAACCTATACTTATAGAGTATAGAAAAGTACGGGGTTAGTACAAAACAATGTACTAAGTATGTCATATGCAAAATCATGTAAAAGGGGACAGTTTAGTAAAATAACTTTTCATCAAATAAGTAGAACATTCATGAATTTAGAAGAAAAACAACACAACAAACATCACTTAACACTTAGAGAAGGATTTCCATGATTTTAGTAAAAAGAAGCATTTTACAGTAAAGTAACCAAATCTTACAGTGAACTACTATAACTTTACAGTGAACCAATTATACTTAAAAAATAGTGAACTTAAAAGGTATTGCCAATGAGGAAGTGAAGTCATTTCCGTAGGAGTTTCCCTAACCGAGGTTATCCTAAGACTCTCCAAGGTAAGACATGAAGGAATCTAAACACCTCCTTCATTGCACACCAAGGGAATCCTTAAGACTACCCACCATAGGCTTACTCCACTCGGGAGAACAAGTCACCACTCAATCACAAGACATTAGAAGAACACTCAACAACACACCAAGACTTTCCTTTCGGAATGCCTACTTAGTGCGATGAGTAGATGGCGTCCCATTCCACCACCTACCCTAAGTAGTACACTCTTTTAGAAGGATTGGTACCAAGAATCCCCTTTTGGAAGATCTACTTAGTGCAATGGATAGATAGCGTCCCATTCCACTACCTACCCTTAGTAGCATGTTTTTTTAGGAGACTTAGTTCATTCAATTCATATAAGACTCACCAAGACTCCCATTTTGGAATGGCTACCTAGTGCAATGGATAAATATCGTTCCATTCCACTATCTACCCTAAGTAGCACACTCTATTAGAAGACTTAGCACATTCATTACTTTTGTGGGGGTTATCTTAATCGACATAGACCATGATATCTAGACACGGAATCCCGATATTAACCCCTATCGGATGAGGGATTCTCACTTGCCTAGAGTAAGGTCATTCTTTTTACCTTTTACATGGCTTTCCCAATAGCTACACCTATGTGGGCGAGTAGTTAAGGGGTAAGGAGATTCCTACTAAGAAACTCATTATCTACTAACGAGGAGTAGTCATCTCAAGAGGTACATTGGAATACAACATCTCAACTCATGAAGTATAAATACCCCTTCTTCATATCCTCTCGGTGATAAGAATAATTCCCCACAGATTCTCAACATTTTATAATATAGGTAAAGGATAACTAGTGAACACCACATCTCAACTCACGAAGGGTATTCATCCCCCGACCTATCTTAGAAAGCTCTTAGGATGTAGTGAGGTTGCTACTAAACACTTCATCTCAACTCACGAAGAGTGTTCACCCCAAAACTCCCCTTTTTACTTAACTTAGCTTCATTCATTAATTTAAGTGTGTGTGAGTACATGTGAGAACACCTTGCATATAAGCATCATTTCATTTATATTAACTTCTATACATGCTTTAGACCTTCATCCACGAAATCACACACTTTACATGCTTCACATAATCATATACTTCATTTAGTTATAATCTAAGTACAACATGCAATTCAAGATTCAAAATACACAATACAAGAACAATCTTCAATATCACTTCATTTCACATATTAGGCCTTCAAAGCCACACTCACAATACATACTATAAATAATCAAATTCATCAAGTAAACACCGCCACCAAGAAGGTGGACCATACCACTCAAGAGCATTTCATAATTAAAACTAAAAAACATAACCAACTTACCCTTTAATCTAAGCTTCCATCACCTATAACATTTTACTAAACAATTATTCATAGATAAGCCCATAGGGCAGTAGCTAAACAACAATATCAAAACAAGTAAAGCAAAGCTCAAAGACTACAAAATCAAGCTCATTCAACCCATTTCTTAAGCCACAATTTGATAAAAAGCTTTCACATGATTTCATTGAAGTTTTAACATTAAAATCATCAACTAACATTAGAAACATCATTATTAAGTGATTCAAAACGTTTTCATGCAAGACCCATGTTTAGAGTTGAAGATAGAAGAAACTAGGGTTGAAAACCCTTTTTGAAAATCCATTAGAAGTGACTCCACTGGTGACATTGATAGAGTTTTTCTTTAGAGAGAGAGTTTGAAAATTAAAGTGAGGGGTCTTTTCTAGATATAGGACTTAAAACTAATTTAATATACCTTAAAAACCCTAAAATTATCATCCTAGGGTCATAAAATATTTGGGGTGAATTTACAAAACACCCCAAGCCCTCACAGTGAAACGTTGCAGCTTTTGGCAGGACCCATCGACGGACCCAAGCAACAGGGCGTCGACTGAACAAGGGCCCATGCTGCTGGGCGTCGTTTGTGTCTGCAACTGTTGAATGGACGTTTGATCCCCCCCACACTAAGTCCCAACCTACTCCCCTAGACGATGGGGCGTCGATTGACCCAACGGGTTTCGATTGCACTCGTCGTAGGGCTGGTTTTTGGGCAGTTTTGGCAGATTTTGCCTAGACATGGGGTCCTCTTCTAGGGCCCCTTGTGGGTCCTAGGTGGGTTCATACCCAAACATTAAACACTTAAACATAGTTTTATATGTCTTAGGAACATCTCACACCAATTTCAAGCAAAACGAACACGTAGAACTCAAACGCATCAAGCACACAAGCACTTTCTAAAACATATCTTCCGAACGTCATGGACGTTCTTGGACGTTTGACCTCCAAACTTAACCAAACTTCACACACTGCCCAAGAACACTAATGTAACTCATTTTGACTTAACATTAACACAAGAAACCATCACGAAACTCTAGTTCACCTTAGTTCGTTTTAGGGCGTTACAGGTATACTCGATACTAGGTTTATTTGATATTTTTGAAGTGTCGAACTTTGGTGTATGCTTAGAAAACCAAATGTCACATAATCAATTTTTTGCCATCACTATTATGTTTGTATCTTCCATGAACATGTTCTGGTTTCTTTAGTTTAAAGAGTATGTGAATTAACAATCATCCTTTTTGAAGGGATTAGACTTCACACTCACATTGTGATTTTTAATTGTTTTATTGTGTAAATTATTTTTTAGGTTAAATCTTCCAAACATAGAAACTATTAAAAAATTAAGTTTTATCAATTCGTTAGAAAGTCTTAATTTGTTATGTTTGTTCATGTACATATTCTTGATCATCATGGGAATATATTGACTTATTGACATTGTGAGACCGTGAGTCACAACTTTGTTTTATGTCATTGAACCAAGTTCTTTGGACCTCCAATATTCTCGGTAGAGTTACCACCATGATGATTTCTTTATGAACACTCAACTCCTTGTCTAATTAGGTCTTTTGTAAGTGGCTCCTACTCGCGAAGTCAAATGAAAAAATAGACAACGATTTGTTCAAAAGAACATGAATAAAAATCAATTGGATACTTTATTTTACGTTCATTTTTATCATGTGTATTGTATTGACTAACAATGTTTGATATGGAAACTTATTAATTTAAAGAAATCCAATTTGAATTAAATTCAATTGCATATCTAATTTAGACTTCATTTTTATTATATGTATTTTGTACTTTATATGGGAATTTATTAATATAAAGAAATCTAATTTGAACCAAAATAAATAGAATTGTATACCTTATTTTACCTCTACTATTATTATGAGTAGCTTTCTAACTGACTTGCCTTATTTTGATATGGAAATTTTATTTTGATTAAACAAAATTTGAATAAAAATCAATTGCACACCTAATTTGACTCATTTTCTCTAGTATAAATAGAAGTTTGGTACTAGACTATTGGCATACCCTTGTTCCATCTTCCTCCAATATTTTTGGGTAATCTTTTGTGTTTTAATTTTTGTTTAAAAACATTTTGAATCTTACAAACTGAATACACGGAGTCATACATAAAGTATGTTTTTTGTTTTCTCTAAGTGTAAAACCTCTTTAATTTTATCTATCTTGTGTCGCTTCATGTTGTTCCTTCTGTTTGCCACAATTTGATTTAGGAGTGGAATAAGTAGAGAAATTTTGGTGTGGGTAAAATGAGTTGTTTCAAAAAAGAATATATATATGCAATAGAAAGGTTAGGGTACGATCAGATATGAGGGTAGAATGGCATAAAATGTATGTTGATAGCAGATGGAGGTTGGCTGATTTTATATATAATGTAGGAGTTTAAAATGGGTTATTACTTTGTAGAAAGGGTGGTTATTAAAGGATCAGGGTCATAATTATATCTCCAAGTTTCTTGTTTCTTTATTATTTGTTGGATATTATGTGGTGGATTCCAATAAAGCGAAGATGTCTACATATATGTGTTGTTTTACTAATACTATTCTTGCTAAACCACTTGGCAAATTAAAAGAATTTCCATTTGTGATGATGTTTGTTTCTTCATAGGCATTGTTGTAAAGTTTTTTTTTGTTCATTCAAACTTTCATTAGTCGTTTCAATTAATAATAATCATGTAATGTCTTTGGGTTATCATAAAATTGTTTGCTATTAGATTAGGTTTATATGAAGGGTTTTATGTTGAACCAACTTGTAGATGTTGTTTGTTTTAGCAGAAAAACTCTCACAAAGAAATTACGCAACAAGAAACTTCATCAGATGGTTGATACTAGACATCAATCCAAATTTAAGTTTGTAAGTGTTGATACTATCCGCAATTTGCTTGAAAATTGTGGTCTATTTATTCATGAAAATGGTGAAAGCAGTGTTCCACAATATGGTGTATGGGTTAATGATGGTTTGAGGATCCACAAAAATCCATCAATTTATTCGTAAATTAGATAATATTGGTTCTTAAATTGTGATGGATTGTTAACTCAATAAAAGTTCTCTTATTGAGTTTACATTCCATGACCATAAATAGTAAGCAATTTAGATCCATTTACGATACGCCCACCATTTACAAACAAAAAACATTTATTTCCTCTATAAATTGATGGGTTTTTGGAGAACTTCAACCTTTGATTAACAAGGACATCATTTTGTGGAACACTGCTGCCATTTTTTTCACGAACAAATGGAACACAATTGAAAAATTATAGGTAGTATCAACTCTTAGGCAATTAAATGTTTGTTGAGATCTAGTAACAACCATCTCATGAATTTTCTTCTTCTATAACTTCTTTGAGGGACTTAATCAATAAGTAGGCACAACATACAACGCTTCATATAATTCCAATGTAATAGCTAACAATTTTATGATAACACAAACTTATTACATTATTATTAACACCAATAATATAAGGCATTATGAATATTTGAATGGAACCAAAATAATTACGAGAAAGCCTAAAAAAGAAACAAACATCATGACGAATTGAAATCTTTTGAATTTGCCAAGTGGTATAGCCAGAGCAGTATTAGTTAAACAACACACACTAGTACGCATCGTCACTTAATCCTAATCTGCCAAATATATCATACACATAATCAAGATAAAAGAAACTTGGAGATATAATTATAACAATGATCATTCAATCACAAAACCTTCTACCAGGTAACACTCCCTTCAAAAATCATTTATCATGCTTGTTATTATTGTAAAAAAAATTAAAATTAAATTTCTATCAGTAAACAATAATTTTTTTTGTAGTTGTATTCACTAGAATTTCAAAATGACAACATGTAAAAAGTTAAGATTGGATGACAAAGAAGCTCATTTTGGAAATTTTTGAACTTACTATTTTATCCATCCTGATAGTTACCCTTGTCATGTTGAGTAAGTATATGTGACTACTTTTATAATGGTATTGAAATCTTTTGATATATATATATATATATATATATATATATATATATATAAATATATATATATATATATATATAAATTTGAGAATTTTGAAGACTCGAGGTTTTATAAGTGACTTTCGTAAATATCGAGAGCTACGAGCCTCAAAATGAAATTCGATATATTGCATCAAATCTAGAAAGCATAATTTGGTGCATAATTGTTGTCATTTATAGTTTCGAACTCTTTATGTGGATTTGAGCTGTCAAGACCCGAGAGTACCCCCTAGAAGTTAGGGCATTCTCGAATCGTGGCACGGCGTCGTCAACCTCTCGGAGGTCTAAGACAAGCCCTTTCCTACCATTCATTGCATACATGTACAAAAAGTAGTGCGGAATTAAAACTTTTCATACGAAATAATAATACTTCAAAATATCTCTTTTATTGAAAAACATAATGAAAGGCTAAGTCTCAAAGTCACCATCTTAGACATATGAATATATAAAATAGCTAAGTCTATTACAAATTTTTCAATAAGGAAAACTAAACATCAAGATGTCCTCGGATCTATTGAGGACATACCAAACTCTTTGCTTGAATGAACATTTATCCAAGCTTCAACTTCGAGACTCCTTTCAAACGCCACCTACACCTTTAGAGATAGACAAAATGTATGGAATTAGTATAAACACTTGTACTAAGTATGGCGTAATGCATAAAATCATGAAAAACGGACATTCGTATGAAACATGCACTTTTTGATGAAAACATCATAATATAAGTATAAGAATAACATTTAACACCTTAGAAACATACAAGACATCACATAAGCATTTTATCAAATATTGAAGAACATTACAGTGAAATAAGTTCAACTTTAAAGTAACCTCTTTTAATTTGTATTCTTCTCACCAAAGGTTATCCTAAGATAAGATCTTTCCCTTTTTTCCTTTCATTAACTCCCCACCTAATGTTACACTAAGATTCACCTAAGTAGGACAAGAAGAGACCACCCATACACCATTTTCAGGCATACTTAAACAACCCTCAAAGCTACCCTAGATAGAGCACATTCTATTCCTCATACGTTAGCTAAAGTCGTGATCGTTCATTAAGTCAATTAGAAGACTCATTCATTATAGACTTCACATAATGGTCTTGGAAAGACCTAGGGACTCACATGCTAACATCTTCAAAGTCTAGTCGTGCAATGTCTAGATAGCGCCTCATTCCACTACCTAAACTTCCTAGAACTTATCCAACACTAGTATGTATCCCACATGATGAGAATAGGCAATAACCGACATAGACCATACTACATAGGCATGGATTCCGGAGTCTACCCTACTACAATGGAGGGTGTTCTACTTTCCAAGGGTAGAACTAGGACATATCCAATGTAGGCACATGGTTAAGGAATATCAAGGTCTTTTATGTATTCTAGTCTCATTCTCAAGTAGAGGTACATTGTACTCTAGTCTCCTTCTTAAGTAGAGCTACAAACTATAACATATTCACTCGGTGTTGGCCTTTGTTCTCATAGAGTAAGTTCAATATAAGGGACATATGAAAAGGTACCATCTCTTAGTCATTACCTAGTCATAATGCACCTATCAAAGATGGGTCCACTAGGGATGCCATTCAATGGTCTATAAGGATATCTCATTCTTAACCTTCTTACTATATAGAAGATTCCACATATTAGTCATGCTTAGAAGGGCACCAACTTACGTCTACCGATCCTAGACTTTCATTAAACATTCATACATACACATACAAGACAAAGGTGCCTAAGACTACTAAGTCAAGATATTCATATTCATCATATACATGTATCAAGTAAGGGACATAATCTAACAAAACAAGACACATCATTAATTCACATTAGCACATATAACATATCATTCTTTGAAGAACTTAGGAACGACCCTTATCATCTTTATGTCATCCTATACGTTACTATAACATCATCAATATAACCATCATATACTCATATAGTCAGGTAGGAATAATTATGTATCAACTTTAAGACTACAAACATAAACACATAGTCATAATCTAACATGATCACCTAATATCCATAGAAGAACACATACTTTCACTTAATCACATGTAGATAGATATGATCATACTTCACAAAATAACTGAGGTCTAATTAACATAAAATAAAGAGAATTAGGGCAGCGTACCACCAATCCATTCTTACCACTTCAATCCATGTCTAAATCATCCAATTCAATACCATAAGGCCCTTACCCTTGACCATGAATATCAATTCAAAGTATAAATCATAATACTAGACGAAACAAGGTCAATTCAATATATATTTAACAATCTAAGACCAATTAGACATCAATTGAATACAATTCTTACATCATTAGAAAGCCCATAAGAAACTACTCAATAATTCATAAGTATTGAGACATGATCACGTAACCTATAAAATAATCAAACTCGGAATTTGCATGGCTTGCATGGGTTCATAAGAATTATAGCTTTGAAACATTGCATTAACATCAATTCAATTCTAAAACATTGATTTAAAACCTTTTATGCAAGAACCCATGGCTAGATCATGAAATTGGACAAATCATGTTTTTGATCATCTTTGAAAATCATTGGAATTGAATCCTTGAAGAAATAATTTCAAGGATAAATAATCATACCTTATAGATGAAGAATCCACGAAAATATGATTGGAGACTTTGAAACCTTCGTTTTCTTCCTTAAGCTTTCCTTGTTCTTCAATGGAGTTTTGAAAAGAGTGCATTTTTGAGAGATAAAGAGAATTTCGTTTAATTTTGATTTGGGACGTGTAATTGTGGTCTAAAACTGACCTAATATCAATATATAGACGTCCCAAGAATTACCCTAAAGACCCTCTACTTAAATTACCTAAAATGCCCCTCCTAAATTCACTACAACTAGGAGAACATTTGACTTAGGGTCTTGGGTTTGACTAGGAATTAAATTAATTAATTAAGTTGCTCATTTAATTAATTAAGTAACCTAGGGTAATTACTAAAGTTCCCCTAAGTCGTTAGAACCATAACCAACCCCTTTGGACCATCCTAGGTTAGGTACTAGGATGTTTCTTGAGTTAGTTACTCGGCTAGTGTACCCGGTTAGGCCTTAGGATTTCGGGCACCCTATTTAGTCAATTTTAGTTAGTCCTAGGTTAGTTAGTTATTTAGGGACGTTAGTGAGGACCTAGAATTAGTTAGGGAGCTCGGCCCCACATGGTTTGATCCGACACAACCTGCCCCCTAACCGCCTAACCGAATTTGTTTCAGCTTGTCTCTCGGCTGTTGGTAGCACATGTGTTGCGTGCACTTTCTCAACCATGCACTTCTGAAAAGTTCACTTCTTGTCGAAGGATCCTCACTATGTCCTTGGGCAATGCTTAATCTACATGATCATTTTAATTGATCATGTGCTATGGTACCTTGGCTTGACACTTGGACGCCTAGTACCTAATGTGTGTATGTGAAGAATAATGTATTTTATCTTAGGGTCTTGATTACAGGTACAATTTCTTAACAAGCTTGGATTGGAGTATTTGAGCCAAAGTGTATTTTATATTACTTGTTAATACATAGAAATTGGCTAACACCCTTAAGCCAATTTTCTCTAACATGTCCAATATTACCCAATATTGGGCATTGGGGTGCCTATGTATCCCAATGCATTTTCTTAAAACCTAATAGACTCTTCACTAGACAAGTACATTTTCTGGATTGTTACATTATCCCCCCATAGGAACATTCGTCCCCGAATGACACTTGCCACACTTTGAACATTTTTAAGGGTTAAGACTCAAATACTAACAGCTCATAACCATACAACACAGTATACAATACACAATACACGAGTGAAGACATCAATTTCACATACCTTTAAGAGACTCAGAACACAAGAAGATAGAAACAATTCTACAAATCATCATGCTATAAAACTCACATTTTCAATTCATATAGGAGGAAATTCCTTCTCCACATAATATCATGCTCATATACATCAGTTATATACACATCATAACCATTTTTCATGAAAGAACAATTTAGCCAAATTTTCAAAACCTTTACAGTAAACACCAATTTCTTTACAGTGAAACATGCTCAAATTTCCAATATTGCAACTCTTAAGCAATTTATGATGGAAGCACGACAATAAGAGATAAAACCATATAAACTCACTTTAAAACATAATCATAACTTCATGAAATGCACAATGCAAGTAATCAATGATCTTCAACTTCAACTAGACTCCTAAACACAATGCAACATGCAACATGCTACTATGACATTCTATCTCTCAAGCTTGAATTGAATAGAAGAGATGAGAGAATAATCTACAACACAACTACTCACCATACTCCCGCACTTAGAAGAAACTCATATAACTAAAGAGAGAAAAGTATAACTTACCGTCATCATCATCATCATCCGATTTTGATCCTTTGGCTCGGAGAGCATAGAAGCGATTCCTCTTTGGAGCAACACCATCTGGAATATTAGGAGGAACTTGATTGGCTTCTCTTCCTCTAGCCGCAATAGTCGGACAATCTCTCACCTTGTGATCATCCTTCCCACAACCAAAACACCCACTAGTACCAGCTAGACACTTCCCAAAGTGCTTCTTCCCACAAGTAGCACAAGTAGGATTAACCAATTGGGAACCACCACCTCTCTCACGGTTCTCCTTAGGTGCACTAGAACCATCTTGATTTGGATCCCTCTTCTTAAACTTATGTTGAACTTGCTCATCAGTTCTTCCCCTCTTAGCACCTCTACTTCTCCTCCCAAGTTTTTAGACTTTTCAATGGATTGAGCGTACACCATCAGCCTAGATAGAGTCATATCACCATGGAGCATGGTTGTACGACACTCTTCCTTCACCATATCCGAAACACCGGTCAAAAACCTACTCATTTCATCCCTAGGGTTAGACACCAAGGATGGAGCATACTTAGACAATAGGATAAACTTTAAGGAATACTCCTCAACACTCATGCTAACATGCCTAAGGTTTATAAATTCTTCAATCTTAACCTCCCTCCTCTCACGGGGAAAGTACCTTTATAAGAATGCTTCCTTAAACTCTTCCCACTCTAAGGGACCCGATTCAACCGGTCTACTATCCTTCCATTAAGTAAACCATATTTGAGAAACATCTTTCAATTCATACGAAGCTAACTCTGCTTTCTCCCTAGAAGTCACTCCCATTGCATGCACTATATTATACACCTCATCCAAGAAAGCTTGGGGATCTTCTCCCACCTTAGAACCAAAGAAGGTAGGAGGATTCATCCTAACAAAGTCCCTCAATCTAGAGGTCATAGTACTATCCATAGCATTCACCCTAGGCCCAATGTCTCTATTCACTTGAGTTGTCATAGCTCGGGCTAGGGTAAGGAGAGCCTCTCTAATCTCCCCATTAGCCATTTCTGGGGGGGGAACCACCGGGACCTCATTACCTCCTTCCACAATAGGTACTAGATCATCTTGAGCACCTTGAAAACCTTGAGGAACTTGCTCAACTTGTGGAACATGTCTACCTCGGGGAGGAAGCACCTCATTCACATCATTCTCTTCTACCCTCCTAGCCAGTGTCCTCCTCGTATTTATCTTTCTAGAAACACAAGGAAAACCATAAGAAAAGAGCACTTATAACTTTTTACTCTACGGCACCACATATGAGTAGAAAAGAATGGAAACTCTATCGTCCTATAGCCTCTCGCCCATAGATGTGTCGCGACTCACACTGATGGTCAAGACTCTACTAGACATGGCTTTTTGGGACTTTTTGATTCCTAAAATCACTTTATAACCTTATGCTCTGATACCAAGCTTGTCACGACCCGAGAGTACCCCTTAGAAGTTAGGGCATTCTCAAATCGTGGAACGACATCGTCAACCTCTCGGAGGTCTAAGACAAGCCCTTTCGTACAGTTCATTGCCTACATGTATGAGAAGTAGTGCGGAATTAAAACTTTTTATATGAAATAATAATACTTCAAAATATATCTTTTATAGAAAAACATAATGAAAGGCTAAGTCTCAAAGTCACCATCTTAGACATATGAATATAGAAAATAGCTAAGTCTATTACAATACTTTCAATAAGGAAAACTAAACATCAAGATGTCCTCGGATCTATTGAGGATATACCGAACTCTTTGCTTGAATGAACACTAATCCAAGCTTCAACATCGAGACTCCTTTCAAACGCCACCTACACTGTTAGAGATAGACAAAATGTATGGAATTAGTACAAACACTTGAACTAAGTATGGCGTAATGCATAAAATCATGAAAAATGGACATTCGTATAAAACATGATTTTTTTTATGAAAACATCATAATATAAGTATAAGAACAACATTTAGCACCTTAGAAACATACAAGACATCACATAAGCATTTTATCAAATATTGAAGAACATTACAGTGAACTAAGTTCAACTTCACAATAACCTCTTTTCACTTGCATTCTTATCACCAAAGGTTATCCTAAGATAAAATCATTCCCTTTTTCCTTTCATTAACTCCCCATCTAATGTTACTCTAAGATTCACCCAAGTAGGACAATGAGAGACCGCCCATACACCCTCTTCAAGATGACCTAAGCAACCCTCAAAGCTACCTTATATAGAGCACGTTCTATTCCTCATACATTATCTAAAGTCGTGACGTTCATTAAGTCAATTAGAAGACATTTCATTCATTATAGACTTCAGATAATGGTCTTGGAAAGACCTAGGGACTCAAATGCTAACATCAAAGTCTAGTCGTGCAAGGTCTAGATAGCGTCTCATTCCACTACCTAAACTTCCTAGAACTTATCCAACACTAATATGTATCCCACATGATGAGAATAGGCAATAACCGACATAGACCATACTAGCTAGGCATGGAATCCGGAGTCTACCCTGCTCCGATGGAGGGTGTTCTACTTTCCAAGGGTAGAACTAGGACACATCCCATGTAGGCACATGGTTAAGGAATATCAAGGTCTTTTATGTACTATAGTCTCATTCTCAAGTAGAGGTACATTGTACTCTAGTCTCCTTCTTAAGTAGAGCTACAAACCATAACATATTCACTCAGTGCTAGCCTTTGTTCTCACAGAGTATGTTCAATATAAGAGACATATGAAAACGTACCATCTCTTAGTCATTACCTAGTCATAATGCACCTACCAAAGATGGGTCCACTAGGGCTGCCATTCAATGGTATATAAGGATAGCTCATTCTTAACCTTCTTTCCATATAGAAGATTCCACATATTAGTCATGCTTAGAAGGGCACCATCTTAGGTCTACCGATCCTAGACTTTCATTAAACATTCATACATACACATACAAGAAAAAGGTGCCTAAGACTACTAAGTCAAGATATTCATATTCATCATATACATGTATCAAGTAAGGGACATAATCTAACAAAACAAGACACATCATTAATTCACATTAGCACATATAACATATCATTCTTTAAAGCACTTAGGAACGACCCTTATCATCTTTATGTCATCCTATACGTTACTATAACATCATCAATATAACCATCATATACTAATATAGTCAAGTAGGAATAATCATGTATCAACTTTAAGACTACACACATAAAGACATAGTCATAATCCAACATGATCACCTAATATCCATAGAAGAACACATACTTTCACTTAATCACATGTAGATAGATATGATCATACTTCACAAAATAACTGAGGTCTAATTAACATAAAATAAAGAGAATTAGGGCAGCGTACCACCAATCCATTCTTACCACTTCAATCCATGTCTAAATCATCCAATTCAATACCATAAGGCCCTTACCCATGGCCATGAATATCAATTCAAAGTATAAATCATAATACTAGACGAAACTAGGTCAATTCAATATATATTTAAAAATCTAAGCCCAATTAGACATCAATTGAATACAATTCTTACATTATTAGAAAGCCCATAAGAAACTACTCATTAATTCATAAGTATTGAGACATGATCACGTAACCCATAAAATAGTCAAAATAGGAATTTGAATGGGTTCATAATAATTATAGCTTTAAAACATTACATTAACATCAATTCAATTCTAAGACATTGATTTAAAACCTTTTATGCAAGAACCCATGGCTAGATCATGAAATTGGACAAATCATGTTTTTGATCATCTTTGAAAATCATTGGAATTGACTCCTTGAAGAAAGAGATTTCAAGGATTAATAACCATATCTTATAGATGAAGAATCCACGAAAATCTGATTGGAAACTTCGAAACCTTAGTTTTCTTCCTTATGCTTTTATTGTTCTTCAATGGAGTTTTGAAAAGAGTGCGTTTTTGAGATATTAAGAGAATTTCATTTAATTCTGATTTGGGACTTGTAATTGTGGTCTAAACCTGACCTAATATCAATATATAGACATCCCAAGAATTACCCTTAAGACCCTCCACTTAAATTACCTAAAACGCCCCTCCTAAATTGACTACAACTAGGAGAACCTTGACTTAGGGTCTTGGGTTTGACTAGGAATTAAATTAATTAATTAAGTATCTCATTAATTAATTAAGTGACCTAGGGTAATTACTAAAGTGCCCCTAAGTCGTTAGGACCATAACCAACCCCTTTGGACCATCCTAGGTTGGGTACTAGGATGTTTCTTGAGTTAGTTACTCGGCTAGTGTACCCGGTTAGGTCTTAGTATTTTGTGCACCCTATTTAGTTAATTTTAGTTAGTCCTAGGTTAGTTAGTTATTTAGGGACGTTAGTGAGGACCTTGAATTAGTTAGGGAGCTCGGCCCCACATGGTTTGATCCAACACAACCTTCCCCCTAACCGCCCTAACCGAATTTGGTTGGGCTTGTCTGTCGGCCATTGTTAGCACATGTGCTTGCACATGTGTTGCGTGCACTTTCCCAACCATGTACTTCTGGAAAGTTCACTTCTTGTCCAAGGATCCTCACTATGTCCTTGGGCACTGCTTAATCTACATGATCATTTTAATTGATCATGTGCTATGGTACCTTGGCTTGACACTTAGATGCCTAGTACCTAATGTGTGTATGTGAAGAATACTGTATTTTAGATTAGGGTCTTTATTGCAGGTACAATTTCTAAACAAGCTTGGATTGGAGTATTTTGAGCCAAAGTGTATTTTAAGTTACTTGTTAATACATAGAAATTAGCTAACACTCTTAAGCCAATATTCTCTAAAATGCCAATATTACCCAATATTGGGCATTGGGGTGCCTATGTATCCCAATGCATATTCTTAAAACCTAATAGACTCTTCACTAGACAAGTACATTTTCTGGAATGTTACATGAGCCAATTAGTTGGAAGTATAAGTGAATTTAGGCCAAGATATGACTTCACTCAACTTGGGAATTTTGAAGCACGAATTATATTTACAATGATTATGTTTGATTGAAATGGTGCTTTTAGTCCTAAATAAGGTCTGCATGTTCATTTTTTTGAGGTTTACGAGGGAAATTTGGAGTTTTTTGTGAAATCTTATTGACACTGTAACAATTGCAAAGTTAAATTATTATGGATTTAACGGGTGTATGTCAGGGATAGCTCGAATCTATGTTAAGATAGTTCAATTTAGTCCAAAATATCTAATTTAGTTGGGTAGCATGTTTGATTTGAGTGCTTGGGATTCAAAATACATTTGAGGTCTCACTAAGAGAATTTTTCATCCAAATTTTTTATTGTTGGTCTTTTTCTTTCTGATTAGATGTGCATCACGATCAACGGATTTCCATGGGACAACATAGGTCTAAACTCTTGAGCGTTGCAATTTTGTGATCCTTGCCGCGATCATAAAACTCAATTAATTAGTCGACTATATTTTCTTTCAGTGATCTCGTAAAGTAAGTTACCTATCAGATTGTTAATTCTTAACATCAACTTCCTAATTTCACCATTTTTGGACTTAGAGAACTCTTGAAAGGTGATTTTAAAGAAGGGTTTTAAGATTAATTGACTGGGTAAGTCAATTTAACCCAAAACCTTCATTTTCGTTTATTATATCATGATTTGGACGTTGAATACTTGTTTTTTAATTTAAAATTTGATGCCTCTTTATGAAAATATTTTAAGGAAATTGCAGTTTCAGGTTTGACTTTAACTCATACTATGATTCGATTTCATTTAGTTCTATATTCGTTAGGTGTTATAATTTTCCATAAAGAATTTTGAAATTACCCTTAGCCCTTAAGATGACTTTTTGGTCGATTTGGACTCGGTTTCAAATATTGTCATCAAAGGGCATTAATGTTCAGGTTTTAATATTTAGATTTTGCATTTTTTATTTGATTTTATGGACTTTGGAAATCATTGTAGAGGAAAGGATCAAATGTCGAGTTGATCTTATTCACTTCTAAGGCAAATGGACCTATTTGACCTTATAGGCCTTGTTTTGTGATTGAAAGTAATGAGGGATAGTGAAGGTCCTCATATAACACACTTGTTATCAAATGTCGTCTGAATTGTTTTAATTAACATGTAGGAAAAAATGAAAATAATGATATAATAATGTGTGATGTACCAGGAGTGAGTTGATTGGTTATACAAACTTATTTTGATAATGTGTCATGTTTATGCGATATTGGTAACTGATGTGAAATTTATATTGTTGTAATGCGTACTTTATGAAAGTGACGAACGCAAGATATAAAGAGGATTCACCATTTTTGAGGGATGTACCACATGTCGTAGTTTATACTATTTTTTGGGGGACGTGCCACACGTTGTGGTTGCTACAATATTCGAAGGACATGACATGTTCCATGGGAGTTACATAGACTTATATGTCCTCCATTGTCTCGTATTTCTTGGAAGTAGGTGTTTATTGATACACTCAAATTACACCTCACTAAAAAAGCATAAGCGATCGTTATCAAGTAAACACCCCAACTAGTAGGTTGGGCTCGATTCAACAACGAATATGGTTTAGACTTAACTTTAACCCACAAGTTCATTACGCGGTATATCTAGTAATAGAAATCCTTTCCAAGTGTGTTACATGCAAAGTGATAAGTTATGTATCTCTAAATCCTTGGTTCGGCATCTAGAGAATTTAACACCGCATCTTGGTAGGGCTACATGTGTATAATTTACTAAGCGATACCATTACCTCATATTAGAGATTGCATCGATGTATTGCTTAGTTTTCACCCTCGTACCAATCGACACTAGATAATTAGATAGTATCATGCTAAAACTATGACGATAATTCTTTTCTTATTAACTACATCCTTGGTCCGTCAAGTAGCAACAAGGCGACTTCTATTGCATGCACTCGTTAAAAAGAATTTTTAGAGAAAGAATTAGTTATGCATGCAAAAACACTATTCAAAAATTGTTTAATTACTAGTCATACTTTTTTAATCACTCATGGTTCCCATAACCCTAGTTGTGGATTTAGTTACCCATAGTAGCAGGAACACAATTCATGTTGATAGAATAAGAAATCATGAACTTACGTGATAAGAATAGTAAACCCAGAAATTGCACTTGAATTGCAAACCAAAAGCTTAAAAACCAAATTCGGAAATCAATTATTTTCCATAGTTACAAAAACAATTTTCAAAACAACTAGAACAATAGTAGTAGTAGCGAACCCCAACAATGAGGTTTTATGCCTTATTTAAAGAAAACATAATCCTAATTAAAAAGGAATAAAAATAAGGAAATTTTGTTCAGGCACGCATCTTCGATCTATGAGACCAATTGACAGACCAACAATGGATCGATGGTATGTGATTATATTCCGTCTGCCAATACTTAGAAAAATATTTCAGCCTTCAAAGTGCATCTTCTATGAATCAAAAGACAGACCAAGTTGGTCTGTCAACCAATCTATTGTCCGTTAATGTTCCTCCGTGACTCCATACATAGAATATTCAAATATCATGTACTGGAACCCCCACATTATCATACTACGGTCTACCAGTACGGTCCGTCAATGCTTGTCGTGGTTCCACACTTGTACATAATTCCTTGATCTTCTACAATACGTGGGATACTCATCTATGATCCTCATCTATGGGGTGTCAATGGATCGACGATCCGTCGATTGCCTTTGTAGGTCCCTTTTTTTGCACTTTCTCAGTTTTCTTCTTCGTTTCATACCTGAACATCTTTCCTGTAAAACATGATACAAAACTTATTTAAAACAATACAAAAAGGCTCTAGACACAGATAACCTTTAAGTTAAATGGATTAGAAATATCGTGAACTCACGGTACATCAACACCCTCAACTTAAATTCGTTGTTTGTCCTCAAGTGATGCACTACTACCCAAAGTGACACTTGCTTAGAAGCAGGCAATTTAAGCTCGAGAAATTACATGTCTATCTATCCCGACTCTTCCTTGTTTGGGTGCAGGCCTGCCTCTCAGTCTCGACATGCTAACTCATGTGGATCATATCTTGATACGAATACCAGTCAATGAACACCTCCAACGTTTTTCCTATCACAAAGGTACCAATTTTCTCATAATGTAACTAGTGTCATCACCTCAAATGAAATCCTCAATTTTCACACAATGGTTATGAATTTAAAGTACAAGGATCTATTTCAACACTCACGCTCAGGAATAAGCTCAAATACAGTTAGTGTTCAACGCCATACACGCACCCTTATCTTCACTGCTTAGGCTCTCCAAAATAGACTCTAGGATCATTGTAGGACTTTCTTGGCTTGTAAGGTAGGCTCAGGGTCAGGTGAGGTACATTTGGGTACATTTAATGAATATGTGCCCTCCTTGACATTACATCTAGTCCTTCCACCCTTTGTTTCCTCTAGTTTTGACACCCTATTTCTTTTTCTCTTCTTTTCTTTGATTCATTTCCACCTTAGATGTGACTTCCACTTTTGTAGCTTGTCTCATATCTTTTTTTTTTTTTAGGTTTATTTCATCCCATTCAATTTTTCTTTCATTTTCGCGAAGTCGCATCCTCTGTTGTTCTTATTCATTTCTTTTCAACACTCAAATCTTTTCACACCCATTTTTCTTTTAGGATTTCTCTTTTAATAGCCACCCTCAACTCATGGATTTTCCATGAATCGAGGTGCACGATGCCCAATGTTGGGTCTGGGCCAAGACGAGGTCACTTTTGCATTAGCCACCCTCAACTTAGGCTTTTAGCCTAAGTCGAGGAGCACATGTCCAAGGAGTGACTGGAGCCAAAACATTAGATCTTGGGAAGGTGAGTTGGTCAGTTAGAAAGAAATTGTCTATTAAAGGCTCAAAGTATTTGGATCAAAGGGAACATTCACTTAATTTTGTCAAATTCGTTTAGGCTAGTTATGGACTATTCTGAACAAGAGCTTATGACCACTTCCTAGCTTCTACAGCAGATTCCATTAGCAGGACTAACCGTACAAGTTAAAGTTAGGCACCAGCTGGTTGAACAATCTAATATCCTCACACTCACTTGGGACATCGTTCCACTATCAGATTATCAGATTATCAGATTTACCAGTTCAAGTTCAAGTTACAAGTCATGAATACGATATCACATTTCCGCAAACTTGGCAGAGTTGTAAAGATATTTTCAAGGGCTTTCCAACCATATACGGAACTGTCTCTAACACATCTTCAGCTAGAATTTATGGCCGTTGGAAATTGATCGAAACTCACTTTCTTAACTAAGAAAAATTATCCATATTTTCTTTTCCTTTCTTTTAAAAAAATGATTAATTTTTAGTTTTCTTAGCTATTTCAAGTTGGAAAATGTTACAATATCTCCCACCTTGGAACATTCATCCTCGAATGAGATTTCATTCACTAATCTAAGGTTAGAAATATAAAGTTCAACATTCAATCAAGCAAAATTAAGTAACAACATGCTTACTCATAATTTATATAGTACTAAGAAGAGAATTAGTACCATCATTATCAACTTCTCCAAATTTTAAGAGATGTGGATATCTTTTCTTTATCTCCTCCTCAGCTTCTCAATTAGCTTCTTCAACAAATTAGTTCCTCTATTGGAACTTGACTGATGCGATCTCCTTTGTTCTCAACTTGCGAACTTAGCGATCTAAAAGCTAAACCAGTCTCTCTTCATAAGATAAGTTATCTGTAATCCCAATATTTTCAGTTGGTACAATCAATGAAGGATCGCCTATGCACTTTTTCAACATAGAGATGTGAAATGTCGGATGAAATGTTGTTAACTCTTGTGGTAGATCTAACTCATAAGATACATTGCTAATCCTTTTGTCTATGAGATAAGGTACAATATACCGGGGACTAAGTTTCCCCTTATTACGGAACCTCATAACACCCTTCATAGGTGAAGTTTTCAAGTATACTCAATCATCCACTTCGAACTCCAACGGCTTCCTCCTAACATATGTGTGTACTTTTTGACAACTCTATGCCATTTTTAATCTCTCTTATATCACCTTAACCTTCTCCATATCTTGGTGAACTATATCTTGTCCTATCAACCCTGATTCACCATCATCAAACCACCCAATAAGAGATTTGCATCCTCTCTCACAAAAAGCTTCGTATGGAGCCATTTGGATGATCCAATGATAAATTTTGTTGTAAGAGAACTCAAGGATATGTAGGTGATCATCCCAATTTCCCTTGAAGTCAATCACACAAGACCTCAACATATCTTCCAATGTCTGGATGGTACGCTCTGCTTGCCCATCCGTCTGAGGATGAAAGGCGGTACTTAAGCTCACCATTGAAACAAAACCTTTATGAAAGGATCTCAAGAATTGTGCAGTAGACAGGAACTCCATGAAGTCTTACAAATTCTTGAATCTACAACATGGCATAATCTTATGCTGAATAAGTAGTTTTTACCGGCTTAAAATGGGCTAATTTTGTCATCCTATCGACAATCAATCAAATAGAATCACGTTGTTTGCGAGACCTTGGCAAGCATGCTATGAAATCCATGCTAATCATCTCCCATTTCCATTCCAGAAGATTGATACCCTACCCCAAACCACCAGGCCTTTGGTGTTCTACTTTTACTTTTTGGCAATTTGGACACTCTGCAAGAAATTCAACAATACCTTTCTTCATACCATTCAACCAATATACCTCTCTAATATTGCGATACATCTTTGTGGAACTCGGATGAATGGAATATCTGGAGCTATGAGCTTCCTCCATGATCCTCTCTTGGAGCCCATCCACCATTGGCACATAAAACCTACCCTGATACTTCAACACGCCATCTCCCCCTTGTTCAAAAGATAATGCTCTTTGCTTATGAATATTTGCCTTCAAATAAAGAAAAAAAGGGGCCTTGGTCTTATTTTTCTTTCACCTTTGACAGTAGTGATAATTCAGCCCCGTTTGTCACCACTATTCCTTCTTTTGTGGAATCCACAAGTCTGACTACTAAGTCTGCATGTCCATGCACATATTTTGCTAAGTCCCTCTTTTCTTCCTTGACATGATCGGTTCTCCCCATACATAACCTACTTAAAGCATCAACAACAACATTAGCCTTACATGGGTGGTAAGAAATACTCATTTCATAATTCTTCAGTGATTCTAACGACCTCCATTGTCTGAGATTGAGATCTTTCTGGGTGAACACATATTGTAAGCTCTTGTGATGTGTTAATATATCAACATGAACACCATACAAGTAGTTCCGCCATATTTTTTGTAGAAAAATCTACAACAGCCAATTCTAAGTCATGGGTGATTAATCGTCAAGTTGGACTCATCTAGGGACTTATTTTAATGCAAAAAGTGTCCTCGATTGTTTATTTTATCTCGATATCTGATAAAAACTCCTAAGTATAAAGTATTTGAGGATTTGGTAGTAGCATAAACATTAAAACGCAAAACAAAGGCAAAATGGAGAAAAAGAGCTCAGGATGCAAAGGTGCGCATCGCCAAGCACACTTAGCGATCCGCTGTATAGAAAAGTTCTACCTTTTGTTACAACAAGTGAACCCTGAAGGAAGTGGATCAAAAGGTGATGAAAAGGAGTAGTCAGCGCATTAGCGATTACTTCCGCGAGTAGAAGATAACCGCCTATCAATCTAGAAAATATTGACAAGGAACGCAGCGACGAACTTAACGAAGGCTAATTCGCCAAATATCTTGGCGAATCAAGACTAATTGCACCGAAAAGATTCGTTAGTACAATTCTGAAGTCTATAAATACAGAAATCTTTTATTATTTAGACATATAAAATTAGAGAGTGAAACATTCTACACTTGATGTTTTATTTTAGAAACTTTGTTCTTATGTTTCTTCTCAAGTTTGAAGAGGGTTTTGTGGATGCTTCACGAAAGAAGTTATTCTTCCAATTTTGGAAGTGGGTCTTCTCCATTTACCTTCCTTTGCTTCTATTAATTTTTAATCTCTTATACCCACTTGATTCCTTAAATATTTTAAGTGTACTTGATTATTGCTCTATATGTGGCTAAGCCCTCCCCCCCCCCACCCCACCCCCATTCATGGGGTATCATTTAGAATATATGGGTTGATTAATTGTTGGGTCTTGATTTCGTGTAGCTTAGATTGATTTTTAATGGTGACTTTTCCTAGTGGTTGTGGTTTAATCTAATGGGTTTGTATTTGCAAATACAAAACCACCATGTGTTTTCGGCTTGCTCGAGAGAAAGGTCGTAAAGCTAAGGCCACTAGACTGATCTCCTAAGGAGTGCGTAAGGACTCTCAAAATGAATTAAGGTGCTTATAGCTTCACATGTGTCTAAAAAAGGTTTAAAATATTTTAATGAAGTGTTTTATAGTATGCATACTTAATTTGAAGTCAATTGGAGGTCAAACGTCCAAGAACGTCCAAGACGTTCAAAAGTTGGTCTTTAGATGTTCTAGTGTGTCCTTGTATGTTTCCTAGCATCTTAATAGACATGATAAGGGTCAAAACGTATGGGTATGACTCCCTGAGGACCACCCTAAGGGCCCTATAGGAGGACCCAAACGATGGACAAGGAAGCTGCCCAAGGCAGCATCCTGCGCAATGATTGGGAACCAGGCTCGCATCGCGCGCCTGAAACTGAGTGTGCCTGTTCTTCGCGCTCCCTACACGAGGCCCACTGCCTCAAAAATTATTTGGGGAAGAATTATAGGCTGCCTCCGCGACGCGCAGCTACTTCCTCGATCCTGTTGCATCATTTTTAAGTCAAGTTTGACATATCTAAAAGTCCCAATAAATATAGGGGTGTTTTGGTAACTTAGGGTGTCACGACCGGAATCTAGACCCCAGACGAGATCGGCGTCGTTGACCTCTCAGAGGTCGCAGACAAGCCTACACATGTCATCGTTACTTCATCTAGGTTAATTTTAGCGGAAAATTTGAACTTTTTATTTTCTTATTTCATATGAAACATATTATACTTAAGCGTTCACAAATCAACCATCTAATATAGAAATGATAAAATGAAAGAAGCAGTTCATAATTGCATTAAACGTATCTCCAAAACGGCACCAATACAATGTCTGAAATGAAATGGGAAATGAAACACTAGTGGGACATGCCCCACTAGCTAAAGCCTACATCTAAGCTAGATAACAACAGTAGACATCATCGAAAGCATGAGGGCTTACCAAATCCGAATGAAAGCTCCACGTCCGGATAGCTGCAACGTCGTACTGTTAGCTCTAACGTCCACCTGTGCCTGCACCTAAAAGTAGATATTTGTATGGGATTAGTACACACTTGTACTAAGTATGGGTATATGCAAGCACACACCAAGGACATGCATGAGTAAGAATAGCTCTTTCCTAACAACATGATTCATGGAAAGTCAAGTCAGTGGACTTGCCAAATTTGGATTAGGTAAGTCAGTGGACTTGCCAAATTTGGATTAGGAAAGTCAGTGGACTTGCCAAATTTGGTTTAGGAAAGTAATGCCATGAGAGTAACATGCATCATCATACTTATCATTTTGCAAGCAGCACATAACGTATTGCACATATCATATCACGTAGTTCATATCATCTTTCATATGCCATGAGACCTTGGAATCATGGACTTGACATTAGGACTTCCCAAAATGAGGGTTCAACATATGGGACCTCAACTAGGGAGACTTCTTTAGCAAACACAGAGTCTGCTTCATTCATTCATACGTACTTCTTTTTCATTCATTCATATACTAGTGCAATCACTAGTCATACCTAGGATGTAGTTTAAGATCCTCATCGGGTTTGCTGTGCAATGACCAAGAATAACCTAGTGTCATTACTTGAGTCTAGCTCACCTCCTGATCATCCTATCCTAACACCTTTGGTATCGTTCATTTCATTATGTGCATCATTTGAGGCTGGCCTCATTCTTTCTTTGGGAACTTTAACCTTAACCGACATAGATCATGTGAGCGTCATGAAATCCAGTGTGTAATCCCCACACCGAAAAGAGGTGGAATCACCGGCCAAAGTGAACCAAAACATGCTAGCGTATATAGGGAATTGAACCCTGCTAGATCCCTATATTGGCAGTATAGGTTCAAAGACTAGGAGATATAAGGAGACCCATACCCGGCATGCCGGACAATCTCATCTCATGAGAGTTACGTGAACCTCCGCCCTTCCTGAAGGAAGGCATCACCGCTCATAGCTAGCCTATCGGTGCTCAGTATAAAGTTCCATTATATTCAACTCATACATCATGGAAGCTTGCTTCTATCATGAGGACATCATAGCTCATTAGATGATTTCTCATCTCATCATTTGTATTAAGTATGCATTAACTTCAATACTTGTATTAGAGTGTTCATAGAGACTGGTCTCTTCATTAGCTTTACACTCTCATATGTGAGTACATTTTGGTAACATTTACTTAGTCTCATTTGAGATTTCTCTCATCTTTCACATTAGCCTCGTATCATATTGTCACCTCATTCATTAACTTTAACACATTTGCTTTTCATAACTACCCAACCCTTCACGTGAATGTTCATTTCATCATATGTCAATGCACTTGGTCTTTTAGTGTATTTCAGACTCTTACTTAACCCTTTTGGGGTCTCATCATTCCTCACATAACATCTTAGATTCATTTTATAACGTATGCTGGACTTATGAGTCCACACACACAAGCCATGAGGCTCCATTCATAGTTCATTAAGTGATTTATAATGTCCAAGATTTTGTGGTACAAGACTTATGCATCTTGTAAGTATGTCAAAGTCTCAATTTAATTCTTATAGACAACATTCATTAATTATTTTATCACGTAAGACTTATGTGTCAATACGGAATTTGGGCAAGCGAACCCGGTTTCGAATCCCTTGAACAACACTTAGCCATTTTCCTTAATTTCAATTTTTGTGTCCTTTGGCTTGGGGATCCAGGTTCGATCCCCAATGCTACCATAAATTTTTCCCTTTTTTTTCCTTCACTTTTATTCTAGGCAGCTTGCTGAGGGGCGTGGGATCGGTTCCCCACGACCCCATATATATTTTTTTAAAATTGTTACCCTCTTCTTTTCTCTCAAATTCGCTACTGACCAAGGGGTAGTGGGATCGATCCCCCACAACCCCCTCCTTTTTTTAAAATTTTTCTGCAGTCGTTGAAGGGCGTGGGATCGATTCCCCACTACCCCATATATTTTTTAATTTTTTTTAAGTTGGGGTCTTCCGTGTCGTGGGATCAAAACCCCATAATCATGAATGCATACTCGAAACGATATCATCACCACACACAGAGTATCCCTAAATTCTACCAGCAAACATACCAACCTAAGATCATTGGGAGCTAGTGACAGGGAACATGTAATGAAGAACAATCCTAGTTTCGGAATAGAATTATCTGAGTCTTAACGGTCTCTTGGGAAAGGGACCAAGAGTAAGAAAACCCATACCTGATTTCACGTCGTTCAACACTTGAACTTGCTGCCCAAAAACCACCACCAATTCACGTCCACGAACAATCTCACACCTTATCCGACTAGAAATTTCGTTAACTTTTCATTTCTTAGATTAACTTGTTCGTTTGTATTTTTGTAAGTTCTTCAAGTGTGAAGAACTTTTGTTTTATTTTCTTCTTTGTAAAGTGTAAAGAAAAAAGTGAAGTTGAGAGAGAAGCAGACGTGAGAGATGGATAAATAGGCATGAAAGAGAGAAGTGTGAGATAGTGTTCTCTTAGAACTAGGACACTTAGGCTAGACTTAGTCAAGTAGAATATCTTAATTAATAAATGATAATTAATAATAAAAATCTGATTTTCCTTTTTCTTAAATCATCTATTAAATATTAATTAATTAAATTAATCTACCGATTTAAAAAAAAATCACATTAAATCATTGCTCCCACCTAGGTTTGAACCCGGGTGGAGCAAGATTTTGCTCCAAGGCCAATTTCGGCCCTTTCTCCCCAAAATGCCCCTCCACCACATTAATTATATAATTAATTACATATTTAGGGTAATTACGATACTACCCTTTGTCTGGAAAAAGACCATTTTACCCCTAGACCCTCCAAACTTAAGATTTCCCCTTTTTAAGTCCGGTAAAGACTCATTCGAGTAAATCTTTATATTCGGGAGCCCTACATGGATGGACCCAACCTTTCCTAGCTCAACTAACTCCCCAAGTTAGTTGGCTTGGATGTCGCAAGGGTTCAGAGGTATGGTTCTACGCGCATCAATCCGTGTGAATCCGGTCTAATCGCAGGCATTCTAGACACATTAAGCATTACTTAGCATATCCATTTTTAGGGGTGTTACATAGGGAGACGGTTATAAACTATTTTTAAGACTTATTTAACCCTTTCCCAAGCCAAAACCCCAACACCCAATAAGAAAATTAAAAATTCCAAATCTTTCTTCTCTTCCAAATTCTCTCAAACCTAAATTGGAGGGAAAACTCAAGGTTCAAGCTAGGGGCTGAATTTTCATGGTTGCTTCTTCAATTGCTTGTGGGATTCTCATGTAGAAAAGGTATGGTAATCCTTCATCCTTAGTTATCCATTCTTCTAAGGAGTTCTTCAAATATTTTCAAAGAGAATTCATGATCAAAATTCCTATCTTTCAATCTAGCCATGGGTTCATTGTCAAATTGATTTGAAAAGCATTCTAATGATGAATACATGATTAATTACTGATAATTGCTTATTTTTTTTGAGATCTACATGGTAAACTCAATTCCTTTATTTGATTTGATTTTTTTTCTTCTTATAATTTAAGATTAAATCCAATCCAATTCCATGAACAACCCATGATCTTTCAAATTTCTCAATTTATGATATAATGTGGGTCTTGTGATCTTGATTAGATGATTATTGGATTGTGTTTAGATTGTATTGAATTGCTTAAGTCTATGTTTATCTATATCAATTGAATATGAATTTTTTAGTATCGGATGTGAATTGTTGAAAATTGATCTATGGTGATCATAGCTTGGAAGTATTGATGAGTTGACCTAGATCTCTCTATTTAGTATCGAATTGGCATTGAATTGTGTTGATTGGCATGGTCCATATATATATATATATATATATATATATATATATATATATATATATATATATATATATATATATATGTTGTGATCATGGCCTTGAAGGCAATTGACTTAATGTGAAGTGTGGTTATGACGATCACAAAATGTAAAGTATATGTCTAGTCTCCTTTGCTAGTATCATGTTCTAGATTATATTGATGATGCTTTCTATATGTGAATGAAGATGTTAGGGTTAGGGGTCTATACATTTGACATGGTTGAGGTCTATTGGTGATTGGTTACTCTTGTGTAGCATGACCCCTACCTATGTACCGTATCTAAATGTGTTGTATTGAGCATGATTAGGAGTCCTAGATGTATATGATGAATGTGTCTTATCTCCTATGCTATAATGTGGTGTGTGGTATATGCTTGAATGTGTGTTGTGACCTTTGTAAGGTGGTTGCCTCAATGTTAGGATTGTTTCCATTATATGATCATGTTGACCAATGTACACACAATCACACCATGCATGCTTACAAGTAGTATAGGTTCATGGTGTCTAATGAAAGGATATTCTCATATGCACTAATGTCTGCTACTGTGCATATAAAGTATATGTCCATGAAGTATGAAATGTATCATACTAGGATGACTTGATAGGTGTACTAGTGTAGGCAAGGGCTATACATTGCACATGTCTACCTTGATAGAATATCTCCTAGGATGATTACTCTATGTACATGAATATGAATGCATGATTAATCTATGAACATGAAAGTGTATGATATGACGAAGTGTGCGTATTTGTAGTATCTAAATGTGTTTATGTGAAAGGCCTTCTCATATATGTACACATACACACACATGAAAGTATGTATATGCTGCTTGTATGATGATCTAGTCAATAGAGGGGCTCTTGAAAACTGTTCTCAAGGGTATCCTAAACTAGATTGTGCTTGAATATGCTATGTCCATGTGAAAGGGTTTTCTCACATGAATTAGGTTGATGAAAGGAATCTCTCATCTATGACCTATGATCTAACCATATGGGGAGTCAATCTCCTAAAGCCTACTTTTATAGAGTAATAATAATAATGGGTTTTCAATAATAAAAACTAAGCATAGCACCAAGAAAAATTGAAGATGAGGGGTGCCCTTCCCAATGTGGGAAGGCTCGTTCACCAAAGTCATCCCAAGATGGATAACTACAATGCCCCATATGTCATAAAGAGGGTTTCCATATATGCATCCTAGTTCCTTAAACTATGTTTGCCCCATAGGATCTAGCAAGTGATATCACCTAATATGGTAGTATGATGTTAATGTTCTACTTTGGCAAGGTAGAGCACATTCCCTTGGTGTAAGGCTCTACAACACCAAATTCCATGATAGAACCCATGGTCTTAGTGTCAATTAAGGCTATAGTTTACCTAAAGTAAGATGGACAATGGAATTAATGTAATGAACCCTAACTAGGATAACCTAAGGGAAGTTGCTTACTGTAGGTGAGGGTATAGGACTTTACCTATGCATTGCACAAGTAGCTCTTAAAGGGAGTTCTAGGAAGGTGTTCTATAGGTATATGAATATGTATGTCTTATATGCATAACATTATGGTATTGACCTAATTGTATGTTAATATGCATAATATCAGTCCTATTGTGTCTATATGATGAGGTCCTACTTTAGATGAATCATGTTGGCCTTATTGACTATAGGATGAAGGTCTCACCTTAAATATACATGATGTTGGTCTTACTTGTCGTATGATGAAGGTCTTATTTATGTATGTAGTTGGCTATACTTGTAATGTTGATGTATGAAGTAAATGATAGGCTTGTGGTCTCTTTATGAGTTTACTAAGTATTTGTGAGGTTATGGGACTTCACATGTACATTGTACTAGTAGGCTTATATTGGGATTATGAGTAAGGTCTTATGATGTCTATATGAAATGAAGTCCAAATATGCTATTGTTGACTACTGCCTATTATGATGTTATTAGTAGTGTTGATTTTCATGTGGTCTAGAAGTGAGTCTTATATGTGGTTCATGGAACATGTTGGATCATATGTGAAGTAGGTGTCTTAGGATATGCTATGTTCCTATGAATGCCTATGTTTAAGTAAATGAAAGTTATGTGAATGTTCACCTTGGTGACCTTAAAGTGATGCTTGAGTGTGGGTAGTGGAATGAGACACTATTAATACATTGCACCAAGTGTTACTAGAGGGTTACTTGGGGGTTATAGACTTAAGGTAAAACACAAGATAATATTATGAATATGATAAATGTCCTTTAAATGAATAATGTGGCTTTATGTGATGTTATGAATAGTGTCCATGCTTATGTGAAGTGTATGAGCTATTTTGTGCTTATTATATCAATGCTTTTATGAAGTTTTACAAAAAAGCATCATGCATGGTTTTCAAAGTAAATGTCCCTTTTAAATGCACCTTTTTGCATGGTTGTCATACTTAGTGCATTCTTGTACTAACACCATTCTTCTTTTACCTTTTTACACAAAGTGTAGGTTATGGATGCTTAAAGTATGTCTTCAAAGTGAAGGTCTTAATAGATGTTTCCCAAGCTCAAGAAAGAGGTCCTTATGATTCAAGGATTTCTTATGTCAAGTTATTCTTAAAGTTATGTAATAGCTTAGTTAATATTTTATGTTGAAAAGGGTCGTTTCCCTATTTTACTCTATTGATGTTGATCTAAGTTGCCAAAAGAGACTTAGAGTCTATATGTCTTATGATATTTCTATATATAATATAAGTGGTGTTCTAGAATATGATGTGCTATGAAAAGTTGTAATTTTTCCGCTAAATTTACCTATGACAATGTGATGAATGATGATTATGGGCTTATATAAGACCTCCGAGAGGTCTAGTACGCCATGTTGATTCTAGGGAGTGCTCCCCGGTCGTGACAGAGTGGTTCGACATGAGGTTTAGCCCTAGAGGTTAAGACTTAGTCCCATATCGAAGCACTCACATCGAATAACGAGTGTGGATAATGCGTAGGGTGGAGAGTTTAGACGAGTGGGTGTTTGAGAATTACCCATTTTATATTGGGTAAGTTTCCCGATAGGGAACTTTCTTTCACTTCAAGCTTAGCCTAGTCACTATTGTCTGGCGTAATTAGCTACCAAAAGCATGTACCCACAACTTTTATCTTCACATATAGCAATCACACTCCAAAATCTCTCCCCCGTACTTGTTTCTCTTTTTATTTTTTCTATTTTATTACTTATGAAAACCAAATCTTTATATTTGACACTTTTGTGTCATAAACCAAATTTATTTTGTTTTAATATTCGAAAATTTCTTAAACTATCATTATTTAGAATGGAATTCTAAGTAGCTACGTCTTTCACTACCACTGCCTTAGGACACGACCCCAACCCTTAGTTGGGTCACTAAACTAACTTCAATTTGTAGACACTCAGACTATAGGCTAGTGACGTTGATAACGAGCATAAAAAAGCAACGAAGCATCAAAATGGCGCCGCTGCCGGGGAATTGTGTTACGTGGAAATATAGTTACTTATAGTTTTTAGTTCTTATAAGTGTAGTTTCCACTAATTTTATGTTTAGTTTTGTTTTATTTGTTGTTTAAGATTCCTAGGAAGCACAAGTGTTAACGGTAGAAATGGAAGTCAGGTAGGACATCAGGACGACATTGAAAATCTAAACGATGTCTAGGATCCTAACGTAAATGACCCACATCTCATGGGAGGTGTCGGGGCCATTCGACTACCTTCACAAGAGGGAAATACAGTATTTCACAAATTTAGTACCATGTTGAAACTTTTGCAACTAAAGGGACATTTTAGTTTATTAGTTCACAGGGACCTACATGAGAAACTACAAAAAATTCTAGATGTGTCTTAACCATTCTCGTATAAAAACATCTCTCTGGAATCGGTTCGACTGATACTACTCTCTTTTTTGTTGATGGGAGAAACTTGCAAGTGGTTTGCTGAGTTTCCACACAACTCAATCACTTCATGGGTGGAACTGGATACATCTTTCAACATATGATTCCTTCTTTCTTTGAAGATGATGCCTATTCGGGATAGCATCTAAGCATTTAAGAGCTTGAATAAAGAACCCTTGCATCAACTCCGATTTAAAAAGTTGGTATTTCAATGCCCAACGCATGTTCTTCTAGATAACGTCCTCATCCAATACTTCTATTGGAACCTGATGGGTGGCTCAAACTTTCACCGGACAGACCAATGCACCAGCCGTACGCGATGGCAGTACAAATTCTAGATGGCATGGCAACCATCAATGATGCATGGTACACTAGTGAAGATCAAGTTTCACCGATCACCTTTCAGTTATCTAAAGAGCATATCGAAGAAGACAATGAAAGGGATAAAAATATGGCAAAGATCATGACACAGCTTGATATGTTTTCCAAGAATGTTGTGTGAGTAGGCACCCGTAGCATCAATGTTGTGGCAGTTGAAAATACAAATCCTAGTGAGTTGTAGTTGAAGCTTTATACAATGAAGAGGTGACTTCTCAGCAAACCAAGGTGGTGGTTACCGATCGAACGACCCAAGACAGGGTGGTAGCCAAGTTGGGATAGGGAGAAAGGATGGAAGGATAGATATTGATAATGGAGAGATTAATATCCAACTTGGAAAGATGGGAAGAAGGATATGTATGTGCCTCCACATTAGAGACAAAAGCCCAAGGATCCAAAAGGTGGTAGATCTGAGGATATGCTCTCGTGTATCCTCAAAAAAGTTGAATGGTAAGACAAAACGCTAAAAGGTATGAAATAAGATGTGTCAACCCTCAGTCATACCGTCACCTACCATTCGGTATCAATCAAGTAGTTTGTTACCTAGATGGGCAACATCTCATATCATCTCAACCCGAGAGAGCAAGGAGTTTTACCTAGTGACACTATGGCTAACCCCAAGAGTGAAACGTGAAAACGGACTTGCGTCATGCCACGATGTTAATTAAGGCATTGTTTGGGAGGAAACCCAAAACCATTTAATTAATTTTCATCATAGTGATAAAATAATTATGTGTTCATTGTGCAGGCGAGGGAAAGGAAGTATTTGGAATGTGTCAAGGTGACAAGAATAGGTTATTTCTGCATAGTGTCGACAAGTTCGGCATTGCAAATCACTTGAACCGTTTGTTTTGATTCTCCTCAAATATAGAGCCTGTAATATTAGGCACAGTGGAGAGATTATTAGTGTATTGCTAATCTATTGGGCGAACTCGATATAGACCGCCGACATGATACAGGCAAGAGATAAAACTCCGGATGGTTTTGGCAAATAACATAGACATTAGGCGCTTCGCCGACCCATTGTGCAAATCAAATTAATATTGCCAAACTGGAGGGAGTTGGATGATCACAGGCACCAGGCTTCAAAATCCTACTTCAAACCTTTCCTTTAAATTTTTCCCTTTCACATCTCACACTTGCACTCTAGTAGTTATATTTCTTATATTTTCAAAGTATGTTAAGTGTCGAATTGTGCTCAAATTTGGATCGCATTGCTACGTCGCACTTGATTACAATCTAATTTAGCACCAAATTTTAGTAGTCAAACCCATCAGTTTTTTCATTGAAATTTGTACTTATCTAGATGATGATTGATATTGCCAAATCTTTGCTAAGTCTCTGAGTTGATGGGATAGCATGCATTGTCAACCATTACTCGATTTTTTCTGCGTAGTTGGTAAAATCCCATTTGACTGTGCTTTAAGATGAACTATTATGTGTTGGAATAGTGCAAATTTTATCGGGTTTCATTAAAATTGATGTTGCAAAGGTTTAAATTTCATTATCAGGGGTTGCAGTGTCGAATTTGAATGTATGGAGTTAAAATAGGCACATTGGGATGTTGGCGAGATGAGTGTAGCTCGCTGAACTGCTCGACGGTTCACCTTAATGTCACCATTTTTTCTTTAACTGAATGTTTTATGTATTAGCTGAATTTTGATTTTCGGCTGTTAGATCGAGTTAAAAATTGCACATGGCAATTCGCTCAAAGATTTATTGTTCGCCCTTTTTCTGGACCCTTATATAATTTGTACATATTTTTAATGAAGAACCTAACTGAATAGCTTGGTGAAGTGACTCTACAGTCAGAACCTTCCTATGCCCTTTTGTAAATTACTTCCTAATTTATCATCAAAGTTTTTGCAGAAAGGGCTAGAGCAATAGCCGCAGGGAGAAATAATCTACGCAGGCACCTAAGAGCATGAGAGTTTAAGTAAGAGGAAAATAGAGAGGAGCAAGCCAGACAGAGGAAATACACCAAGGAAGGTAGCGACAAAAGTCAAATTCCCATCGACCTTGATATGCCTTCATGGTCTCAAGGTTTCGTGAATGTTGTCACTCATTCAGGAAGCGCATGAGATGGATCAAATGATAGAATCCGACATCACTGATGAGGAAAGGGCAACTGAAAACAATGGTGAAACTAAGAGAAGTAGCACTTAAGGAGGTGTTTCCTTATTTCATGAAGACACTTCGAGTCCTCATAACCCGACGAATGATGAAGCTTCATAAACATGATATATTTTTTACTTGTCCCTTTTGTTTTATCTTTATTAAAATTTTGGATATTGTTATTATTTTCATTTGAGGACAAATGCTTCTTCGTTGTGGTTGGGTGAGGCTCACCTTTGTTATGCATATCTTGAATGCTTTTTGAAATTTTGTTTTTAGATTTATCTGGTTGTCTGTTTTCAATGTGTTTTTAAATCTGCTTTTGAAGGATTGTTTGAGCTCATTGATCTCGACCCTTCCAAAAAAAATCACATTTGAAAATTTTTCCACCTCTATTGTTGAAAGTGGTTGTTCATGTACAAATTTAATTCTTAATTTCAATCAATAATGATGACTTGAAAAGTGCTCTCAATCAAACAAATATTAATGTGCGGCTAGAACGAGAACAAATGAAGTTACATAGACAATATGTGAACTCTTAGCATCTCGTTTTGATTACCCAACTATCGAATTTATTCTTTTGCATTGACCATTGCATAGTAGCGAAAGTGTGTTGTCTTGTTTGACTTAAGTGTCAATGCCTTGTGTGATAATTTTACTTTAAACCTTGCATTGATAAACCTAGAATTTGCCCCGTTAGTGTGATTGATTTACAAAGGTATTCTCTTGAGATGATCTTAGGCAACATTCAATGAGTGTAAGACAGCTTTGACATATACCTCTTTTTTGGCCTACCCATGAGCGTGTGAAACTCTCTTGAACACCCTTTGAGCCTTACCTCTTCTTTGGAAAAACCTTGATGAAATCAATACCTTATGTTATCCATCACTCATAATCCTCTTGAGATGTGATATAAGTGAATAGCCAACTTAGGCCAAAATTCTAAGTTGGGGGTGTGGTAAGAAGGGAAAGGAGAAGTCAAGAAGTGCAAGAAAAGTCTCGCAAACCCATGGTATTACAGAAAAATGGAAGCCATCCATAGATATATAAAAAGGTATGAAAAAGAAGGTTGTGGAATAAAATCTCAAAAAGAAGTTGGATTTCCAAGAAATCCATGAAGAATAATAAAAAGATGACTTAAAGGCACTTGACTAAGGATTGATGAAGAAACAAAGAAAATGTTTGAGAAAGTCACATCTCATTGAGGAATAAGCCACCGAGCCTAAATGACCATACATTTGCATGCAGTCCTCATTACAAGCCTTAGAAAGACCTTTTTGATCTTGAGTGAACCAAAATGAAAGTCAATTGAAATAAGGGCAAACATATGGGTGAATACATGCATTTTGTTCCTCTTTGTGAGTGTGAGTATTCCATTAGATTCCTGATCCTAAGGTTATAAATATACGTGTGTGAAAATGGAATCACTCTTTGAATAAGGTCATGTAGATACTTTTGTTGAGTTTGAACTTGCATTAGTAATGAGCATTGTGAACTCAAAAATCGTCGGTAATGGTGTGTCACAACTTGAATCTTTGAGTAAACAATTGAGCTGTGCATGAGTAATTTATGTCTTGATGTGTATATTCTTAATTGAATCTTGTGTAGCACTATTTGAGACATCCTACTTGAATGACTGAACTTGAGTTTGACTTGAGGACAAGCAAAATTTTAAGTTGGGGGTATTGATGAGTCCTCAAATTGGATTCATCTAGGGCGTTATTTTAATGCAAATAGTTTCCTCAATTGTTTATTTTATCTCTATATATGATAAAAACTCCTAAGTTTCAAGTTATTTAAGGATTTGGTAGTAGCATGGACATTAAATCTCAAAACAACAGCAAAACGAAGAAAAAGATCTAAGGATGCAAAGGTCTGCATCGCCAAGCACACTTGGCGATCTGTCGTATAGCAACGTTCTACCTTCTGTTACAGCAAGTGAACCTTGAAAGAATTAGATCAAAGGGCGATGAGAAAGAGCAGTCGACGCATCACCGATCAGTTCGGCAAAGGAGAAGATTATCGCTCATCGATCTAGAACACATAGAAGAGGAAAGCAATGTGCAAACGGCGATGAACTTAACTAAGGGCAGTTTGCCGAATAACTTGGCGAATCACAACTAATTGCACCAAAAAGATTCGTCAGCACAATTCTGAAGTCTATAAATACTGAACTCTGTTATTATTTAGACATATAAAATTAGAGAGTGAAACATTCTACACTTGATTTTTTATTTTAGAAACTTTGTTCTTAAGTTTTCTCTCAAGTTTGGAGAGGGTTTTGTGGATGCTTGGAGAAAGAATTTCTCCTTCCAATTTTGGAAGTGTTTCTTCTCCATTTACCTTCTTTTTTGCTTTTAAGGTTTAATCTCTTATACCCACTTGATACCTTCATCATTTTAAGTGTATTTGATTATTGCTTGATGTGTGACTAAAACCCCAAATTCTCGGGGTGTGATTTAGAAATTAAAGGTTGATTAATTTGGTGGGTTTTGATTGCTTGTAGCTTAGATTGCATTTTAAGGGTTATTACACCTACTGGTTATGGTTTAACCTAATGGGTGTGTAGTTGCATTTACAAAACAACCCATGTGTTTTCGGCCTTCTCAATAGAGAGGTCGTGAAACTAATACCACTAGAATTATCTCCTAAGGAGTTAGTCGACATAAGGTTCATCCCGAGAGGGTGAGACCTACTCTCACATCCAAGCAGTCCTTTCGAAAGACCGAGTACGGATAAGGCGTAGGCTGGATAGTTTAGACGAGTGGGTGTATGAGAGGAACCCATTTTATATAGGGTAAATTGTCTGAGATGGAACTTGCTTTCACCTAAATCTTAGCCTAGTCATCATTGTGTTGCAAAATTATCTACCGAAAGCATGTACCCAACACTTTTATCTTCAAATATAGCGATCACACCCCAAGAACTCTCTCCCATACTTGTTTCTCTTTTAATTTTTGCTATATTACTACTTGTGACAAACACATCTTGATATTTGACACTTTGGTGTCACAAACAGAATTTAATTTGTTTAATATTCCAAAAGTATCTTAAACTATCACTATTTAGAATGGAATTTTAAGTAGCTACTACATTCACTACAACTCCCTTGGGACACGACCCCAACCCTTAGTTAGGTTACTAAACTAACTTAGATTCATAGACACTAAGACTTTAGGCTAGTGTCATTGTGTTGATGAGGAGGAACCAAATACTGACCTGGTTTACTGGCTTATACCAACATAACCTATGTTCGGGAAGTTTCTCCACCCACGCCCCTCCTGTCCACAAGAATAACAACCAGTGGAACATATCTGCATCTACCGAAATGCATTCTACTGCAAGAAGCGCAATGTAGTGGGGCTATCCTAGCCTGGACTAAACTCCTCTAGTGGGTTGAGCCTTATGCTCATGAACCCTCACCTAGTCGTGATGATCAAATCTACTACCATGGAACTGCTATGGTGGAGGTGTAGATGGATAATAAAGTATCAGGGTCTTGGACAACCCTTAAAATCTCCCTATGAACCAGCGGTCCTAGCCCTCTTCTATCTATCTATCTCTCGACCCTCTCACTCATATACACAGTAAATGTGAGTTATCCTTTATGCCTTGTGCAAAGACCTGAAAAAGTGTCGATATAGTTTGTGTCGATACCTCCTACAAATATACGCACCCTATCATGTATCATATCAATAATTATTGGTGCATTTCTAGCCCAAAATCAAATCTCAGCCCGTACTCTCATACACTCATGTTGCCCTATCTGAGGTTCAGAAATAGGTCCACTCGAACATTGTTAATCTCTCGAGGAAAATAGAAATTTATGGAAGCTACTGTAAAGATATCCCAAGTGGATAGAGATATATCTTTTACCCTAGATCTCTCCTACCTCTCATACCACAATATTGCGACATCGCATAATCAAACTTTTGATTACTCAATTGACTTAGTCGATGAGGCATGCATGACTCTAAATATCCTATGAAGCTGATCAACAAAGTGCTAAGGGTCCTCTCTGCGATCTGTCCCTCTAACTGTGACGGATTTAAGGTAACAAATTCATGAACTCTCAAAATTCCAGGCCCTTCAGAAGGTCCAACAACATTTATTGCAACTGGCTAGCATTGTGAAGCTACTAATTGTGCTAACATAAATACTGACTCTTGAAATCCTCATCCAATGGAATATGAGTAACTAGAGGTGTTACTGTTGGTGGATCCGAAAATCTTATATCCCTCGGAGGCTCTTGAAGTGGTGGACAAACTATATGGGTCTGAGAAGATGTCTCTCCCGGGTCTCACAATGGGCTACCTCAACTTGTGGTACATTGTCGGTACCCTCACCTGCAGTTGTAACTAGCCCTATCTAGCTGCGGTCTGTTTGAGTCAGTCAACTCTATCTATAAACAAGTATTAATTATAAGCCAGAAACCTCAACCCTTAAGATACCGGTCTATAGCATGAGGTAGGCAATAGAAGGATAGGCATTCTAACATGCTCGATAGCTTTTTGCTTATCGAATTTGGTGCACAACACATTTATAAGCAAGACTCTACTAGAAATGGCTTACAGACTCCCTAGAATGTGATATTGCTCTAATAACAATTTTATCATGCCCCAAACTCAAGGGGCGCAACTGGCTCCTAATGACCAAATTAAGGGCTAAGCTGACCCTGCTGAACCATTTTTGACTAGCGCATGGCAGCCATACGCAATCAAGAAAACAAACAAGTATACCCCAGAAAACATAAAAATAAATATCCAACTAGAAAAGAAGTCCTGATTGGTCTATCGAGGCCACCATGATATCTATACCAAAATTCAAAGCAGGTATGTATCAAGACAATATATCAAACAACTCACAAGCTTCAACAAACCAACAAACTAGGCCAGTGTAATGACCCTCTTGGTCATTTTTGTGTTTTACTTTTTGTGTGTCATTTAGAAAGTTGCAATAGAGACCCCAAATAATTCATGACTTGTTGGGACTGACATTTTGGTCACCTAGTTGCTCGTTTGGTTACTGTGCGAGTTTTTGTGTTTTTGGAGCTTATGAAACTTGAACAATTATTTTTGATCAAAAGTTTAAGAAGATGACATCTGAATCAAATTATAACGGTAACATCAGCTCCAAAAGGGTCATTTTAGGCTTGTATCATGGTTGACACGACTCTCGAGGTTTTTAGTGTGTGTTGGTGCATTTAAGAGTTTTAACTTTAAGTTTAAAGCTAAGTTTGACTTTAGTCAACATTCTGAATAAACGCGCTCGGATGAGAATTTCGTCCATGCGGTTAGCTCCAGAATATCGAGTTTGGTCTAGATTGACTCTTCTTTTGTGTTACGAGGATTCTGAGATTTTTCTGAGCCCTTTTGTGGTTTTTGACCTAAAATGGCATTTGGGTGTGGGACCCACTTTCCATCAAGATGACCTTGTATGGAAATTTTGAATGTGTCATTGAGTCCGAAATATTAAATTTGGTATGGTTACACATCTTGTCTGCGTGCACGGGTTTCTGAACGAGTTTGGAGCATCCTGTCGAGGTTTTTAAGTTTTCGAGAAATATTAAAGAAAAATCTTCACATTTTGGAAATCTTTAAAACCTCTTAACTCTCTCATAGCAACCAAATTAGGTGATTCAAAATGTGGGAGCATCATATTTTTTGTGGCTTCAGTGTATAGTGTTCAGAAGTTGTCCAGTGCACGTATTTTAAGGTTAATTATGTGTTTAACCTGACTGTTAGGCCCTTTTTCGAGCAATTATTTTGGGATTTCTTGTTTTAGTCACATCTCTCTCATTTTATCTTGGTTTTGGGTGATTCGGAGTCCCAGGTGTTGGAAATTATCGTGGCTACTTCGTGAAGTGTTCGAAGAGGGTTGGGCACCTTTGGATTTTTGTAAATTCCTAGTTTAAACTGCTGCATGTTTCTTTTAAGTTTACCAAAGTGTGTTTTTTTTTTATGTTGGGGTTTTGCGGGGTTTTGAGCCCCTAATTGTGTTCCATTTTAGAACACAAGTTCGGGGCACTATTTTGGGTCTCTTGGCGGAGTCAAATCCGTACAGTTTGGTAGGGGTCCCACAATTCTTATTTGACTCCAAAAATTGACCTGTCTCCATTTTTTGTGATTTTAGTGTCTAAACGACCGTATACTAATGTTTTGATCCTATGACAGTGATAGCGTTCAAGGTTTATTCGGAAAGGAAAAGCTCTGGCAAAGTCATTTGGAGGGTGCGAAGTCGGCCGAAAGATAGGCTACAACTTCCTTTCTATTAGATTGAGCTTAATTGTGTAAATCATGTCGATTGGAGTGAATTGGGGGTGGGTACTGATTTCCTACTGTACTTTGATTAGATACCTTATGTTAGGATTGTTTGGCCTTATTTTGGGTGTAGTACCTTGTTAATCGGGTTAGTAGGGTTGCATGCTTTTGTGCTAAATGATATTGTACGCTTGTATGTTGTGTGTTGTATGCTTCTTTCATCCATAAGTGTGAGCATGTTGTCCTTAATCTAGGTTAGGCTAGTTTTGCCGTAGACTTATGACCCGTGTGGGTTGGATAGCCTTGAATTCCTGCCTACGTTATTGGATGACTTAGTTTCTTATAGACTGGAAAAGCAGACTTGATTCTGATAGTTTGAGCCTTAGAGGAGGAGGTATCACTTCTTGTTGCACTTCTGTATATTCTCACTCTAATTTTGCAGTTTCAGTGCATTCTCAAAGGTTTGGTACATCACTAGAAGGCGTAGGATTAGGATAGGATAGGCTTGGAGTCTTTTCTATGATTTCTTAGATTAGACGGCGTTCCATGATGGTTGTTGTTGGATTGGAACCTATTGGAGATACCATCACCCCCGGGTTCATTTGTTCTAGCGAGGTTTCGAGCGTATCGATGGCTGGGTAGACTCGGTGATTTCGGGGATTGCCCCCGGGCCTCTCTTTCTAGCTAGGCTGGGAGTGAGATTTTGGTTGAGTGTCCCTGGGTCGCTCTTTCTAGCTGGGTGGGAGGTTAACTGCATGGTAGGACGACTCACGATATCAACTCACTATCGGATCCCTCTTTTTAGCTGGGCTGGGAGTGGATTGTTTGGTAGGGTTCCCCCTAGGGTTACTCTTTTTAGTTGGGATGGGAGTACACTACTGGCTGAGTGGAGTCTGACGGATTATCTTGGTTACTTTGGGCTGGGAGCCTGTTTTTCTTCTTTCTCAATAGACTTAGATATGTTCTGTACCTCTCGGACTTATGGGGGTTCATGCAGGTTTTATTTAAACATGCGCACGAGTGTACCTTTTGGGCTTATGGGGGTCCGGTTAGGTTTGGTTTAGTTGTACTTAGTTTATTTCTGGTATACTCATGTGCTTTTTTTTCATACCATCTTTTACCTCTCTTTATCTAGATTATATCCTTTCTTATTGTTTTTACCTTTTTTTTGCTTAGTCAGCCCTTAATGCTTACTGATTCCATGTTGTTTTGGTACTCATGCTACACTCTGCATCTATTTCGTGATGTAGGCCCCAGTACCAATTATCAGCGGTGATTAGTTCCATCCTTTATTGCAGTTGTCATTCAGAGACGAGGGTGAACACTTGACATTTTAGGTTTATTCTGTCTCATTCTTTTATTTAGCTAGTCTTGTTGCTTTTGAGACACTCGTTGTTGTGGTCCACTATTGGGACTTGTACTCTTTATTAGATAGCTTTAAACTAGTGACTTCCAAGTTTTGGAAGGGAAATTTGTATATATTTTGGTTTGCTTCCGCCTTATTGTCCCTGTATAGATTATGGTTTTCGTTAGTTTCTACCCTTTCACTCATTCCTTGATGTTCTAGGTTACAGATTGTCTTACCTACTATAATGGGGTATAGAAGGTTTCATCATGACTTGATAAATTGGGTCGTGACAAGTTGGTATCATAGCTAACATCTAGTAGAGTCTTGTGGATCAGTGCATAGACATCCGTAACTTATCTTTGGGAGGCTACAAGATGTATTTAGGAAGATTCTCTTTCGTTTCACTTTCGTGCAACATGTGACTTATTAGTTCCTTGAAATCTCACTTGTTTCACTCTTCCGCAGGATATCTCACTCGTGAGATGGCGCGGGCAGGTGTGATGCACCCGGGCCTGCAGATAGAGCCTCAGCTTGGGGTAGACGCTGACCCCGAGATCAAGGCAGGGCCGTAGCACCAGCCCAAGATATAGAGGAGGTTTTAGAGCCAGTAGCGGACCCTCCAGCAACTCATATATCATCTTTGCCAGTGGGGCCGGGTCCAACCTAGCGACCATCCGGACTAGTTCTGACTCAAGATCTCCAGACTGCTAATGCACAACTCTTGGGTGTCCTTGGGGGTATGCAGTAGCCCCTTCTTCCCCCCCCCCTCCCCGCTACACCAGAACCAATTCCACAGGATCAGACTACAGTGAGGGCACCTCAGGTCCAGGTACCACCTGAGGGAGTACATCCCTTGGCAATAAATAGATCTATGCCACTCGAGGACCAGAAAATGCTTGCTGTATTTCTCAGGTTGACACCACCAAGGTTTTCTTGGGCTGTGGATGAGGATGCCCATGCGTTTCTTACTACTTTTCGTGCGAGGCTTTGCACTTGTTATCTAGTGGAGTCTAGAGGGGACGACTTCATTGTTTACCAGCTAGATGGACCAGCCAGGCAGTGGAGGCGCACGTTCATGAAGACCAGATGAGTTGGATCTACACGGGTCTCATGGGATGAGATTTTTAGGCCTTCTTGGCGAAGTTTATTCCTCGTAGCATGAAGGACCGCCTCAGGGATCAGTTATGCATGTTGGAGCAAGGCTCCATGTTAGTGGCAGAGTACAAGACTATGTTTCACGAGCTCTCCCATCATTTCGAGATTATATTACCTATAGAGGAGGAGAGAGTTAGATGTTTTATTCGTGGGTTGAGATTGTAGCTTCGGCTTGAGACCCGGTCCTTGGTTTATGTGGGTAGATCTTTTTAAAAAGTAGTTGATCATACCAGTACTATAAATCATATTCCTCACGAGGCCTAAGGGGGCAGCGAGAAGAGGGCTACGCATGAGGGCAGCTACAGTGACTCATGCCCTAGGTCCGTGGATTATCATGAAAAATCTGGAAGAATGTTTCAATAAGGTCAGTATAGCAGACCTACTCGGACCTCTCTTTAGACATCAGATGGTGGTTGGGGAGAGGCTAGTTTGAGTCAGGGTCGCGAGGTATTTTAGTCGGGTTCTTCAGGCCATGATGGTCGTTCTTTTGAGAGTCGCCCTCGGCAATGTTGCTATGAGTGTGGTGAGATAGGTCATTGGTCCAGGGGTTGTCCTCATCATAGTCAGATTTCTCCCGCTCCTCAAGCAACTCTGCGGCTTTATTAGCACCTTTAGTTAGAGGTCATGTTCAGGGTCAAGACCGTAGAGATGGTCATCATGGTACAGGGGGTGGTACCCAAGGAGGCATGTCAGGTTGTAGGTTTGATGGTCAGAGCAGAGGCATACATAGCCATTTCTATGCAACTTTTGCGAGGGTGGAGGCTAAGACATCAGACGATAAGATCACAAGTATGATTACTTTATGCCATCAGCCCGCCTTGGCTTTATTTGATCCGGATTCTACTTTTTTGTATGTTTTTGTTTATTATGCCTCTCACTTGAGAATGATTTTTCAACCTCTAGTAGTGTTGTTGCGTGTGTCGACCCCCGTAGATGAGTCTTTAGTAGTGGATCAGGCATTTCGATATTGCTTAGTTACTATTTAAGGGCGTGACACCCGAGCCGGCCTTATATTGCTTGACATGGTTGATTTAGATGTGATTTTGGGCATGGACTTGTTTTCCCCGTATCGCACTATTTTGGATTGCTTCTCTAAGTTTGTTACCTTAGCCATTCCTGGTATTTCTCCGGTGGTATGGCAGGGATCTCGTAGAAGCACACCAGTAGGGGTTATCTCTTATATTCAGGGTAGGAGGCTAGTGGCTAGAGGATGCTTATCATATTTGTCCTATGTGCGTGATGTATGTACGGAGGTCCCTCCATTTGAGTCAATTCTTGTTGTTTGTGACTTCTTAGGTATGTTTCCTACTAACCTACCTGTCCTACCCCGAGAGTGATATATTGATGTTTCGATTGAGCTTGAGATGGGTACTCGGCCTATTTTTATTCCGCCATATCAAATGGCTCTTGCAGAGCTCAAAGAGCTTAGTGTTCAGCTTAAGGATCTCTTGGATAAGGGATTTATCAGACCTAGTGTATAATCCTTGGGTGCTCCTGTTCTTTTTGGAAAGAAGAGGATGGTACGATGTGCATGTGCATTAACTATAGGTATTTGAATAAGGTGACAGTGAAGAATTGATATCCTCTACCTAGGATTGATCACCTATTTGACCAACTTCAGGGAGCCTCGGTGTTCTCTAAGATTAATTTGAGGTCTTTTTACCACCATTTGAGGATTAAGGCAACGGACATCCCTAAGACTGCATTTAGGACCCGTTATGGCCATTATGAGTTCTTGGTGATTCATTTGGGTTGACCAATGCCCCTGTTGCTTTATGGACTTGATGACGCGTGTATTCAGGCTTATATTTATTTCTTTGTCATAGTCTTCATTGATGACATTTTTATATACTCACGGAGTAGGAGTAATCATGAGAAACATTTGAGAGTTTTGCTTCAGACATTGAGAGATCAGCGACATAATGCCAAGTTCTCAAAGTGCGAGTTTTTGCTTGAGACTATAGCATTATTGCGGAACATGGTGTACAAGGAGGGTATTATGGTTGATCCAGCAAAGATTTAGGCTATTTGTGATTGGTACAGGCCTACTTCTGTTATTGAGGTTCATAGCTTCGTCAGGTTAGAGAGTTACTACAGACGCTTTGTTGAGGGCTTTTCTTCTATTGCATCCCCTTTGACTCAGTTGACTCGTGAAAATGTTCCCTTTGTATGGTTAGAGGAGTGCGAGATGAGTTTTCAGAAGCTCAAGGTATTTCTTACTACCATCCTATATTGACTTTTCCAATTTATTATGATGTATCCAACGTAGGTTTGGGTTGTGTATTGATGCAGCAGGGTCGGGTTATTGCTTATGCATCGAGGCAGCTTAAGTTCCATGAGCGCAACTACCCCACCCATGACTTGGAGTTGGCGGTGCTAGTTTTCGCGCTTATGATTTGGAGGCACTACTTGTATGGAGTTTTATGTGAGATCTATACTGATCACAAGAGTCTTCAGTACATCAAGAACCAGAGGGACCTTAATTCGAGAAAACTTCGTTGGATTGAGCTCCTAAAGGACTACGACTACAACCTCTCTATTATGTATCATTCGGCCAAGGCGAACGTTCTAGAGGATGCCTTGAGCCGTAAAGTGGTGAGTATGGGTAGTCTATCCTTATTATATATTGAGGAGCGACCCTTGGCTTTGGACATTCAGTTCTTAGACAATATCATGGTTCGGTTAAATATCTCAGATATTAGATGCGTCTTGGCCTACATGGGAGTTCAGTCTTCCTTTCTTGATAGAATCTGTGGTTTTCAGTTTGAGGATAGGCCTTGGTGGCCCTTAGAGATCAAGTGTTATCGGGTGATGGTGATCAGGCTACCTCAGATCGTGATAGGGTGTTGAGATTCATCGGCCACATTTATGTTCTGAGAGTTGGGTACTTGATACATGTGACACTTTCTGAGGCCTATGAGTCTAGATATTCTATCTATCAGGGCACTGCGAAAATGTATCTTGATTTGAGGCAGCATTACTGGTGGAGTGGCATGAGGAGAAATATTGTTGACTTTGTTTCCTGTTGCTTGTGCTTCCATCAGGTAAGGCCGAACATTAGAGGCCTGGTGGTAAAGTTTAGATATTACCCATTCTGTAGTGGAAGTAGGATCGCATTACTACGGATTTTGTGGCTGTCCTACCACAGGTTTGTAGAGGTGTTGATATTATTTGGGTCATCGTTGATTGATCGACCAAGTCAACACATTTACTTTCTGTTTAGTCTTCATTTAGGTCCAAGAGGTTTGCTCGTATCTACATTTAGGAGGTGGTTCTACTTCATGGATTACTGGTTTCTATTATATCAGATCGGGGATCTTAGTTCACGTCCAGCTTCTGGAAGACCTTTCAGGATGAGTTGGGCACTGAGTTGACTTTAGCACAATTTTCCACCCGCAGACTGATGGTCAATCATAGCGTACTATTTAGGTCTTTGAGAATATGTTGTGGGCTTTTGTTTTGGAGTTTGGTGGTCATTGGGACCAGTTCTTGTCTTTGACAGAGTTTGCGTACAACAATTGCTACCATTCTATCATCCAGATGGCCTTTTTTCAGGCCTTGTATGGTAGGTGTTGTCGCTTTCTGGTGGGCTGGTTTGAGTTGATAGAGCCTAGGCAGCGGCTATGCATTTGATTCAGGAGGCTTTGGAGCAGGTGATAGTGATTCTGAGAGACTCAGGATAGCTCAAAGTAGGTACCAGAGTTATACGGATAGGAGGCGTCGACCTTTGAGATTCTCTATTGGTGATCGGGTATTCCTCTGTGTGTCGCCCATGAAGGGCGTGATGAGGTTTGGGAGGCGAGGAAAGCTTAGCCCCAGTTACATTAGGCCTTTTGAGATACTCCAAAAAGTCGGGGAGGTTTCTTATGAGCTTTCTCTACATCAAGCATTTTCAGCCATCCACGTGGTTTTTCATGTCTCGATGTTGCGCCGGTATATACCTGATGAGTCCCATGTGCTCCAGTATTATGCAATTGAGTGGGATGACCGTTTGACATTTGTAGAGGATCTAGTTGCCATCCTAGCAATAGATGTGAGGAGTTTGCACTCGAGAGTCATTACTGTTGTTAAGCTCCGTTGGAGGTACCGTCCAATCGAGGAGGCTACCTAGGATACCAAGTAGGAGATGCGAGAGTAGTTTCCCATCTTGTTTTAGCCTTCAAGTACTTCTTGACTCTTACTTTCGCAGACAAAATTCCTTTTTAGTAGTGGATATTGTAATGACCCTCCTGGTCATTTCTGTGTTTTGCCTTTTTTGTGTCGTTTAGAGCATTCCTATAGCGACCCCAAGTCATTTATGACTTGTTAGGATTGACAGTTCGGTCACCTGGTCGCTCGTTTGGTTATTGTGTGAGTTTTAGTGTTTTCAGAAAAATCTGCACATTTTGGAAATCTTTAAAACCTTTTAACTCTCTGATATCTCAATCGAATTAGGTGATCAAAGTGCGGGAGCTTCGTACTTTTGGTGGCTTCGGTGTAGAGTGTTCAGAAGTTGTCGAGTGTGCGTATTTTGAGGTAAATTCAGTAATTTACCTGACTGTTAGGCCTTTTTCGAGTAATTATTTTTGGCTTTCTGGTTTTGGTCATATATCTCTCATTTTAGCACGGTTTTGGGTGATTCAAAGTCCCACATATTGTAAATTATTGTGGTTACGTCGTGGAATGGTCAAAGAGGGCTAGCGCATCTTTAGATTCTCGTAAATTCTTAGTTTATAGTGCTTCATGTTTTATTTAAGTTTATTAAAGTGTGGTTTTCTTGCATGTTGGGGTTTTGCGGCGTTTTGAGCCCCGAATTGTGTTCTATTTTGAAAAACAAGTTCAGAGCACTGTTTTGGGTCACTTGGCAAAGTCAAATTTGTACAGTTCAGTGCGGGTTTCACAATTCCCATTTTTATTTGAAAAATTGACTTGTCTCCATTTGTTGTGATTTTGGTGTCCAATCGACTATTTACTAATGTTTTGATCTTATGTTTGATAGAGTGATAGAGTTCAAGGGTCATTCGGAAAGGAAAAGCTCCAGAAAAAGTGATTTGGAGGGTGTGTAGTCGGCCTAAAGATAGGCTACGGCTTCCTTTCTATTAGATTGAGCTTAATTGTGTAAAAGCATGTCGATTGGAGTGAATTGGGGGTGGGTACCAGTTTCCTACTTTACTTTGATTAGATACCTTATGTTAGGATCGTTTGGCCTTATTTAGGGTGTACTACCATGTTAACTGTGTTAGTAGAGTTGCATGATTATGTGCTAAATGCTATTATGCTTGTATGTTGTGTGTTGTATGTTTTTTTTATTCTTAACTGTCAGCATTTTGTCCTTAGTATATGTTAGCCTAGTGTTGTCGTAGACTTATGAGTCGTGTGGGCTGGATAGCCTTGACTTACTATCGACGTTGTTCGGATTACTTAGCTCCTTATAGGCTGGAGTAGCAGACTTGAGTATGATAGTTTGAGCCTTAGATTAGGTGCTATCGCTACTTGTTGAAATTATGTATCTTCTCCCTCTAATTTTGCAGTTTTGGAGCATTCTCAAAAGTTTGGTACATCACTAGAGGCGTGGGATTGAGATAGGATAGGCTTGGAGCCTTTTCTGTGATTTCTTAGAGTAGATGGCGTTGCACAATGGTTGTTGTTGGATTGAATCCTATTGGAGATACCATCGCCCCCGGGGTCATTCTATCTAACTGGGTTGGGAGTGTATTTTTGGTTGGGTAGACTTAATGATTTAGGTGATCTCCCTCGGGCCTCTATTTCTAGCTGGGCTGGGAGTGTGCTGATGGTTGGGTGTCCCCGGGTCGCTCTTTCTAGCTGGGTTGGGAGTTGACTACATTGTAGGACGACTCGCGATATCAACCTCATCCTCGGGTCCCTCTTTCTAGTTGTGCTAGGAGTGGACTATTTGGTAGTGTTCCCCCCGGGGTCACTCTTTCTAGCTACGCTGGGAGTGTACTTCTGAATGGGTGGAGTCTAATGGATTATCTTGGTTACTTAGGGCTGGGAGCCTATTTTTCTTCTTTTTGAATAGACTTAGCTATTTTGTGTACCTATTGGGCTTATAGGGTTCGTTTAGGTTTAATTTAAACTTGCACACGAGTGTACCTTCTGGGCTTATGGGGGTCCAGTTAGGTTTAGTTTAGTTGTACTTAGTTTATTTCTGGTGTGCTTGTGTGCTTTCATACCCGCTTTGACGTCTCTGCATCTATATTCTATCTTTTCTTATTATTTTTACCTTTTTTTCTCAGTCCGTCCTTGATGCCTACTGAGTACCTATTGTATTGGTACTCATGCTACACTCAGCATCCATTTTGTGATGCAGGTCCCAGTACCAGTTATCAGCGGTGATTAGTTCCAGCCTTTTGTTGCAGTTGTGACTCGGAGACAAGGGTGAGCACTTGATGTTTTGGGTTTGTTCTGTCTCCTTCTTTTGTTTTAGCTAGTCTTGTTGCTTTTGAGACACGCTTTTTTGTGGTCCACTATTGGGACTTGTACTCTTCATAAGATAGCTCTGTACTAGTGACTTCCAGGTTCTTGGAGGGATATCTGTATATATTTTGGTCTGTTTCCACCTTGTTGTCCCTGTTTAGACTACGGTTTTCGTTAGTTTCGGCCCTTTCTCTCATTACTTGATGTTCCGGGTTATGGGTTGGCTTACCTACTGGTGGAGTATACTAGGTGCCATCATGACTCAAGAAAAAGGGTCGTGACAGCCAGTATGTCCATTACGTAGCTATACACCCCACACACTAATCTGCAAGCCTCTTAGAGTTGTAAGATTTTCGGGATAGGTACCCATCATACCCATAACGATATATAAAACAAAAGATAACAAAACACCCAACTATGGCAGTTTCTGAAAAAAGGGGCTAGCCAATCGGATAGAAGTCAATCATGTTGCTGAGGAGGTCTACTGGGTCGTCTGTCGGGACCTACATGCATGAATGCAGCTCCCCCAAGGCAATGGGGTGCAAGTACAAATAATTTACAGAGTATGAAAGGATATACACTACATGATCAAGTATCATAATATACCAAAAGCAATCACATAAAGAGATCAAAATTTCAGATAAGCATGATAACTCACTACTGAATCAAAAAATACAAATATGATCAAACATCAACCTAACCAAGCCCCCATAAGATTGGGAAGGTACAAACAACATACCACCTACCTAGGCCCCCATAATCCCAGAAGGTGCCAAATCAATCTACATACCTCTATCGGTAGGCCCTTGTCTTTGTAAGAAGTCACATAGACCTTTTTGGCAACAATATAGCACCGTAGGCAGCACATAGCCCTCTTTGGTAGCATCATAGATCTGTGGGCTGTATATAGCCCTCTTTTGCATAACCATAGCCCTGTAGGCAACACATAATCCTCTTTGGCATCAAAAAAGCCCCTTAGGCAACACATAACACTCTTTGGAATCAATATAGTCCTGTGGGCAACACATAGGCCTCGATGGAAATAACATAGTCCTATTAGAAAACATCATATCCCACATAGGCAGTTCATAGCAAAACAACTAATCACAATAGCCCTAAGGGCGACAACACAAAATTGAATAGGCTAAAGGCGAGCAATTTAGCTATAAACAATATATATGAATAATCTAAGTCGTTCCTAACTTAGGGTCATTCTTAACATATTATGACTCCCTAAAATGAGGGTTTATAACCACTCATAATTACATCTACAAGATCACCAAAATTAACTATTGTCATGACCTGAGAACACTCCCTAGTCGTAACACGGCGTACTCAACATCTCGGGGTATTATACAAGCCCTTAGCATTCTTTCATCACATAGGCATAAAATAGTGCGGAATTTAAAACTTTTTCATTTGAAAAAAAAAAGTCATCTCATTTAAAACAATTAATACAAACTTGGGATATGAAGTCTCACTTTGCCATCTTAGGCACAACTTCAATATAATAAGGACACGGCCTTTACAATACGAAAAGAAACATTACTAGTCTATTACATGAACATAAAGAAACTCTTAATACAAGGGTCCTTGAATCATTAAGGACACACCCAACCTTGGGAATAGTAATCCAATCTCTTCATTCTAGGAAAGGTTCTTTAACCGCCACCACCTATACTTGATGTAAAAAGGTTAAAAAGAATGGTGTTAGTACAAGAATGCACTAAGTATAATAACCATGAAAAATATGCTTTAAGAGAGGACATTTAGTTGGAAACCATGCATCATGTCATTTTAGAGAAACTTCATGAACATTTGATACAATAAGCACAATATAGTTCACATACATCATAATAGACATGGACACCATTCACAACAACACATAAATCAATTTATTACATTTGAGGCACATCCAATACCAGCAATACATTACCTTTCCTTTTTAACTTAACTCCTTACCTAAAGCAACCCTTAAGTAATACTTTAGTGCAATGTATGAAAAGTGTTCCAGTCCATCATCCATACCAAAGATCGTCTTAAGATCACCAAAGGTGAATTTCATACAACATTCATAACTTCAACCACATACATTCATAAGGACATAAGAACATCATAAACATAACCTTCACACAAGAACCATCACCTAAGACAACCCCAAGTCATACTAGTGCAATGTACAAGTAGCATCCTATAATACTATTAACACAAGTGCTCCAATGAAGTCATTCTAGACTAGGCACATCACATTGAATAAATCACAACATATTCATTTAACATTAGACATAAGACCAACATACTTCATTAATATCATATAAGAACTCATCCATTCATTACATTTTAGACATAACCCATTTAGCATTTATGCACATTCCAAAAACATTATACAAGTACATACCATAAGTAACACCATGATAAAGCCATAACGAACGTTTCCCATTTAGAGTTCATTTCATCAATACATCACAAGACCTTACTCATAACACCAATCCAATTCTACTAGTGCAATGTGTATGTGAATCCCCATAACCCCATACACACCAAGAAAACTATCAAGAAGGTCACAAACATTGTCATTTACCTCATACATCATCATAACAAGTATAGTCAACAAAATGCATACCAAATGAGAAACCAACAACATGCATATCTTATGCGACCAACATCGTGCATATAATTCATAACATATATACATAAAGAACCCACCCTAGAACTCCTCTCAAGATCCACTTGTGTAATGCATAGGGAAAGTCTCATACCCTTACCTACACTAAGTAGCACCTCTTAAGTAGTCCTAGTTAGTTTTCATCTTTTTACTTTCATTCATTCTTTTTAACATTCGGGAAACTCTTCCATAACTGACATAGACCATGTGAGCTACATGGAATCCGGAGTCAACTCTGCATACCAAAAAGAGGGTGTCGTACTTTCCAAGGTAAGACATTAACGTTCAGAATAGCATCTAGGTGGATCCACTAGACAAGGTTCCTATGGGGGCATATAGTTAATGAAATAGGAGGTTGTTGATAGAAACCCTCTTAATGCTAATTAGAATTGTAGTTTCCACTTCATGAGATCATCGGGTGAACCTTTTTTCATTTGTGAAGGAACACCTCTCATTGTCAAGTTCACTCGGTGCTAAGCTAAATTATCTTTTTGAATAGTATTTATGTCTTTCATAAACATTAATTCATAAGATATATCTTAGGGGCTTAACCCCTCATATAGCATATAGCATATGCATAGCTCATAGGTTATATGATGAAAATAGCCTTTCATCATAGAACCTACATTATGTGAGAATGTCCTTTCTCACAATCATAACATTCATATCATAGTCTAGTTTAGAGTATAATTATGAAAACCTTTCAGAGACTCACATTCACTAGATTATCATTAACCTTATTCATACATACATTCATGTGTGTGAACATCTGTGAGAAAGCCTTTCACATAAACACTCTTAGACAACACATGTTCATACCTTTCTAGTCATGTACTTTTCATGCATAATAAGATGTAAAGGTGCATATGAGAATTAACCATTCAATTGACACCATAAACATGTCATATTCATAGTTATGCATTGGGTGTATGTGTACATATTGGTCCTCGTAATGACATAATAGCAACAACATTGTTATTGAGGGAACTTTCCTTCAAGGGATCACAACACATTTACAATATCCCCAAGTCATGAACAATTCACGTATAATGCCTTAAGGTTTCTAGACCCCACACACAACCTTCATCATAGGAGACATAAACACATTCAAAACTTTAATAGATAACTCCTAACATGCATATGATCACACATTCATATAGGGGTCATTCCATAATATTACCTATCACAATCAAGCATGTAGACTATACTTTACCCTAACATTCTCATTCACATTATACTTCACATTATCAATACACCTTAATCACGAACTAACATTGAGGACTATACGCATAACCTTCATAGAACACCTTCATACATATATTCATCATAATAATAAATCACTTTGCATCTATTTAACTTAAGGCCATGATCACAACATGCATAGATAGACAAGAAGTAAAACACATCCACTAAGTGGATCAAACCATACAACATCGATTCCAATACTATAGAAAAGAAGTTAGGTCAACTTACCAATTATCCATGCCATGATCATCAAAGATTAGTTCTTAAAAATTCATAATAAAAATCTAAGGATGACAATAGGATTCAATAATACATCACAATCTAGGCTTAATTCAATTAACATACAATCAAGATCACAAAACCCACTCTATAGGCTAAATTGATAGTTTAGGAAGATAATGGGTTCTTCAAAGAATTCATTGAAAATTATCCTAAAAACCTTGACCAAAATTAATTCATCATTACAATGACTTTGAAAACATTTTGACAATGAAGTACGCTTAGATTGAAAATTGGGAAATTTGATCATAGAATCACTTTGAGAAATCATAGATAGAACTCCTTGAATGAGAGGTTATCCAAGGATCAAGAGTTACCATACATTATAGATTGAAGACCCACGAAATATAAGAAGAAATCAGTTGAAAACTCATCTCCTAGATTGAGCTTGAGTTTGACCTCCAATGGAGTTCAATATAGAATCTATTTGGGAGAGAAGAGTTAAGTTTTGAAGAATGAATTGTAATTTGGGGTTTCAATGTTTTAACTAACTTAAAATATTCTAAAAAAGGTAAAATAAATGTCCACTATTTAATTAGAACATGGGGTGAATTAATGAACGAACCAAGACAGCAGTTGCAGGTCTTGACCCAAGAGCTCAACTTACGGACCGTGGGTGGAGGCACGGGCCGTCTTGCATGTACGTGGTTCATGACTGTGGCTCCTCAAAGTAAGTTCTAAGCTCCCACATTAAAGTGTGGAGCCACACCCCCAAAAATGAGCCGTCAATCCATCAACGAGCGTCACTTTGGGTCGTTGGTCAAGCTGTCTTGACAGCTTATTGGCCAATGTTTGGGTCCTCCTCAAGGACCCTTAGGGTGGTCATTGGGATTTGTACCTGGACGTTTTGACACTAAACACGACCATCTAGATACTAGGGTAACCTCCAATCATTTTAGACTCAAAACGACACATCAAAGCATGAACAACACATTAGAACACACTAGCACAGAAAAGACTACTTTCGGGAAGTCTTGGTCGTCCCCTGACGTTTGACCTCAAAACTCTTTAAACCAGTTGTTAAAAGTTATTTCTCATTATTTTGACAAGTTATTAACTAATTAAACTCATATGAGGCTCTATTTCATCCTATTTCATTTTTGAGGGTCCTTACAACTACCTCTAAGGAAACATGTCGAACGAAGGGAATAGCCTTAACATAATTTTCCAATGAACTCTCGAAAGACTGTAGTTTCTTCATGAAAGTTGTTCCTAATGTCCTAAGTTTTACAAACACTATATATGCACAGCTGGTATGCACATATAAATAGTTCATAATTAATCATAAATCTACAGAGTTTCCATATTGCCCCAACTTGTCGGAACATCCATAGAAATTCATAAAACAATCATAAAAGAGTCATAAGATGATAACCTTAGTGTAAAAAAAATAAAACTTGAAGAAACACCCATAACTACAAATTTTCATCTTCAAAATTCAGCTCCAAACGCAGCTAATAGAAGCAAAAAAAATTGCCACGTGTAGAGATCACGTTTCTAGGTACGGCGACATCCTTTAAGGGTAGAAATCGTCAAAAACTAACTTTCATCATGCAAGAACTACATAGGAACCCTCTCTTAAGCTTTCTCCCTTGTTTGGAAGTGTAAATAAATATTTTCATGGCCAAAACGTTGAGGAAGCCAACCTACAACATTTTTGACCCGGCCGGATCTGACCCGGATTTTGCCGTGGCAGTCCGTAGTAAAACGCTCATAATTTTTTACTCTGATGTCAGTTGGACACGGGATTTTTTGCATTCTAAACTAGACTCGTAGGCCTTTGATTTAATGGGTGATAGGCCTTCTAACTCTTTATATATTGAGAGAAAATATCCAAGACATTTGACCCAAATTTCTGAGAAATCCTTAAAAAGAAACTAGCAATAACTTTTGCCAACTTTTATTTTATCGCTTACCTAAATTTAAAAGTTGAGATACAACCCTTTAACGCTTAAAATATGACATATCACATCATTCTTAGTTTATTATCCACCCTCCTTGTTTTTCCACGAAGATACGAGTTAATTTAGACTTTTTGAAAAGTCGAGGTGTTACATCCTTTCCCCCTAGAAACATTCGTCCTCGAGTGAAAAAAGTTGAGTCACACGGTTAAGTCCTTGGGAATTTCAAAAATTTAGGCAGAATATCATTTGTAACTGGGACTATCCAGGAACATGAAAGGCAGAAATTCTAACCCAGGCGTCTCACGGGATGACATAGATACTTTTATCAATTCAATTCAATATTTAAAGTATAAAGATAAGCGAAAACATAATATCTAAATATTAAGTCATTTACAAGTATGAAATGTGGAAGCCTAAAACACCACCTCAAGATTTAGTGTCATAAGTACAAGGGCTTCTAAAAGCCAATACAAGTCTATAACTATTTTAAAATTGTATACATAAGAAATATCCTATAAGAATACCAACACAACCTAAAGAAATAGTGATAGATGAAGGTATGGGCCGCTGAATATCCAAGTAGCTCACCATAACTCCAAGACAATCCAAACTCAAACTCAAGCTCCAAGAAATGTGCTCAAATTCAAAATACAATCTACACCACAAAAGAGTGCAGCTAGTATAGTATGAGTACGAAACCACGTGTACTCAGTATATCTCATAGACTGACAACAAAGAAGTAGTGACATGAGTATATGAGAAAACAGTCCTTTAATTTTTACAAGTCCACATTATACTTATCAAACAAGTTTTCATTAATAGAGATAATCAAATGTCAAATGTCCAACCACCAAAAAACCACATAATCAACAAGAATGAGGGATGTAATGAAATGCAAAGCAAGGTGACACCATAAAATCATATGCCTTAGATATCAAGTACTATCTCAACCGTATATACATGATACTTCTCAAAAATACATCGAGAGTTCATAATCTATGGGGGAATTGCGAGGTCCATATACCGATATGGAAAATCTCTACGTGTATGTCCAGACGATCTCAATGCACTATCATAAAATTAAATAATCTTAGCACAGGCGATCTCCACGTGCCCAACTTATAATAATAACCATCACTCGCACGGACGATCTCCACGTACCCAAATTATAATCATAACTTGATCTTAACACGGATGATCTTCATGTGTTAGACCTTTACGCATACTCAATCTCATGACAATATATGTTCATAATATGACATCAAATAAAAGGAGATGACGCAACATCTCAATAAATTAAATGTCGCTATGACATACAATCACCTCAATTATACAAGTTCAATAAAGAAATACAATCATACAAAAGAAATGAAGTCACTAAATACGTCAGCTAATGCCCATACGCTTTGGCATTCTCGAATTACAATATGTCATATTATAGTAATAAACTTTCTCTTTAATAACACGGGTACACTTACCAATGTCTGTCACACTATTGGTACGAGACCCCCATATTTCGCCTTTACCAATTTTCTGATCTATTTTTAATCTTTAATTAGGAAAACGTCCTTTAACGAAGTCTAAAATGTCATAACATGTCTTGAATGTAGAACATGTGTCACGATTCCTCAAGATTTTGCCTTTCCCTTTCGTAAAGCTTCAGAATGTTCTGAATCTATCAAATATGCATTATTCGTAAGCTAGCAATTAAGTTTGTACACACCCACATTATTATAAGTCTATCCTGTCACATCCGGGGAGTACCCCCTAGAAGTAACATGGCGTACTTTACCTCTCGGAGGTCTTATACAAGCCCATAGTTATCATTCATCGCATTGACATAGTAAATTTAGCGGAAAATTTAAAACTTTCTTAGCCATCATATGCTAGAACATTACTTCATATATATAAAACATAAGTCATAATACATATATAGACCTTAAGTCTCTTTGTCATCTTAGACTCAACAACATTAGAGTACATTAGGGTCACGACCCTTAAGACATATTAGATCACTATACAATATTTAAACACTTTACAGTAAAGACATAAGTAGGAGATCCTTGAACTTAAGGATTCCTTTCATTGAGCTTGGGAATCATCTATCAAGCTCTTCACCATTCAAAACATCCTTTAAGCATCCATAACCTACACTTTGTGTAAAAAGTAGAGAAGAATGGGATTAGCACAAGAATGTACTAAGTATGGCAACCATGCAAAAACATGAATTTAAAAGGAACAATTTCTTGAAATCATACTTCATGCCTTTTTGAGTAAATCTTCATAAAACCTTTATTCAATAGCATTATATCATTAAAATACTTCATATAAACATATTCAAAGGCCAAACATTTCATAAGATCATATATAGAATTTATTACATTTTCAAATCACATTACAGTGACCTATTCCTACTTTACAGTGAACATTCCTTTCTTTTATTCATTAACCTCCCAAGTAACCTTCTAGTGATACTTGGTGCAATACATCACCTTAATGACACAAAGAAACCATACATACAATCTACACAAGACAACACATACCATCATAGAAGTATAGTACAACATAGAAATATTTAAGCCAAGACTAAAAGGACAGCTACATTCAACTTGCACATATACCAATTTCACTTTACATCAATGCATTATAAGATCTTACTCATAATACTACTCTAAACCTACTAGTGCAATGTATATGTGAAGCCCCATAACCTCACACATACTTAGTAAACCTATCATAAGACCACAAGAGTCTTACCATCCAGTTCATACATCAACAAGTAAGTGAAGACAACTTCATTCATATCAATACAAGACCTTCATCATATAGTCAATAAGATCAACATCATGCATATAGACTCATACCATGCACATCTTCATAACAATTAGACCAATACTACAAAGTCATGCATAAAGTTATATACATCGTGACATGCATTAGAACACCTTTCTAGGACTTCCCTCAAGAGTCACTTGTGCAATGTATAGGTGAAGTCCCATACCCCCACCTACACTAAGCAACTGCCCTTAGGTGATCCTAGTTAGGGTCCTTACTTTACTTCCATTGTCCATTTTACTTTAGGTAAACTATAGTCTTAACAGACATAGACCATGTGATGCTAAACATGGAATCCGGTGTCATGAAACCCCACACCGAAAGAAGGTGGTCTACCGGCCAAAGTAGAACCAAACGTGACATAGCTTTCTAGGTGGATCCACTAGCTAGTATCCTATGGTGGCAACATAGTTATGGAACTTGGAGGCTATCTTGGAAACATCCCTCTATGCCCTTGGGCTATGAGGCTTTCCACCTCATGAGATTTGTGGTAGACCTACCTTTCCACATTGGAAAGGGACACACACTCATATACAAGTTCACTTTATGCTAAGCTAAGTTCCCTTTATTGAAAAAGTCTTTATTATCATTTCTTTATAAAACATAGGTTTAGGAGAGTCATCCCCTCATAGGCTTAGCTCATAGGTCATAGATGAAAGTTCATCAACCTAACTCATGTGAGGAATCCCTTCACATGAACATAGCATATGTAAAGCACCATCTAGTTTAGGGTACACATGAATACACCTTTCAAGGCCCCTCTCTTGACTAGATCTTCATACATGTGTGTACGTATATACATATATGTGAGCAAACCTTTCACGTAACACATTAAGACCACACATGACCATAGATTCATATTCATGCACATAGAAACCTAACCTAGGAACTATCCTATAAATGTACACATGTGCAATGCATAGACAATTCATTTAGACACCATGAACCTTTACTACTTTTAAGCATGCATAAAGTGTGAGTGTGTGTATACATTGCTCAACATGATCACATAATGGTTATCAACAACATATTGAGGCATCCACCCTCTTAGACCACATTACACTTTCAAGTATAGACCACACAACACAATTTAGCATAGGAGACAAGACAATCTTCATATTATACTTTAAGGCTCCTAACATTAGCTATTCACACATTCACATAGAGGTAAATGGGTAGGGGTCATCAATCCTTAATAACTCATTAATGGAAGCACCTACACATGATCTTACATAACCATTTACATGCTCATAACAATAGTAACATAACCTAGATTCACAACTCAAGTAGAAGACTAGGCACAAGTTACACATAAAGTGATCATCATAACCACTCATTCATATAATCATCAATTTGACTTCAAGTCCATGATCAACACATATATAATGACATAAAGTAAACACCGCCACCATAAGTGGACCATACCACACAATGCCATACAAGGCTTCATCAACATTACTATAGAGAAATAGAGAAGTGGAAGAGTAGAGCAATTCGTACCCATCCTTTAGCCTTTTGTCATAATTGATCTTTACTACTATTTCATCAATAATTCAAGTATAGGGCAGTAGCTAAAACATAATAATCATATACGGAGTCATGCATAAGCTACTACAAGGCCATACTACAAACTAGTACCACACATCATTCACATGCTAGAATGTAGAAGGACATAGACCATTAACCAACTTCACTTGCATGGATTATAAATCATGTTTCATTAATATTTTCACTCTAGGACAGTAGCTAAATATGCACTTAACATATCGAAATCATGCTTACATCACTACAAGATCAAGGTACTAACATAGGCATTAAACTATCAATTCAATGTAGAGTAGAGGGAATAGGCCATCTTACTAATTTTCCCAAAGTATTGATCATCAATCATATTTTACCAATAAAGTACATGCTAGGAAGTAGCTAACGAGATATAAATCAAGTCTTATTCATACTTTATTCATCTTAGAATATAGATTACATCACCTATATAGCATTATCAATTCATAGACTTAAAGAATCTAGATCAATTCATGTAAGCCTTTCTTTAATTGGATCATCAAGGATTTATACCCACAATTCATCCATAATATCAACTAAAGGAAGTATCTATAATGATACTTTGCATAATCGAAATCATACACAATTGCTATAATCGAAATTCACTGTAACACTTAGAAACATAGGCTATTCATACTCAAATCTTCATACATTGATCCTCATGAATCGTTCATCATCAATTACTAATCAATTAACGTAAATAACAGTAAATATAAGCAATTCAATGTAAGAGAATCACAATTCAACCATTTACAAGCCATGATCACAATGCCCATGCAAGGGCCAAATCAAGTTTGGGAAGGGACATGGGTTCATCATGCAATTGGAGTCAAGATCACGTTAAAACCAATATATTAACTTCAATTTATCATGATTAAATCATTAAAAACGTTTTTAGAAAGAACTCATGGCTAGATTGAAGAAGGAGAAGTTTGATCATAAAATCTCTTTTGAAACTTTGAGATTAACTCTCTAGATTGAAGGATAACTAGAGATGAAGGATCATCATACCTTTATATTCATTAAAACCTTTAAAACTTGATGAAGAAACCATAGGAATCCATGCTCCAAGTTGTTCTTGAGCTTCAACAACAATGGAGGTTTCTAGGGAGAGTATTCTTGGAGGAAAGATTCAATTTCGTGAGAAGGGATTGGGAATGGGTTGTTCACGTGTTTGATCCCTTAAATATACCCAAAAATAGGTAAATTAATCAATTAGAGTCAGGTTAGGATGTGGGGTGAATGTTAAATAAAACAGACGCAAGACAGCACTTACAGGCCACCATCGACGGACCCAATCGACTAGCCGTCCTTTGGCTTCCTTCGATTGGTCCTTGGCCAATTTTTGGGTTGAGACTTGCCCAAGCTAAGTGTCTCGACCAGCCATGGGTCCTTCTTGTGGGCCCTTTTGCGGGGTCCTTTAGAAGTCGTACCCGAACGTTTCCCACGTAAATACAACCCTTACCAAGTTGTAGACCTTCCACATAAGTTTCACCCAAAAAAAATACTCGCCACTCGTCCAAACATGAAAGGCCCCATCAAGACGCACATAAACGTCTCAAGGGCTAACTTTCAAACGTCTTGGACGTTCTTGGACATTTTACCTCCAAACTTCACGAAACTTTATATAATACCATTAAACATCATTATAACTCATTTTAAGACTTCATAAGCTCATTTCATACAATTGTAAGCACGCATAGACATATGAGTAACATAGGTGACTAATCGTCGAACGTCTTGGTCGTCCCTTGACGTTGGACTTCCAAATCCCTCAAACCTTACACACTGCCTCTAAACCATATTATAAGACATTTTATGACCTTAAAACATTAAGACAAACATGTTAGGCTCTAGACACCCTAACTCATTTTGGGGGTCTTACATATCCTAAATCAAAAACTCCCCTAATCTATAATTAAATTCATAAATATTGATGTCAACTAAATAATCCAAGTCTCATACTCCTAATAAATTAAGCTTAAGATTAAGTCTCAATTTACTGAATATCATAAATCTGATGGTGTTAATATAATACAAGCCCTAATATTTAATTACCTATATTAAATTATTAAAACTTCAATTATAAAGTAACAAGTAAATAACCATTAGAAAACTCAAAAATTAAAACCAATAATTTCTCAATCGGTAACTTTTGACAATGTAAATATACAGAAACCAATTATACAGTAGTCTAATTTTGCCAATGATTACTTTTTCCTAACGAAAATAGGTAGGAGGTGAAGTTCAACTAACTGCAAGTGCAAGTATATAGTGATAGAAAGAGTACTATACAAATTGTTGCAAATCCAGTGTATCATGACTAAACATATAGAGATTGACTGCCACTTCATAAGGGAAAACTTCAACAAGGCATGATCTGTTGGGTATTATTTGTCCTGAGTTTCTTACCGTAAAAAGGTTCTTCCATTTAGGAAAAGGTTTTGGATTGGCTAGTCCTTTTCTTGTTGGAATAGGTTTAGGACTCTATAAATAGAGGCATGTTCCTTATAACTAAATCAGCATTCACAATGTAGTCATAAGTGTTTTTGTGAGTTTTGGTTAGAAGGAGAATTTGTGGGTCACAAATTTGATACGTTATCACTTGTGTGAACCTCCCATGTATTCCGAGTGACTTGATTGAGGTTGTTTCTCTATATATTTTATACTGTTATATTTATAGTTGATTTCTCATATTCTTTGTGAACATAGGTCAATTGACCGAACCACGTTAAATCTTTGTGTCATTTGGTGTGTTTCTCGTTTGTCTTCTTACTCATGGTCTTTCGAGGTTTGTTTTTCTAGCTTCCGCATTACACCTAATGATTTCAGTCCTAAAAAGTGGTATCAGAGCCAGATTCAATAATGGAGTCAGTTCGAGTAGTTTAGTAATCGATGATTGAACCAGGTTAGATATGGGTGTTCATCTTTGAGGATATAATTCTAGCCGCAACCTTTATGACTGTAATTAAGATTTTTGTAGGAGAAATTATTTCAGAGAGGTCCTCTTTGTTGATACATAGATTCGATTAAGAACATTATGGAGAGGAGAAGCAAGTTGTTGAAGATTATGTGAAGAAGGTGGATAAATTTATTTTGTCAGGCCAAGGAGGTGATTAGTTGGGTATTATTTGCCCTGAGTTTCTTACCATAAATAGGTTTTCCTTTTAGGAAAAGATTTTGAATGGTCTAGTCCTTTTCTTGTAGGAAAAGGTTTAGAAATCTATAAATAGAGGCATGTTCCTTCTAACTTAATCACCATTCACAATGTAGTCTTAAGGGCTTTTAGAGTTTTGGTTAGGGGAAGAATTTTTGGGACACAAGTTTGATACGTTAACACTTGTGTGAACCTCCTATGTAATTCGAGTGAATTGGTTGAGGTTGTTTCTCTCAATAGTTTGTACTCTCATATTTATAGTGGATTGCTCATCTCCTTTGTGAACGTAGGTCGATTGATCGAACAACGTTAAATTTTTGTGTCTTTTGGTATATTTGGTCTATCGAGGTTTGCTTTGCTAGCTTCCACATTAAAACCTAATTATTTTCAGTCCTAACAAGTGGTATCAGAGTCATGGTTCAATGACTCCGGGTTCAGTGGTTCGATAATCGATGATTGAACCAGGTTAAAAATTGGGTGTTCATCTTGGAGGATATAGTTCTAGCCGCAACCTTTTTGACAGTAATGAAGATTTTTGTTGGAGAAATTATTTCAGAAGAGAGGTTCTTTGTGTTGATACATAGATTTGATGGATGAGATTATGGAGAGAAGAAACAAGCTGCAAAAGATTATGTCAAGAAGGTGGACAAATTTATTTTGTCAGGAATTCAGGCCAAGGGGGATATTTGTTGGGTACTATTTGATCTCTTACCATAAATAGGTTTTCCTTTTAGGAAAAGGTTTTTGATTGGCTAGTTCTTTACTTGTAGGAAAAGGTTTATGACTCTATAAATAGGGGCATGTTTCGTCTAAGCTAATCAGTATTCACAATGTAGTCTTAAGGGTTTTGAGAGTTTTTGGTTAGAGGGAGAATTTGTGAGTCACAAGCTTGATATGTTAGCACTTGTGTGAATCTCCCATGTATTCCGAGTGAATTGGTTGAGGTTGTTTCTCTGTATTCTCATATTTATAATGGATTGCTCAGATAAAGAGTCAATTTCCTTTTTATTATACGTGAATTACGCAAATTCAATTCCAAGTGCCAACGCTGATTTACAAAAATAATTCTTTCAAAATGTCACTCTAATTGGAAAAACTTTTTTTTCAAGACGACATTTGAAAAATAGGGGTGTAATAGTAGAGATATAGGCTCGGTTGATAGTAACTAAATATATAGAGAAGAAAACTTGGTTGTAAACTTTAAGGGTTGTATGACTTGTAGGATTCGGATCTTCAAAACTAAATAGTTGGTAGATTTCGACTAAACTAATTGGAAATACAGAAATAATTAAGTTGATATCGTGACAAGGCAAGGAGATAAAGTGAGTGAGCTACAGGAAGGGAAAATTTATCAGTGAATACTTCAAGATCTTTTGTTGAACCTAACATTACCATGAAGAAAGTAATATCATGAATCTTGATTTCACGTTGATGATTTATTAACTGCGTATTGTGGGTTTTAAATACATACTTGGAGTTATGGAGTAAGACATCAATTTCTCAATTAGAAAATTGACGAATTGCTCTACCTATTTAGCTATAGCTGTCAATGCTTCTGATTTGTGATATATATTCTCAATATGTACTAAACTAGTGTAATTTTTACTTTCAGCCAACAAAAAAAAAAAGAAGAAAATTTTGTTATTCGTTGATTAAAAACATGCACACACCCACTAGTATGTGCAAATTCAAGTAGGTGTGAAATAATAATATAAAGTTGTGATATTCAACGACAATTGTAGGAAATATAAAATATTCAAAGAGTAGTGGCCTACAACATATTACCAATGTAGTTGAGGAAAGATTTGTTACAAGTGATAGAGGTTTTGCTTAATTATTACGTGCCTAAATGTTGTAATTATTTAATTTGATGACTAGAATATAATTTTCCCATTGTAGAGTAGGAGCCGCGTCATCTTTATTATCATGATTCATGTCCTTGTCTCTTATCTATGTCAATAGCCTTCTTTTATGAATTATGTCATTTTCTTATCCTTAATAAAATTGATATTGTCAAACATAGAAAATCATTTCTTGAATTCCTATACAGTACACTTGTTGAACAGATCTAGTAAATAACTTGTTCTTTTTATTTTTGGTACACAAGCTAATAGAGTAACTAATCAATTGTTGGTCACACGCTGATTGACAAATAGCAAAAGAACAGATAATTTGGCTACACTCCACAAAAGAGAAGAATCACTGCATCACAATATTCTTTTGATATTGCCCGGTACGCAAAGCGAGTATTAACAATTTGGGGTTCTAAATTTCGTTAAAAACCGTCAATCAACTTTGTTAGGAGTTCACAAATTAATATACATAAATTAACTTTTCAAATACAAATATCAAATCTACGAAAAAACTATTCGATTCGTCTGAACTCATAAACCCTCACCTAGCTCCGACTCTAAGTAGAGTTATAGTGACAACAGATAATCCCACACAACATTATTTATTAAGCTATTGAATATTGAGAGTTTGTTAGATATCAATTTTAGATTAAAATCTAGATAAAACATTAAGGAAGGAGACTTATTCTTTAATTATTTACAAAAAAAAATAAAAAATAGTGACAGGTGCTCACGTAGTATTGTATCATAATTAAAAAGAATAATTGAGTCTGACTTTTGAAAAACAGCACAGCACAGCATTGCATAGATGCAGATGCACTACAGCACGCGCAGTATGTTTATAAAATTTGGAAATGGTCACATTAATTCCTTAATATATATTCTCATATACCAGTAACTAAAGAACTAATTCATTTCCATTTGTCTTTTGCCTTTGTCCAAAAGGCTATTTTCACCAATTTCAACAAAATTATAATCTTCTTTTTCTGATCAATGTGCTTTACATCCCCTAATCTCAGCTCTCGAATCCATCAATACTTTGATCATCATCAGCTTCAGCTTCTAATTACTTGTTGTTTTTCTCATAACAAACCGCGCAAGGAATTGATTCTGCAAATTGTGTAGTTCAAAATCATCATGGAGAAGAAAATATTGTTCGGTAAATATGAAACTGGGAGACAATTAGGCAAAGGAACGTTTGCTAAAGTCTTCCATGCAACCAACCTTGTCACTGGTGAAAATGTTGCTATAAAAGTGATCAAGAAAGAGATAGTGAAATCTCAAGCAATGATGGAGCAAATCAAGAGGGAAATATCAGTTATGCGCCTTGTTCGACACCCTAACATTGTTGAACTCAAAGAAGTCATGGCAACGAAAACAAAGATCTTCATTGTCATGGAATACGTTAAAGGTGGTGAACTCTTTGCAAAAGTAGCTAAAGGGAGGCTTAAAGAAGACGTAGCTCGAAAATATTTTCAGCAGTTAATAAGTGCTGTTGAATTTTGCCACAGTTGTGGTGTTTCGCATCGTGATATAAAGCCAGAAAATCTCCTACTTGATGAAAATGAGAATTTAAAGGTAACAGATTTCGGTCTATCGGCTTTGCCAGAGCAATTGCTGAATGATGGTCTTCTATACACTCAGTGTGGAACTCCAGCCTATATTGCACCTGAAATAATACGAAATAAAGGTTATAATGGTGGCAAGGCTGATCTATGGTCATGCGGAGTCGTATTATATGTTCTTCTAGCAGGGTGTTTACCTTTTCAAGATGGTAATCTAGTGAATTTGTATAGAAAGATTTTCAAAGCACAATATAGATTTCCCCCTTGGTTATCTACAGAAGCAAAGCGTTTAATATCACGAATATTAATCCCTAATCCACAAAAAAGGATAAGTATAGCTGGAATAATGAAAGACCCTTGGTTTAGAAAAGATTTTAAAATGCCAATTTATAATGGAAATATTTCATCATCATCATCATCATTATTAATTGATCACGAACACGATACAATATCTATGTTAGATAAATTTGGAAGATCTGATGAATACTTAAAACATGGAGGGATGATAAAATCACCCTCTTCACCAGCCTTATTGAATGCTTTTGAATTGATCTCATCTATATCAGCTGGCGCAAATTTATCAAGCTTGTTTGAGAACAAGAAGAAAACAGAGTCCATTTTCACATCGAGGTGTTCAGCCACAATCATTATGGCCAAGATTCAATTGTTGGCTAGGAAATTGAATTTTAAAGTTGCAAGGGTTAATGGATCAACCTTGAGGTTGCAAGGTTCTTGTGATAGTAGACCGAAAGCACGTTTATTGGTGAACATCGAGGTGTTCAAAGTGGCTCCGGAAGTGGCTGTGGTTAAGTTTTCAAAAATCTCAGGGGATTCACAAGAGTATACAAAGTTTTTTGAGGAAGAGGTAAAACCAAACTTAAAGGACATTGTTTTGACATGGCATGTTGAGCAAGTGTTGAGTGATATTTGTGAAAAGGAAGACTGTAAAATTCCAGTCAAGTGTGCAAGTTGCAAGGATTTGACTCAAAATAAACTACAAGATATTGACGATATAACTGCTAATTTGTCATCGAGTGTGTGAGCACAACATACAATATATTCATTTCATTATTAACAATTACATTTGGTTTGTATATCATCTAAACCAAATGTTAATTGTATATGATTCAATAGAGAAGGGATAATAGATATATATCTTTTCATAGTTCTATATACCCTTCATACTTTTTCTTTTTCTTTCATTTGTTTGTAATTGATTGAGACTTGGACTGTAAAATTGTTTGTGATTTTTGAATGAGATATATATATACACAAAGAAAGGTGACCGTCTTTTAACTTTTTTGTGATTAATCTCTCTCTCTCTCTCTTTCCTTGTATGGTTGTACCCATAGGTATACCATGATAAAAAATGTTAAATTTATGTCAATAAGACATGTTTTAACCTAAAGTAACATGTTTTATTTCCTAAATCAGAAATCGAATTTTTAATTCCAATAAAACAAAACTATAAATTTGCCTCAAAAACTACTAAACTAAACTAGCTTGCCGAATTATTTTGTTACGATTTCGTTTCCTAATTATTTTGTTACATTTTTTGAAACCTTAGATTCCTATTTCTACACTAGTCTTTCCTCAAAGTCTATGTTAAGATGTCCCACATCAGTAGAGGGATGGGAATTTGGTCTCCTTATATGGACTTGGACAAATCTCCGCTCATGAGCTAGCTTTTGAAGTTGAATAAGGCTCAAGTGTCATATGTTAAGATGTCCCACATCGGTAGAGGGATGGAAATTTGGTCTCCTTATATGGACTTGGACAAACCTCCCCTCATGAGCTAGCTTATGGGGTTGAGTTAGGTCAGGTGACATATCTTAACAGTCTATATAGAGCTTCCTATTGCTCCAACAATTCATCACCAATAATACTTAGTTCAACAAAAATTCCAAAGTAAATCAACTTGAAAAGCATCATAAACAACAACAATCCTTCTATTGGTCCTTTATTCTTGGTCGAAATTCGTGTTCAAGAATTTGTTCAATATCTGTCAAAGAATGGGGATTCAATCGAGGAGGACCCTCGAGGTCCATTTATGGTGGAATCTTTCTATTTGCCGAGTAATGCTATGATGGGTGCTCCAGATGATAGTCTTTGTGAAATACTAAGTTCTATAGGTTTGCCTTTGCATAGAATGTCACCCATCATCACAGAAATCTCTTCGTTCGGACGGAGTATGATGTCTCTACCAGCCAATTCAGGGCGCCCCCTACTTCCTATTATTCTCCTCATTGCAGTTAACAGTTGGGATCCAGTCCCAGAGGCGCAACAGAGAGAATTAAAGATGAACGTGTTTGTCTTATGCCGTTTTTGGATATAAGATATAAGGTTGATGTATAGAATTTTATTTACAAAGAAAGCTAATCTTAATTGGTTTATGGACTGCAAGCCAAGTAATAATGGATTTTCAGTCACCTCATGCAATTAATGGAGTTAGAGTACTTGTTATAGCAGATATTTCAATTTCGCACTTGCAATTTCCAGTTCAATTTTATACTACTTTGTTTCTGTCATAAGTTTGTGTGTCAAATAATCAAATATGTCAAGAAAGTATCATATCATATATTACTATTAGTGGAAACAAAAAAGTTAAAAGTTGTATTATTATTTTATACCTACTATAAATTAAAATGTTTTAAAATATTCGACTGTTTAATTTAAATATTAAATTTATTTCATTTTAATTAACATGTTATGACTTTTACACTTCCTTAGATTAATTCATAATTAAAATATCTAATTTAATATTACTTATCATCTATAACCTATATGTATATAATATAAAATCAGTAATCCTATATCATATATCGTATTATACTAAAAGCGAAAAGAATGTTAGACAAAAGTTAGATTATCATTTTGTCCATATATCAAATATCAATACTATTAATCATCTAATAAATTGTTAGTTAAATATTAAATACTATAGTAAATTTTAATTACTACAAGGGAGAGTTACACATTAAGCCAATATCAAATTTATTAAATTCTTTCGGTTACAATTTATACATGTTATATGGTGAATCAATATTAGATTGTTATAAGTAATAATTATCAAGAAGACAAAAGGACTCGTAATTATATTATTTAATGAAATACATGTGAAGATCAAAAATTACATAATTAAGTAGGAAAATGATATACCTCTTTTATTATTTTTTTCCCTTCATCTCCAATCACCTAAGGTTTTTCTATTTAAAGTTACCTAGATAAGGAAATGAATTGACAAATCTCATATCTGATCTTCTTACAAAATTGTGTTAATGTCAATTCTCTCTTATAAATTAAGATCCATTTTCTTATCTTTGGTATATCATTTCTTTATTCTTTTTTTATTTCCTTTCTGGTCATAGTCATAGACCGCATAAGAAAAGTAGTCATGATCGATTTTGTGGAACTGTTAAGGACAATGACACTATTGTTATATTTGGATCGAAGACGTTATGATGACTGATTAATTTTAAAGAATGTTTGGAAGAAAATAATACTCTCTCTGTCTCATTTTATGTTAGGTAGTTTGACTCGTCACGGAGTTTAAAAAAGGAAGGAAGACTTTTAAAACTTGTGGTAAAAAATGAATGGTTGATATTTGTGTGGCTGTAAATCATTTCATTAGGGGATATATTAGATATTTTATAGTTAAATTTTAACTAAATATAGAAATGTGTTATTTTTTTGGGACTGACTAAAGAGGAAACTAAGTCAAATAAATTGAGACAAAGGGAATACTTTTAGATCACGCGTATAATAAATTGTTTGTACTATTTTATGCAAAGTGCTTATAGTGATGACCATTTGTAAGTTATTTTTGTATTAGTTTAAATTTTCTTTTATAATATATTCTTTTCTTATTCCTTTTTAGTTAAATATTTTTTCTGCTTATATAAAGAAATTTGTGTCTAGATTACAATTAAATAGATATTACTTATTTGGACTTTATATTATTATTATTGATGTGGAACATGTACAATATTATATTTCTTATTTCCAAATGAAATTGAAAATTATCTTAATGAAAGATTAGATATTTTGTTATATGCTGATCTTTTGTGTGTTACATGGATAATATGAAATATTTGACAAATATATTGAATGACTATACATGCATTTATAATTAGATCTCATGAATTAGTATATTGTCTCTTTAATTAATAATAAAGAGATCCAAAATTATATCTAAAGCTCATTATCAATGATCCATATAAAGTTAGATAACTATTTTAAATTTTTAAACTAACACTCTTACTCTAATAATTATTTGTGTAACACTAATTGGTAAAAATTCTTTCTATATCCACCATCTTTTTTACTTTTTACTGCAACATAAATCCTATAAATACTTAACATTTACAACTCAAATGCTACAATAAGATGTCTAAGGATTTATGTGGAGCACGATTATCATAAGTTTATAGTAATGGTCGCGTAAATTTGGCTATACACGCGACGCGCGTACCCAAAAACTAGTAATTTAGAAATACCCTTTAACTATTAGTTGTGATAAAACTTAAGAATAAAGGAACAATGGCAAGACGAAGAGAAGAAGAATATAAGACAATAGAAGAACAATATAAGTTAACTTTCTTTCTTTCAAGTGTATCAACATTATTCTCAACACCACTATTTATAGGATTACATTGAGGAATACCAAAGGGTGTCATAAACATTACATTAAACCTTGAGAATTACTACCCATTTGACCACATTATCAACAATATTACTACCAATAAATGATGAAATTAACCTAGGAGTTATGGTCATCTATTTGATCACATTATCAACGCATTACTACTCATAAAGATGGGAATTAACCAAGGAGTTATGGTCATCCATTTAACCACCAAAATGATTTACAACTCTCCCCTTTGGATGACCATTGATAGATAATATGTCTCGTTAAAACCTTACTAAGAGAAAATCCCGTGGAAAAAAATCTTAGTGAAGGACAAAATAGTACACATATCTTGTTATACGCTCTATTTGCTGCCTCGTTAAAAATCTTGCAAGGAAAACCCATTGACATAAAACCTAGGCCAAGGGAAAAAGAGTGCAGCACATAGTTTACTCCCCCTATTGCAAACATCATTTAGTTTCTTGGAGACGACACATTCCAATCTTGGATACCAACCTTTCAAATGTTGTGGTTGGTAATGCTTTAGTGAACAGATCCGCCAAATTATCAACTGAATTTGTTGAACATTTATTTCACCTTTCTTCTCAAGATTATGAGTGAAAAGAATTTTGGTGAAATGTGTTTTGTTCTATCTCCTTTAATGTATCCTCTCTTTAGCTGAGTTATACTTGCAACATTGTCTTCGTACAATGTAGTTGGAATATCCTTTTTCATAAGAAAACCACACATTTCTTAAATATGTTGAGTTATTGATCTCAACCAAATACACTTTCGACTTGCTTCATGGATGACTATTATTTCTGCATGATTTTAACAAGTAGTAGCTAATGTTTATTTCATTGAACGCCAAGATATAGCCTGTCTGAGATTGAGTTTTATGTGGATCAGACAAATATCCAGCATCTGCATAACCAATCATTTTTTATTTGGATTTATTAGAATAAAAATAATCACATATCAATGGTTCCTTGAAGATACTTGAGTCTATGTTTGACTCCATTCGAATGTCTCTCTCTAGGGGCTGAGCTGAATCTTGCCAATAAACTTACTGCAAAACAGATATCTGGTCGAGTATTATTGGAAAGATACATTAGTGCCCCAATATCACTAAGATATAGGGTTTCATCACTAAGGAGTTCTTCATCATTTTCTTGAGGTCGAAATGGATCTTTATGTATGTCAAGAGATCTCACAACCATCGGGGTACTCAATAATGTGATTTATCCATGTAAAATTGCTTTAAAACCTTTTCTGTGTATGTTGATTGATGGACAAATATTCCATTTTTTAAATGCTCAATCTGTAGGTTAAGACAAAATTCTGTCTTACCAAAATCTTTAATTTCAAATTCTTTCGTTAAACACTCAACAACTTTTTAAAGCTCATTAGGAGTGCCAATGATATTTATATCATCAACATACACAGCTATTATAACAAAATCAGATCCAGACCTTTTTATAAAAACACAAGGACAAATAGGGTCATTTTTGTACTCTTCCTTTAGCAAATATTAGCTAAGACGATTTTATCACATGCGTCCTAGTTGTTTTAATCCTTATAAGGATTTTTGAAGCCTTATCGAACAACTTTCTTGCGAGTTTTTATATGTTTCGTGCATATTGAATACTTCAGGAACTTTTATGAAAATATTGTGGCCCAATGAGCCATATAAATAGATTGTGACAATATCCATTAGATGCACTTCAAGCTTTTCATGAACTGCTAGATTTATTAGATACCAAAAAATATTTGCATCCACTACAGAAGAATATGTCTCCACATAATCACTGTCATACCTTTGTGAAAGTTCTTGTGCCACAAGTCATGCTTTATATCTTACGATATAACTTTTTTCATTTTGTTTTCACACAAAATCCATTTGTACCCCACTGGCTTGACACCTTCAGGTGTTCGGACTATTGGTAAGCTTCACGTTTTTTAAGTGAAGTCAATTCTGCTTGAATTCTCTCCTTTCATTTTGGCCAATCATTTTTCTGTCTGCATTCGTTGATAGATTTTGGTTCAAAATCCTCACCTTGTTGCATTATTTCAACGGCAACATCATAGGCAAAAATATTGTCCACCATAATATTATTTCGATTCCACCTTTTTCTCATCGAGACATAACTTATTGAGATATCTTCATTCTCATTATATTTAGTTATTTGGACTTCTCTTTGGTCTTGTCATTTGTTATGTCCCGGAGCTCTTCTTGAGCAATATCCTCCATGATATGATCTTCATGATCATTTGTTCCTTTTCTTTTTCGAGAATTTTTATCCTTTGAACCAATTGGCCTACCACGTTCAAAATGTGATTTAGACTCATTTATTTTAACAATTTGTCCTATTGGGATATCAACTCGAACTGGAGCATTTGCAGCTGTAATATAAGATTTAGTAACCCTTGGAAGGTTAGTAAATGCATCTCGCAGTTGATTTGCAATATTTTGTAAATAAATCATTTTTTTAACCTCTTGCTCACATTGATTTGTTCGAGGATTCAAATGAGATAGATATAATGAATTCCAATCTATCTCTTTTTTCAACGGTTTATGTTCTCCCTCTAATATTGGGTATACTGATTTATCAAAATGACAATCAGCAAACCTTATCGTAAATATATCTCCTGTCATAGGCTCCAAATATTTAATAATAGAAGGATATTCATACCCAACATACACTTCCAACCTTCTTTGGGGATCCATCTTCGTGTGTAGCAGTGGGGCAATTGGAACGTATACCTCGCACCAAAAAATTCTAAGATAGGAATTATTTGGCTCATGACCAAAACCCAACTGTAATGGAGAGAATTCATTATAATTAATTGGCCTTGTGCGCATCAATGATGTTGCATGCAAAATAGCATGCCCCATATTGAAATAGGTAACTTTGTCCTCATTAACAATGGTCTAGCTATCAATTGGAGACGCGTAATCAAAGATTCCTCTAGATCATTTTGAGTATAAACATGAGCAACTGGATATTTAATTATTATCCCCATGGACAAACATTAATCATTAAAGGTTTGCAATGTAAACTCACTAGCATTATCAAGACGAATTGTCTTTATTGCATAATCTGAAAATTGTGCTCCTAATCTTATTATTTGAGCTAACAACCTCGTAAAAGTCATATTACGAGTTGATAATAAGCACACATGTGACCATTTTGTTGATGCATCTATCAAGACCATGTAATATTTAAATGGTCCACATGGAGGGTGAATTGACCCACATATGTCACACTGTATACGTTTGAGAAATGCAGGGGATTCAATCCCAACCTTAGTTGTTGATGGTTTAATAACCAACTTTCCTTGATAACAAGCAGCACAAGATAATTTCTTTGATTGAAGAATTTTCTGATTCTTAAAAGTATGCCCATGTGAATTCTCAATAGTTTTGTGCATCATAGTATAACCGGAATGACCCAACCGGTCATGCCAAATGATAAAATCATTAGAATTAATAAGCCTTTGTTTACTATGACATGTGATTCAACCATACTAATACATGTATGGTACAATCCAGAAAAAAAAATGCGGGTAATTTTTCATGCACATATTTTTGCCCCAATTTTACTGTAGTAATATAAAGGTATTCAACATTTCCTTCATTGGCAGTCTCAACATGATAACCATTTTGGCGAATAACCTTGAAACTTAATAAGTTTCTTTGAGACTTACTATAATACAATGCATTTTCAATATTTAGTATCGTTCCCCCAGGTAGTAGTAAGGACGCTTTTCCAGAACCCTCAATTAATTTTGCACTGCCAGATATTGTATTAACATAAACCTTTTTCATAATCAAATTAGATAAATATTTCATTTCTCTTAAAATAGTGTGAGTTGTAGCACTATCAAGAAGACATATTTCTCCATTACTCATCTTGAACCAATTCAAGATTGGAGAATTTTATTTATCTTATAAAATAAAAGTACATCATAAGAAATATGAAAAATCAACAACTTTGCAAGAAAATGAAATTATTTTATCTTCTGAATATAAAAATAACATAAGAAAAAATATAACAATTAAAAGTACATAAATAAAACAACATAATTATATTTCCCAAATCAAATGATCAAACATTAGTTTTAATCTCCAAAGAAGTCTTCAACTTCCAAATGACTAATATCATCAAGGTCATCAAAATCATCATTTTTAAAGTCAAATTTACTTCAATATTGTCATCATATTTTTGTGAAGGCCCTACCTCGGCATCATTTTTACAAGTCAAGTGTGACTCCACCCGAGCATTAGAAGAAGATGCACCATTTTTATTTCCTTTTATTTCAAGGAATCTTGATAAAGCCTAACAAAATGCTCAACTGCTCGTCATTTATTCTTCCAATACCCTTTCATGCCACAACGATGAAAATTGTCTCTCGAAGGATTGCTTTGAGAACCCATATTGTTCTCCCTTTTGTGGCGACCACCACCACCACGATTATTATATCGTCCTCTGCCATTGCCACATCCACGCACATTATTTTGACCTTGATTTTTATTTTGTCTTTTTTCAGACTAGTCATGTGCTTCAACCTCATTTGCTTTCGGTAACAGAGCAGTTCATGTAGGATGGACCTCATGATTTTTCAATAAAAGAGTATTATGTTGCTCAGCCACAACAAGGCATAAGATCAACTCAGAATACTTTTTAAATTCACTTTCATGGTATTGTTGATGTAATACCAAATTTGAGGCATGAAAAATTGTGAGAGTTTTTTCCAACATGTCCTTATCTTTTATATCTTCTCCACATAATTTCAATTGGGAAGTAATTTGTATACAACAAAATTGTATTCACATATAGTTTAAAATCCTGTAACCGTAAGTGAATCCATTCTTAACGAGCCCTTGGCAATACCGTTGCCTTAAGGTGGTTATATCTTTCCTTCAAATCAGTCCACAATTCAAGTGGATCTTTCACCGTAAGGTATTGAACCTTCAATCCTTCATCCAGATGATGACGAAGGAATATCATTGTCTTTGCTTTGTCCTGACTCGACGTTGTATTACCATTTGTAATAGTGGCACCAAGACCTTTAGCGTCAAGGTGAATTTCAGCGTCGAGTACTCATGACAAGTAATTATTTCCAGAAATATCAAGTGTCACGAACTCAAAATTTGATAAATTCAACAAAATATCATAGAAAATAATTAAATTAGAGTAAAATAGACAATGAGTAAATAAGTAAATAGCAAAACATTTTTTTTCATCAAAGTAAAATTAGCATACAATATAAATTAATATTTTGTCTCACAAGTAACAAAAATAACTTCTAGTAAAATTGTTAGATTAAGTCTTTTCATTAAAAATTAATCAATAATATAGATAATTCACTTTTTCCATTTAGAACCAAAAAAACACTAGAATTTGTAGTCCATTCATTTTTTTTTCACAAAACAATGACCTTCATCTTCTCTTCGCAAAATCGATAAATGGTTAGCCTTTTTTTTATTCATAAATAAAATGTAAAGTAGAAAAAGTATAGCCATAATTTAATAATTTTAACATTAGATTATAAATGGATACCTCACAAGAAATGTTGTTCAAACCTTGAGACTTCGTGTTGAGAACGTGTGATAAAACTTATGAACAAAGGAAGGCAAGATGAAGAGAAGAAGAATATAAGACAATAGAAGAACAATATAAGCTAACTTTCTTTCTTTCAAGTGTATCAATATTATTCTCAACACCACTATTTATAGGATTCCATTGAGGAATATCAAAGAGTGTCATAAACATTACATCAAACCTTGAGAATTACTACCCATTATGGAGGAAATAAATATCACATCCCGAAGCCACACCCTAGAAGTTAGGGTGCAATCTTGGATTACGACCGGCGTATTCGACCTCTCGGAGGTCTCATACAAGCCTCTCATATCATTCATCGCATATACATAACGAAAAGTAGTGCGGAATTAAAATATTTCATAAAAACAATATAGAAGTCTTTACACTCTTTCATATATGTATAAATAGGAAAACACTAAGTCTCGATCATCATCTTAAGACATTATAATACTTGGGTCACGACCCATATGAATTTAAAACATACTACTATATAGTCTATTACAAACTTCATAAAAGAAACATAAAATGACATATATGCCTTCGAGTCAAATGAGGACATACTTCAACTCTTCTTGAACGATCTCCTTGTCCAAGTCTTCTTCCCAAAGCTCTTCACCTATTAAGAACTATAGATAGAAAATAAAGAATGGAATTAATACAACCACATGTACTAAGTATGGCATTATGCATAAAAATCGTGAAAACAGACTTTATTGGAAATATGCATCTTTTCATTTTATAAATCATATTTTAATCATAACAATATCAATTATCAACATAGAAACACATAAGATAACATTAAACCAAAAATATCAATTATTAAGAACACCTTACAGTGAATTATTCACTGTTACAGTTAAATGCTTTCACTTCTCCTTTTAATGACTTCTAGCATGTAATTTCCTCACTTAAAGTCATCCCAAGATTCACTTAAGTCACACAAAGAGAGACCGCCCATACACCCTCTCTAGATGTGCCTAAACGACCCTTAAGATTACTCATAATGAGTCACATACACACTTACAAAGTATCATAATCATCAAGGTAAGATTCTTCTATCAAAGGTGACTCTAAGTCTCACTTGAGTGAGTTGTGAAGCAACCGCCCATACAATCCCTTGCACACACACTCAAGAGATCCCATAGATTCCCTAGGATAGAATCATTCTCACTAAACACACCAACACATAGATGATAGGACACTCTCCTTCCAAAGGCTATCAAAAGACCTACTTAAGTAAATCAAGAAGATAACGTCCATGATTGACCTCTTCAAGATTATCTAAATAGTCCTTGAGATTACCTAAGGCTTAGATCATGTCAACACCACCAAACATCTTCCCTAACTAGAGTCATCCTCAAGACTTCTAAAGATAAGACATGAAGAGATCATCCTTTTATGCCCTCTTCACAATTTAACTAAAGAATCCTTAATTTACTTTAAATTAGGTACTTATTCATTTACATACTTTCTAACATAAGTCATTAGTTCATTAGTTCATTTAAGAGACTTACATCACATAAAGGACATTCAAGTAATGGTCTTAGACAAGACCTAGGAACTCCAAATAACATCTTCAATGTCTTGTGCAATGTCTAAGTAGCGTCCCATACCACCACCTAAACCTCATAAACTTATCAAATGCTAATAGGTATTACATATGATGAGAATAGGAAATAACTGACATAGGCCATGGTAGCAAAGCATGGAATCTGAAGTTCTATCCTACTTCAATGAGGTGTTCTACTTGCCAATGGTAGAACATAAAGATCCCATGTAGGCACATGATTAAGGAATATGAAGGGCGTACTAAGCATTCTAGTCTCTTTCTTAACTAGAACCACTTCCCCCTTGCTCATACTTACTCGGTGCTAGCCTTAGTTCTCATAGATCAATTCAAATTAAGGTTTATATAAATGGGTCCCATATCTAGTTCATGACCCATTTACATTTACCTTACCAAAGCAAGGTCCACTATGGCATATCTCACTATGGCAACAAGAATCTCATCGCGACTTTCCTAAGGTATGATATGATGTCGTTCCAGCCAATCAACCTTAAGTCCATCACTCATAACATGAAGGATACCATTACGGCTAACTACTTCACGATTTATAACCTTACCACTTGGTTCAAGGTTCCACATAAATCACCCTCTTATCATTAAAGGTCTCACCTATATTCTTTTATACAAGACTAAGACCCTTTAGGTTCCTAAGTCAAAACATCACAAATTCACATAAGCATCAAGTAAGGGATACTGTCACAACCCAAAAGCATACCCTAGAAGATAGGGTACAACCTTGGATTGTAACCGGCGTCGTCGACCTCTCGGAGGTCTAAGACAAGCCTCTCATATCATTCATTGCATTAGCATAGTAAATTTAGCGGAAAATTTAAAACTTTTCATAGTACATCATATGCTAGAAACATCACATCATATATATATAAAACATAAGTCGTAATACATATTTAAACTCTAAGTATCTTTGCCATCTTAGACTCAATAACTTTAGAATACATTAGGGACACGGCCCATACAACACCTTACATAACTATACAATATTTAAAGACTTCATATAAAAGACATAAGTAGGACATCCTTGAACTTAAGGATTCCTTTCCTTGAGCTTGAGAAAACACCTATCAAGCTTCTCGATCATAGATCTCCTTTAAGAATTCCATAACCTACACTTTGTGTAAAAAGTAAAGAAGAATGGGATTATCACAAGAATGTACTAAGTATGTCAACCATGCAAAATCATGCATTTAAAAGGGACATTTCCTTTGAAATCATACTTCATGCCATTTTGAGTAAATCATCATAAAACCTTTGTCAATAGCATTTATATCATCCACATACGTCATAGAAACACAATCAAAGGCCAAACATCATAGAAAAGCACATATAGAATTTAAGTACAAAGAGAGGTCACTTTACAGTGAACTCACTCTCCTTGACATTAACTCTTTCTTTCAATTCATTTGGTTACTAACAAATCCTTTAGAGATACTTGGTGCAATGCATCGCCTTAGGAACATAAGAGAATACCATATATAGTATCTACACAAGACAACACATGCCATCATAGAAGTATAGTACAACATAAACATAGTCAAACCAAGACTACAATATCATACATAAAGGACACATACATAATCATATGCATTAGAGAACCTTCCTAAGACTTCCTAAGGAGTCACTTGTGCAATGTCTAGATGGGTTCATTACTTCCATCTATCCTAAGTAACTTACCTTAAGTCCTCCTAGTTAGGATCCTATTCAATTACTTCCATTGCCCATTTTACCTTTTGGGAAACTATAACCTTAACCGACATAGACCATGGGTGCTAATCATGGAATCCGGTGTCATAAAATCCTTACACCGATGGAAGGTGTTCTACTTACCAAAGTAGAACCATCATAAACATAGCTATTGAGGTAGAATCCTCTAGCTAGTATCCTATGGTGGCAACATAGTTCAAGAACTAAGAGGTAGATATCCCTATTCATACCATATGGTAAAGTGGGCCGCTCCTTATGGGAATCCCTTAAAGTGACACATCCCTCAAACATGGGAATTATCATCACATGGGCAACTTCTAGGATGAATCTTTCCTTTTTATGGACAAGTCATCACCTCCCATTGTCAAGTTCGCTCGGTGCTAAGTTAGGTTCCCTTTATTGAAAAGCCTTTATTACGTTTATTTATAAAACATAAGCTTTAGAATATCCATCATTCATATGCTTATAGCATATTCAAGCACCTATCTAGAATTTATAACATTCTTGGGCACCCTTATCAAGGCCCCTTCTAAATTACTAGATCATCCATGTGCGAGTGTATATATATATATATGTGAGCAAACCTTTCACATAACACATCAAGTCACACACGTTCATATATCAATGCATAAGTCTATAGGCATAACTATATGAGTAATACTTTCATATAAACCTACTAAGACATTATACACATTCATACCTCATCATATCATATACATCATATTCATAACATATTCATATAATCATCCTTCATATGCATAAGAACCAAACCTAGGAACTATCCTATCAAGATACACATGTGCAATGCATAGACAAGGTCCCATACCCTTGTCCATACTAGTACACCTATCAAGTCATCCTAGTAAGGGAATACAAATCATATATTCATGAACATCACCTTAACATACATAGTAGTAGACACTAGCGAATATGAAAACTACCTTTCATTTAGACACCATGAGTTATACTACTTATAATATGCATGTAAGTGAGATTGTGTGTACATTGACCAACATGATCACATAATGGCTATCAATAACATCTTAAGTCCGCCACACTTATTAGACCACATTATACTTCAATCACATAGCACACAACACATAATAGCATAGGAGACATGACAATATATAGCATGTAATCAAGACTCCTAACTTTAGCTATTTACACTTCCATATAAGGGATACATGGGTAAAGGTTATTAACCACTTTAACACATCAATGGCAGCACCTATACAATACCCTAACATGATTATACACATGCCTAAACAATAGCCACACAACCTAATTCACAACTAGAATAGGAAAGTAGGCATAAGCTTCTCATAGTATCATTTTAAGCACATGTTCATAAGTTCATCAATTTGCCTTCATGGCCATGGTCAACACATATATAATGACAATAAATTAAACACCGCCACCATAAGTGGACCATACCACACAATGCCATACAAGGCTTCATCAACATTACTATAAAGAATAGAGAAGTAGTAGGAGTAAAGAGAATAAGCATTCTTACCAAATTCTCATCCTTTGATCATCATTGATCAATACACCTTATTCATCAATAAAACACATATATGGTAGTAGCTAAATGTACTTTAAACATATAAGAAACCATGTACAAGTCACTACAAGATTATACCATAACGTAATACAACACATCAACATACTAGGAAAGTAGAATAACATAGATCATTAGCTATCTTCCCTAACATTGATTTTAGACCATAGTTCATACATATACAAGTCTAAGGCAGTTGCTAATTAGGTAAGAAATCAAGCCTAAGTCATGCATCATCTAATCACAATTCAAGATCCATCACATACTTAGCCTCTTGACTTCATAACCTAAAAGAATCTATACCAATTCATGCAAGCCCTTCTTAATTTGAACATTAAGGATTTATACTTACAAAATTCATCCATTACATCACCCTAAAAGAGTAGCTACAGCAGTTCATACAAAATCAAGAGCCTACACAACCGGTCTCACAATCGTCTTCAAGACAACATATAGAAACATAGGTTATTCATGCTCAAAACTTCATATATTTATCATCATGGACTTATCATCATCAATTCAACATCATTTAGTGTCAATAACAATAACCACAAGCAATTCAACATAAGAGAATCACCAATTCATCAAGAACAAGCCATAATCACAAATCCCATGCAAGAGCTAAACCTAATTTTGGAAGGAACATGGGTTCATCATGCAATTGAAGTGAAATCACATTCAAATCATCATATTAATACAAATTCATCAAAATATAATCTTTAGAAACGTTTTGAGAAAGAACCCATGGCTAGATTGGAAGATTGGAAACTTGTTCATAAGATTTCTTTGAAAAACATTGAGAAGAACTCTCCAAGTGAAAGGTTACTTAGAGATGAAGGATCACCATACCTTAATCTTCATGAAGACCTATAAAACTTGATGAAGAACGCATGAGAATCCCATCTACAAGCTGTTCTTGAGCTTCAAAAACCATGGGGGTTTCTAGAGAGAATATTTTGGGAAGGGAAGGGTTCAATTTGAGTGAGGGGATTTGAGAATGGGTTGGTCACGTTTTTGGACCCTTAAATACACCCAAAAATAATCAAATAAACGTATAATAGTCAGGTTAGGATGTGGGGTGAATTTACAAATTCACCCCTGACTTGGCAGAACGCAGGCAGCCAACCTGCAGGCCATCCGCAACGTAGGCCTTGACGGGGCGTCATGGGCTTGACGGGGCGTCATGCCCTCCGTCGCCCATGACTTGGCCAATTTCTTGGCTCATGACATGCCCAAGGCAAGTCTCCTTCGATGAGACCTGCTTGACGGTCCGTTGGTGGCCCAACGGTCCGTCATTGGGTCCGTCAAGGGACACTGCCCAGGCAGTGTATAGGCAGCCTTGGGGTCCTTCTTTTGGGGCCTCTTGTGGGGCCCTTTAGAAGTCGTACCCGGACGTTTCCAACGCGATTACAAACCTTAACATGTTATAGACCTACCACATAAGTTTCATCCAAAACAAACACCTACAAGACGTCCAAACAACCTTGACCCCAACATGACATACGATGAACGTCTTAGGGGCTATCTTTCGAACGCCTTGGACGTTCTTGGGCGTTTGACCTCCAAACTTCACGAAACTTCATACAATAACATTAAAAATCATTTAACACCATTTAAATACTTATTTGACTCATTTCACACAACTTAGGCATGCATACACACATGAGGTACATAAGCGACTATTCGTCGAACGTCTTGGACGTCCCTTGACGTTCGACTTCCACATCACTTCAAACTTTGAACCCTGACTCTATATGACATAATAAGGCATTTTAGGACCTTATAACATTAAGACGAACATGTTAGGCTCTAGACACCTTATCTCATTTTCGAGGTCTTACAATATCCCCCACTTGGGAACATTCGTCCTCGAATGACACTTAGGACTCTTTAATCACATCAAAGACTTCAATACACATAAGAGCAGTTCATCACATTTAAAATATCATCAAATCATTTTAGCACTCAATGCACACAAGTAAGCAAAACTTCGATTCACTCACCCTTAATGCATTAATCAAAGAGGCTCTTATTATGTTCATAGGAGGAACATACTTCTCCTAATCATAACATGGTCATTGCACCTTAATTCATCAAGATATCATCTTGCAAGGCCACATATAGGCAGATTTCAACAATACTCAAAACAAGTAGGCATTCATACTTCAATGCACATAGACTTGAGTTAATTGCATTTAACAAAAATCTTCATTAGTTAGAACTAGTACCATGAAGGTCATACTCAACCATACCATGCTTAGTGGTGTCCATGGAGGAATGTCTTGCTCCTCAACACATTACATGTATTATGAGTTCACACCTTAGCAAAGCACAAGGTAATTTTTTTTTTTTTTAAATAATGAGAAATCTCAACTTTCAAGAGAGTCAACATATTTCATGGTAAAGAGACTCAACTTCTATTGCAAGGCTAAACAATTTACCCTAAAAGTGACTATTACCAAGTTCCTTGCCTTACCTCATGAAGTCAACTTCACAATTAGCACATTAAAATGCAAGTCAACAAGAGAAAACATGGATTTTATCAAAAATTTCTTTTCATGCCCTTTGGAAAATTCACCATGTCTCTAAGATGATGTCAATTAATTCATACCAATCATATAAAGATCATGCAATTCACACTTTATGCAAGACTATTTTCATGAACAAGCATACTAAGAATTCATATTTTCAAATTCATGTAAGAATAGAAGAACAATGTAGACAATTTCTACAATCTCACTACTCAAACACCATCCCCCACTTAGGGTAAACCAAATTAAGAGCAACTTAACCCAACATATAGAGGATTTCAAATACAAAACCTTAACATTCATCACTTAAAGTGATTACTACTTTAGAGAGAATTTTCATTAATTCAATTTAACAACACTAAGGCATTCTAAACCTTATCATTTTAGGCAAATCATCCTCAACCATCAACTTTGATCATACTATTCGATTCACATAAGGTCTTCCTACAATGCAATAGACACTAAGGTCATACATCATTAGTGGAAAACAACAAGGAAGTTCATAACACAACAAGAAGTTTAGAACTAACTCTACAACTCATCATGTCATAAGATTCTCATCCTTCAATCTAAATGCAAAGATTCTTTTCCACATCCCTTATCATGTTCATATTCATAAATTCTACACATATTTCAATAACATCCAATCAAATGACAATTTAGTAGGTTCTCCAAATATATTACAATAAGTTGCCTAGTCTTTACAGTGAGCATGCTTCCAAATATCCAAAAATACAACATTTAGACATCTAATGGAACAAGCATGGAATTATAAGATACAAAGCTCTACCAACTCATTCTTCATAAGCATGCATACTATATTTACAACTCAAGTCTCTACAAAACACTCCAATTTTTACACTTGCAACTCATGAAGTACCACTTATATACAAAGGAAAACAATGCACACTGTCAATCACATTTACTCATAGGATAGCATACTTCCATAGGTAGTTATTAAACAATTCAAGTTCAAATCCTAATACTTGGCTACTACCATACAAAATCATATAGGAATACACAATTTAAGAGAAATCACTTTAACCACTATAACTTCTAGCATGCTTCAACTATATCATGACTTACATCATCCGACATAATATACTATTTCACATAGATTTCATATGCTGCCATAATTGGCATCACATCATTAATATAAGAGATATTTCATATAAAGCAAGGTAAGATAACCAATCATAATCCCCATAGAGTTAACATGTGCAATGATCAAGTAAAGCTCCATAACTTCACTAAATCAAGTAACCCAACAAGAACTACAATTAGCACCATACTCCACTCATCCATAACATTCATGCATGGATAACTCCATATCTTTAGCACACTAGGCTATTTACATGATTATAAGCATAGAGATCATTACATAAGGATATTCACATTTATCATCATACACATACATAGTATTAACCTCCTAAGGTCTCCATCAAGGCAAACTAGTGCAAGACATAGGTAGAGTCCCATACCCCTACCTAAGTCTAGTTAACCCTTCAAGTCGCCTTAGTTAGTATATACATCATCAAATAAGGACAAGTGTCACCTTCACACATACTCATTCAAACCATAAAACAAAGATAAGCATTTTAAACTCACTTTTTCTCCCTCAAGCATAGAGCAATCTCATCCAAGCAATCACATCTAAAAGACCACCGAACAAGAAAACATAAGAGAGAGATCTTATAGAATTAAGTTCTATGGCACGATATGAGATTGATGAAGAAGGGAAACTCTATCGTCCTATAGCCTCTCGTACCATTTGATGTGTCGCGACTCACCACCAATGATACGAGACTCTACTAGACGTGGCAATATGAGACTTTTTAGAACCTAAAACCGCTATATAAACCTCATGCTCTGATACCAAGTTTGTCACAACCCAAAAGCATACCCTAGAAGATAGGGTACAATCTTGGATTGTAACCGGCGTCGTTGACCTCTCGGAGGTCTAAGACAAGCCTCTCATATCATTCATTGCATTGGCATAGTAAATTTAGCGAAAAATTTAAAACTTTTCATAGCACATCATATGCTAGAAACATCACATCATATATATAATAAAAAATAAGTCGTAATACATATTTAAACTCTAAGTCTCTTTGCCATCTTAGACTCAATAACTTTAGAATACATTAGGGACACGGCCCATACAACACCTTACATAACTATACAATATTTAAAGACTTCATATTAAAGACATAAGTAGGACATCCTTGAACTTAAGGATTCCTTTCCTTGAGCTTGAGAAAACACCTATCAAGCTTCTCGATCATAGATCTCCTTTAAGAATTCCATAACCTACACTTTGTGTAAAAAGTAAAGAAGAATGGGATTAGCACAAGAATGTACTAAGTATGTCAACCATGCAAAATCATGCATTTAAAAGGGACATTTCCTTTGAAATCATATTTCATGACATTTTGAGTAAATCATCATAAAACCTTTGTCAATAGCATTTATATCATCCACATACGTCATAGAAACACAATCAAAGGCCAAACATCATAGAAAAGCACATATAGAATTTAAGTACAAAGAGAGGTCACTTTACAGTGAACTCACTCTCCTTGACATTAACTCTTTCTTTCAATTCATTTGGTTACTAACAAATCCTTTAGAGATACTTGGTGCAATGCATCGCCTTAGGAACATAAGAGAATACCATATATAGTATCTACACAAGACAACACATGCCATCATAGAAGTATAGTACAACATAAACATAGTCAAACCAAGACTACAATATCATACATAAAGGACACATACATAATCATATGCGTTAGAGAACCTTCCTAAGACTTCCTAAGGAGTCACTTGTGCAATGTCTAGATGGGTTCATTACTTCCATCTATCCTAAGTAACTTACCTTAAGTCCTCCTAGTTAGGATCCTATTCAATTACTTCCATTGCCCATTTTACCTTTTGGGAAACCATAACCTTAACCGACATAGACCATGGGTGCTAATCATGGAATCCGGTGTCATAAAATCCTTACACCGATGGAAGGTGTTCTACTTGCCAAAGTAGAACCATCATAAACATAGCTATTGAGGTAGAATCCTCTAGCTAGTATCCTATGGTGGCAACATAGTTCAAGAACTAAGAGGTAGATATCCCTATTCATACCATATGGTAAAGTGGGCCGCTCCTCATGGGAATCCCTTAAAGTGACACATCCCTCAAACATGGGAATTATCATCACATGGGCAACTTCTAGGATGAATCTTTCCTTTTTATGGACAAGTCATCACCTCCCATTGTCAAGTTCGCTCGGTGCTAAGTTAGGTTCCCTTTATCGAAAAGTCTTTATTACGTTTATTTATAAAACATAAGCTTTAGAATATCCATCATTCATATGCTTATAGCATATTCAAGCACCTATCTAGAATTTATAACATTCTTGGGCACCCTTATCAAGGCCTCTTCTAAATTACTAGATCATCCATGTGCGAGTGTATATATATATATATATATATATGTGAGCAAACCTTTCACATAACACATCAAGTCACACACGTTCATATATCAATGCATAAGTCTATAGGCATAACTATATGAGTAATACTTTCATATAAACCTACTAAGACATTATACACATTCATACCTCATCATATCATATACATCATATTCATAACATATTCATATAATCATCCTTCATATGCATAAGAACCAAACCTAGGAACTATCCTATCAAGATACACATGTGCAATGCATAGACAAGGTCCCATACCCTTGTCCATACTAGTACACCTATCAAGTCATCCTAGTAAGGGAATACAAATCATATATTCATGAACATCACCTTAACATACATAGTAGTAGACACTAGCGAATATGAAAACTACCTTTCATTTAGACACCATGAGTTATACTACTTATAATATGCATGTAAGTGAGAGTGTGTGTACATTGACCAACATGATCACATAATGGCTATCAATAACATCTTAAGTCCGCCACACTTATTAGACCACATTATACTTCAATCACATAGCACACAACACATAATAGCATAGGAGACATGACAATATATAGCATGTAATCAAGACTCCTAACTTTAGCTATTTACACTTCCATATAAGGGATACATGGGTAAAGGTTATTAACCACTTTAACACATCAATGGAAGCACCTATACAATACCCTAACATGATTATACACATGCCTAAACAATAGCCACACAACCTAATTCACAACTAGAATAGGAAAGTAGGCATAAGCTTCTCATAGTATCATTTTAAGCACATGTTCATAAGTTCATCAATTTGCCTTTATGGCCATGGTCAACACGTATATAATGACAATAAAGTAAACACCGCCACCATAAGTGGACCATACCACACAATGCCATACAAGGCTTCATTAACATTATTATAAAGAATAGAGAAGTAGAAGGAGTAAAGAGAATAAGCATTCTTACCAAATTCTCAGCCTTTGATCATCATTGATCAATACACCTTATTCATCAATAAAACACATATATGGTAGTAGCTAAATGTACTTTAAACATATAAGAAACCATGTACAAGTCACTACAAGATTATACCATAACGTAATACAACACATCAACATACTAGGAAAGTAGAATAACATAGATCATTAGCTATGTTCCCTAACATTGATTTTAGACCATAGTTCATACATATACAAGTCTAAGGCAGTAGCTAATTAGGTAAGAAATCAAGCCTAAGTCATGCATCATCTAATCACAATTCAAGATCCATCACATACTTAGCCTCTTGACTTCATAACCTAAAAGAATCTATACCAATTCATGCAAGCCCTTCTTAATTTGAACATTAAGGATTTATACTTACAAAATTCATCCATTACATCACCCTAAAAGAGTAGCTACAGCAGTTCATACGAAATCAAGAGCCTACACAACCGGTCTCACAATCGTCTTCAAGACAACATATAGAAACATAGGTTATTCATGCTCAAAACTTCATATATTTATCATCATGGACTTATCATCATCAATTCAACATCATTTAGTGTCAATAACAATAACCACAAGCAATTCAACATAAGAGAATCACCAATTCATCAAGAACAAGCCATAATCACAAATCCCATGCAAGAGCTAAACCTAATTTTGGAAGGAACATGGGTTCATCATGCAATTGAAGTGAAATCACATTCAAATCATCATATTAATACAAATTCATCAAAATATAATCTTTAGAAACGTTTTGAGAAAGAACCCATGGCTAGATTGGAAGATTGGAAACTTGTTCATAAGATTTCTTTGAAAAACATTGAGAAGAACTCTCCAAGTGAAAGGTTACTTAGAGATGAAGGATCACCATACCTTAATCTTCATGAAGACCTATAAAACTTGATGAAGAACGCATGAGAATCCCATCTACAAGCTGTTCTTGAGCTTCAAAAACCATGGGGGTTTCTAGAGAGAATATTTTGGGAAGGGAAGGGTTCAATTTGAGTGAGGGGATTTGAGAATGGGTTGGTCACGTTTTTGGACCCTTAAATACACCCAAAAATAATCAAATAAACCTATAATAGTCAGGTTAGGATGTGGGGTGAATTTACAAATTCACCCCTGACTTGGCAGAACGCAGGCAGCCAACCTGCAGGCCATCCGCGATGTAGGCCTTGACGGGGCGTCATGGGCTTGACGGGGCTTCATGCCCTCCGTCGCCCATGACTTGGCCAATTTCTTGGCTCATGACATGCCCAAGGCAAGTCTCCTTCGATGAGACCTGCTTGACGGTCCGTTGGTGGCCCAACGGTCCGTCATTGGGTCCGTCAAGGGACACTGCCCAGGCAGTGTATAGGCAGCCTTGGGGTCCTTCTTTTGGGGCCTCTTGTGGGGCCCTTTAGAAGTCGTACCCGGACGTTTCCAACGCGATTACAAACCTTAACATGTTATAGACCTACCACATAAGTTTCATCCAAAACAAACACCTACAAGATGTCCAAACAACCTTGACCCCAACATGACATACGATGAACGTCTTAGGGGCTATCTTTCGAACGCCTTGGACGTTCTTGGGCGTTTGACCTCCAAACTTCACGAAACTTCATACAATAACATTAAAAATCATTTAACACCATTTAAATACTTATTTGACTCATTTCACACAACTTAGGCATGCATACACATGAGGTACATAAGCGACTATTCGTCGAACGTCTTGGACGTCCCTTGACGTTCGACTTCCACATCACTTCAAACTTTGAACCCTGACTCTATATGACATAATAAGGCATTTTAGGACCTTATAACATTAAGACGAACATGTTAGGCTCTAGACACCTTATCTCATTTTCGAGGTCTTACAATATCCCCCACTTGGGAACATTCGTCCTCGAATGACACTTAGGACTCTTTAATCACATCAAAGACTTCAATACACATAAGAGCAGTTCATCACATTTAAAATATCATCAAATCATTTTAGCACTCAATGCACACAAGTAAGCAAAACTTCGATTCACTCACCCTTAATGCATTAATCAAAGAGGCTCTTATTATGTTCATAGGAGGAACATACTTCTCCTAATCATAACATGGTCATTGCACCTTAATTCATCAAGATATCATCTTGCAAGGCCACATATAGGCAGATTTCAACAATACTCAAAACAAGTAGGCATTCATACTTCAATGCACATAGACTTGAGTTAATTGCATTTAACAAAAATCTTCATTAGTTAGAACTAGTACCATGAAGGTCATACTCAACCATACCATGCTTAGTGGTGTCCATGGAGGAATGTCTTGCTCCTCAACACATTACATGTATTATGAGTTCACACCTTAGCAAAGCACAAGGTAATTTTTTTTTTTTTTAAATAATGAGAAATCTCAACTTTCAAGAGAGTCAACATATTTCATGGTAAAGAGACTCAACTTCTATTGCAAGGCTAAACAATTTACCCTAAAAGTGACTATTACCAAGTTCCTTGCCTTACCTCATGAAGTCAACTTCACAATTAGCACATTAAAATGCAAGTCAACAAGAGAAAACATGGATTTTATCAAAAATTTCTTTTCATGCCCTTTGGAAAATTCACCATGTCTCTAAGATGATGTCAATTAATTCATACCAATCATATAAAGATCATGCAATTCACACTTTATGCAAGACTATTTTCATGAACAAGCATACTAAGAATTCATATTTTCAAATTCATGTAAGAATAGAAGAACAATGTAGACAATTTCTACAATCTCACTACTCAAACACCATCCCCCACTTAGGGTAAACCAAATTAAGAGCAACTTAACCCAACATATAGAGGATTTCAAATACAAAACCTTAACATTCATCACTTAAAGTGATTACTACTTTAGAGAGAATTTTCATTAATTCAATTTAACAACACTAAGGCATTCTAAACCTTATCATTTTAGGCAAATCATCCTCAACCATCAACTTTGATCATACTATTCGATTCACATAAGGTCTTCCTACAATGCAATAGACACTAAGGTCATACATCATTAGTGGAAAACAACAAGGAAGTTCATAACACAACAAGAAGTTTAGAACTAACTCTACAACTCATCATGTCATAAGATTCTCATCCTTCAATCTAAATGCAAAGATTCTTTTCCACATCCCTTATCATGTTCATATTCATAAATTCTACACATATTTCAATAACATCCAATCAAATGACAATTTAGTAGGTTCTCCAAATATATTACAATAAGTTGCCTAGTCTTTACAGTGAGCATGCTTCCAAATATCCAAAAATACAACATTTAGACATCTAATGGAACAAGCATGGAATTATAAGATACAAAGCTCTACCAACTCATTCTTCATAAGCATGCATACTATATTTACAACTCAAGTCTCTACAAAACACTCCAATTTTTACACTTGCAACTCATGAAGTACCACTTATATACAAAGGAAAACAATGCACACTGTCAATCACATTTACTCATAGGATAGCATACTTCCATAGGTAGTTATTAAACAATTCAAGTTCAAATCCTAATACTTGGCTACTACCATACAAAATCATATAGGAATACACAATTTAAGAGAAATCACTTTAACCACTATAACTTCTAGCATGCTTCAACTATATCATGACTTACATCATCCGACATAATATACTATTTCACATAGATTTCATATATTGCCATAATTGGCATCACATCATTAATATAAGAGATATTTCATATAAAGCAAGGTAAGATAACCAATCATAATCCCCATAGAGTTAACATGTGCAATGATCAAGTAAAGCTCCATAACTTCACTAAATCAAGTAACCCAACAAGAACTACAATTAGCACCATACTCCACTCATCCATAACATTCATGCATGGATAACTCCATATCTTTAGCACACTAGGCTATTTACATGATTATAAGCATAGAGATCATTACATAAGGACATTCACATTTATCATCATACACATACATAGTATTAACCTCCTAAGGTCTCTATCAAGGCAAACTAGTGCAAGACATAGGTAGAGTCCCATACCCCTACCTAAGTCTAGTTAACCCTTCAAGTCACCCTAGTTAGTATATAAATCATCAAATAAGGACAAGTGTCACCTTCACACATACTCATTCAAACCATAAAACAAAGATAAGCATTTTAAACTCACTTTTTCTCCCTCAAGCATAGAGCAATCTCATCCAAGCAATCACATCTAAAAGACCACCGGACAAGAAAACATAAGAGAGAGATCTTATAGAATTAAGTTCTATGGCACGATATGAGATTGATGAAGAAGGGAAACTCTATCGTCCTATAGCCTCTCGTACCATTTGATGTGTCGCGACTCACCACCAATGATACAAGACTCTACTAGACGTGGCAATATGAGACTTCTTAGAACCTAAAACCGCTATATAAACCTCATGCTCTGATACCAAGTTTGTCACAACCCAAAAGCATACCCTAGAAGATAGGGTACAATCTTGGATTGTAACCGGCGTCGTCGACCTCTCGGAGGTCTAAGACAAGCCTCTCATATCATTCATTGCATTGGCATAGTAAATTTAGCGGAAAATTTAAAACTTTTCATAGCACATCATATGCTAGAAACATCACATCATATATATAATAAAAAATAAGTCGTAATACATATTTAAACTCTAAGTCTCTTTGCCATCTTAGACTCAATAACTTTAGAATACATTAGGGACACGGCCCATACAACACCTTACATAACTATACAATATTTAAAGACTTCATATTAAAGACATAAGTAGGACATCCTTGAACTTAAGGATTCCTTTCCTTGAGCTTGAGAAAACACCTATCAAGCTTCTCGATCATAGATCTCCTTTAAGCATTCCATAACCTACACTTTGTGTAAAAAGTAAAGAAGAATGGGATTAGCACAAGAATGTACTAAGTATGGCAACCATGCAAAATCATGCATTTAAAAGGGACATTTCCTTTGAAATCATACTTCATGCCATTTTGAGTAAATCATCATAAAACCTTTGTCAATAGCATTTATATCATCCACATACGTCATAGAAACACAATCAAAGGCCAAACATCATAGAAAAGCACATATAGAATTTAAGTACAAAGAGAGGTCACTTTACAGTGAACTCACTCTCCTTGACATTAACTCTTTCTTTCAATTCATTTGGTTACTAACAAATCCTTTAGAGATACTTGGTGCAATGCATCGCCTTAGGAACATAAGAGAATACCATATATAGTATCTACACAAGACAACACATGCCATCATAGAAGTATAGTACAACATAAACATAGTCAAACCAAGACTACAATATCATACATAAAGGACACATACATAATCATATGCATTAGAGAACCTTCCTAAGACTTCCTAAGGAGTCACTTGTGCAATGTCTAGATGGGTTCATTACTTCCATCTATCCTAAGTAACTTACCTTAAGTCCTCCTAGTTAGGATCCTATTCAATTACTTCCATTGCCCATTTTACCTTTTGGGAAACCATAACCTTAACCGACATAGACCATGGGTGCTAATCATGGAATCCGGTGTCATAAAATCCTTACACCGATGGAAGGTGTTCTACTTGCCAAAGTAGAACCATCATAAACATAGCTATTGAGGTAGAATCCTCTAGCTAGTATCCTATGGTGGAAACATAGTTAAAGAACTAAGAGGTAGATATCCCTATTCATACCATATGGTAAAGTGGGCCGCTCCTCATGGGAATCCCTTAAAGTGACACATCCCTCAAACATGGGAATTATCATCACATGGGCAACTTCTAGGATGAATCTTTCCTTTTTATGGACAAGTCATCACCTCCCATTGTCAAGTTCGCTCGGTGCTAAGTTAGGTTCCCTTTATTGAAAAGTCTTTATTACGTTTATTTATAAAACATAAGCTTTAGAATATCCATCATTCATATGCTTATAGCATATTCAAGCACCTATCTAGAATTTATAACATTCTTGGGCACCCTTATCAAGGCCTCTTCTAAATTACTAGATCATCCATGTGCGAGTGTATATATATATATATATGTGAGCAAACCTTTCACATAACACATCAAGTCACACACGTTCATATATCAATGCATAAGTCTATAGGCATAACTATATGAGTAATACTTTCATATAAACCTACTAAGACATTATACACATTCATACCTCATCATATCATATACATCATATTCATAACATATTCATATAATCATCCTTCATATGCATAAGAACCAAACCTAGGAACTATCCTATCAAGATACACATGTGCAATGCATAGACAAGGTCCCATACCCTTGTCCATACTAGTACACCTATCAAGTCATCCTAGTAAGGGAATACAAATCATATATTCATGAACATCACCTTAACATACATAGTAGTAGACACTAGCGAATATGAAAACTACCTTTCATTTAGACACCATGAGTTATACTACTTATAATATGCATGTAAGTGAGAGTGTGTGTACATTGACCAACATGATCACATAATGGCTATCAATAACATCTTAAGTCCGCCACACTTATTAGACCACATTATACTTCAATCACATAGCACACAACACATAATAGCATAGGAGACATGACAATATATAGCATGTAATCAAGACTCCTAACTTTAGCTATTTACACTTCCATATAAGGGATACATGGGTAAAGGTTATTAACCACTTTAACACATCAATGGAAGCACCTATACAATACCCTAACATGATTATACACATGCCTAAACAATAGCCACACAACCTAATTCACAACTAGAATAGGAAAGTAGGCATAAGCTTCTCATAGTATCATTTTAAGCACATGTTCATACGTTCATCAATTTACCTTCATGGCCATGGTCAACATGTATATAATGACAATAAAGTAAACACCGCCACCATAAGTGGACCATACCACACAATGCCATACTAGGCTTCATCAACATTATTATAAAGAATAGAGAAGTAGAAGGAGTAAAGAGAATAAGCATTCTTACCAAATTCTCAGCCTTTGATCATCATTGATCAATACACCTTATTCATCAATAAAACACATATATGGTAGTAGCTAAATGTACTTTAAACATATAAGAAACCATGTACAAGTCACTACAAGATTATACCATAACGTAATACAACACATCAACATACTAGGAAAGTAGAATAACATAGATCATTAGCTATGTTCCCTAACATTGATTTTAGACCATAGTTCATACATATACAAGTCTAAGGCAGTAGCTAATTAGGTAAGAAATCAAGCCTAAGTCATGCATCATCTAATCACAATTCAAGATCCATCACATACTTAGCCTCTTGACTTCATAACCTAAAAGAATCTATACCAATTCATGCAAGCCCTTCTTAATTTGAACATTAAGGATTTATACTTACAAAATTCATCCATTACATCACCCTAAAAGAGTAGCTACAGCAGTTCATACGAAATCAAGAGCCTACACAACCGGTCTCACAATCGTCTTCAAGACAACATATAGAAACATAGGTTATTCATGCTCAAAACTTCATATATTTATCATCATGGACTTATCATCATCAATTCAACATCATTTAGTGTCAATAACAATAACCACAAGCAATTCAACATAAGAGAATCACCAATTCATCAAGAACAAGCCATAATCACAAAGCCCATGCAAGAGCTAAACCTAATTTTGGAAGGAACATGGGTTCATCATGCAATTGAAGTGAAATCACATTCAAATCATCATATTAATACTAATTCATCAAGATATAATCTTTAGAAACGTTTTGAGAAAGAACCCATGGCTAGATTGGAAGATTGGAAACTTGTTCATAAGATTTCTTTGAAAAACATTGAGAAGAACTCTCCAAGTGAAAGGTTACTTAGAGATGAAGGATCACCATACCTTAATCTTCATGAAGACCTATAAAACTTGATGAAGAACTCATGAGAATCCCATCTACAAGCTGTTCTTGAGCTTCAAAAACCATGGGGGTTTCTAGAGAGAATATTTTGGGAAGGGAAGGGTTCAATTTGAGTGAGGGGATTTGAGAATGGGTTGGTCACGTTTTTGGACCCTTAAATACACCCAAAAATAATCAAATAAACCTATAATAGTCAGGTTAGGATGTGGGGTGAATTTACAAATTCACCCCTGACTTGGCAGAACGCAGGCAGCCAACCTGCAGGCCATCCGCGACGTAGGCCTTGACGGGGCGTCATGGGCTTGACGGGGCGTCATGCCCTCCGTCGCCCATGACTTGGCCAATTTCTTGGCTCATGACATGCCCAAGGCAAGTCTCCTTCGACGAGACCTGCTTGACGGTCCGTTGGTGGCCCAACGGTCCGTCATTGGGTCCGTCAAGGGACACTGCCCAGGCAGTGTATAGGCAGCCTTGGGGTCCTTCTTTTGGGGCCTCTTGTGGGGCCCTTTAGAAGTCGTACCCGGACGTTTCCAACGCGATTACAAACCTTAACATGTTATAGACCTACCACATAAGTTTCATCCAAAACAAACACCTACAAGACGTCCAAACAACCTTGACCCCAACATGACATACGATGAACGTCTTAGGGGCTATCTTTCGAACGCCTTAGACGTTCTTGGGCGTTTGACCTCCAAACTTCACGAAACTTCATACAATAACATTAAAAATCATTTAACACCATTTAAATACTTATTTGACTCATTTCACACAACTTAGGCATGCATACACACATGAGGTACATAAGCGACTATTCGTCGAACGTGTTGGACGTCCCTTGACGTTCGACTTCCAAATCACTTCAAACTTTGTACCCTGACTCTATATGACATAATAAGGCATTTTAGGACCTTATAACATTAATACGAACATGTTAGGCTCTAGACACCTTATCTCATTTTCGAGGTCTTACGGATACAAGTCTATCTAAAGAGGAAAAAACATACTTTCATTTAACACATATAGCCTATCTTCCTTTAGACTCTTAGGAATGACCCTTAACCTTATTTAGTCAACCTATTCATTAGCTTAACATTATCAACTTAACCATTGTAGACTCATATAGCCAAATTAAAGACAACCATGTACAATTCTAAGACTACACACTTAACACATAGTCAAAGCATAACATGATCACCTAGATAGTATCAATAGTCTAGAACATACTTTCACATATAGGTAGATATGATCACACATAATCAAATCAACAACACAAATAGCCATATAAGTTCAAGTAGTGCCGACAAGGCCATGATCATCAATATACTAGAAAGTAACGCCGACAAGGCCACATCAATTCACATAACACCGCCACCAAAAGTGGACCAAACCAATCATAATGGAATCGAGTAAAATTAACATTGAATAAGAAGAAATAGGGCAGCGTACCACCACTTCATCATCAACACTTCAAGCCAATACCAAGTCACCCAATTCGACATCATAAGGCCCTTACCCATGGCCATGAACACCAATTAAATACACAATTATAGAAATCAATGAAATCTAACCCAATTCAATATAGGTTCAACAATCCAATACCAATTTGAAAACAATTGAATACAATTCTTACATCAATAGAAAGCCCATAAGAAACTACACATGAATTCATCAACATTAAGCCAATATCAAGTAACCCATAATTTAGTCAAAGTCTTAGGTTCATCAATTTCATGGGTTCATAGGTAATTTAGGTTAAAATCATCAATACAACATCAGTCTAGTCCATAATAGACGTTTGAAAACCTTTAATGCAAGAACCCATGGAAGAATTATGAAATTGGACAATTCCTCTTTGAAAACTTTGAAAACATCTTTGAAAGTTGGGCTCCTTGATGAAACGAGTTTCGAGGATCAAAAGCCATACCTCAATGAAGCTAATTCTTCACTTTGATGAAGAATCTTCACTCAAAATGTCACACCAAGCTCTTCCTTGATTTTGGTCTTCAATGGAGACTTTGGGATTTCTTAAGGACTTTGGGACTTTGTTTTTGGAAGAATGAATTATTCTAAGTGTTTAACCTTTATATACTTGTTTAAAACACCCAAAATATCCTTAATAAACCTCCTAAAGTCTTATTTGGAAGTGGGGTGAATATACCAATTCACCCCTAAGTTGGCAGCAACCTGCGTAGGAGAACCTGTCTCCACAGACGGAGGGACCTATGGACCGTCTCCAAACCAACGGACCGTCCTGTTGGTCCGTGGTCTGGGACTGAGGCTGGTCCTTGGTTCCTTCATTTCCCAGGCTAAGTCCCTGCAGACGGAACCCTACCTACGGGGCGTCGCTTGACCCACTGGGCGTCGACTGCCTCCGTGGTTTGGGCTGTCTTGGGCAGCCTTGACACCAAGTCTTGGATCCTTCCTCAAGGACCCTTGGATGGTACTTGGGGATAATTGTTCAGACATTTCCAACCCAAACATGAACGTCTACAAGTTTAACACCTCTCACATAAATTTCATCCAAAACAAACACGTAAAACTTAACGAAACATGCTTAACACACAAGGTCGATTTAAGGCATATCTTTCGAATGACATGAACGTTCTTGGACGTTTGATCTCCAAACTTCACAAAAATTGACACACTGCATATACATGCTATAATAACTCATTTAAGGACCTTACAACCTCATGAATCACACATAAAAACATAAAAACACATATGAGGCATTTAGGTGACTTAGTCGTCGAACGTCTTAGTCATCCCTTGATGTTTGACTTCCAACACACATAATACTTTAGTTACTGCCTCTATACCATATTTTAGACACTTAAAAGATCTTAGACCACCATTACCAACATGTTAGGCTCTAGTTAACCTAAGTCATTTTCGGGGTCATATAATAAAGCTAGGAGTTATGCTCATCCATTTGACTACATTATCAACAACATTACTACTCATATAGAATGGAATTAACCAAGGAGTTATGTTCATCCATTTAGCCACCAAAATGATTTACAACATTAGTTTATTTTTTGAAATTATTTAAAATATTTTTTTCATTTAATATTTATTTTGAAATTCAATGAATTTTGATTATTCGTATTATGATAAATAACACTCTTATTTCTGACTAGACTTACAATTCAATACTCGTTATTAAATTTTAAGTTATTATTAGGAAGAAAAAACTAATAATCTTTGCATCTTCCACGTTGTAATAGTGATAATTTTCATAATCATAGGTACTATGATTTTTTTAATAATTGATCAAAATGATTTTCCATTAAACAATTAACATATTTGAATTCTTTCACATATTTTATCCTTAGATTATAATTTTATTTCTACATTACATTCATGTTAAATTAAATATTAAATAGTAAATAGTAATCATCATATTAGTATACATAAATTACCACTAACTCTTCATTATGTAAATGTATTTAACTCCCACTAATTATATTCATTATATTTTTAACTCTCATCTCTCATCAATAATCTCAAATGGATTAATATCATATTCATTACAATTCTTTAAGTTCCTCAGTGTTATCCTATAAATAGTGACATTTGACACGATAATGTACACACTTAACCTAATTGAAAAAAATATATGAGAAAGTCTCTATGATCTCTGCTCTTGTCTCTTTTTATTTGTTTAGTTTAACATTTTTGTTTTTTGTTTGTTGTTATTGTATAACTTTCTATTATGTTGTGTTGTTTTGTTATTATATTGAGAATTTACCATGGTTTGTTGTTGTGTATGCTTTTGTCTATCATTTGGGATTTTAGTATCCTCATTTGGATATTGAATTTGTGCAATAGTTAGTTATTTTTACTTTATACACTTTTAGTCAATTTTATAGTTAAAGGTATATTCTTTTTATTAGGAAGATATATGTAGTTTCTATCAAATAATGATGAATTTTTTACTCGTATATACCAAAGATTTGAAATATGTCATTTGCAATATAAAATTTATGAAGTATTTAGGAATAAACGTTCAACGCACGTTCCCAAATTAGTATATTATTAAAACTCTACTAGAAATTGGGCCTACAAAAATGATACTTATGGCAACGGTTCTATTATCATTGCCATAGAGGTCGTATTGCAACACTTTACCCATTGCATAGATACATGACGATATTCGTATATCATATTTATCAAACCGCTGCAATTAAGAAAAAACCATCGCCATAGAGTTGGTAGTGCAACGATTGTATTATAAGTTATCATAAATATATTGATAGTGTCTTACAACAAAGATTTCTATTTCATATAGATCATTGCAATATCTTGTTAGAACCGTACGTTGAATAGATAAAATACGCAACTGCAACAGAACATGAAACTGTTGCAATAGGTTAAACAACTATCACAATAAAACTTGAAATCATTGATTTAGCATACAAAATAACTAATGTTATAAAAAAATAACCGTTGCAATAGATATGCTACGGAAACGCTTATAAATAGTTGCATTGACCAACTTTTTCGTCGCATTCGAAGGATGGAACAACCATTGCTATAGGAGTGTCTATGGCAACACAAAGTTACAACCGTCGCAATAACCGTTGCAAAATCTCTATGACCACACGAGCTAATGTAACACATGGAAACTGTTGCGCGAGATCTATGACAACGATTTGTCTATCTATAGTAACGGTTTTCTCCATGTTGCTATAGCCCTATTTTCCAGTAGTGAAAGTGGAAGCTTCAAAGATGAAAATTTAGATTACCATGTTTGCAACAAATTTTAAAGTGAAAAAAATAAATTGCGATCAGAATAAAATAAGTAGAAACATAACTTTATTGATCAAGATAGAGGGTACAATTCTGTTGATCCCTTGATTCTACCCTCCTAAGATTTATCCATGTTTCGAGGGTCATTTGTGGCGCATTTCTCGACTCATGATGATTTGGAATTGATCTATGTAACTTGAGGGTTGTCAGTGATGTAGTTCTCAAACTAGGATGAATTGGACTTGATCTACATAATTTGAGGGTCGTTAGTGACATATTTCTCAAACTAAGATGATTTAGATTTGATCTACATAATTCGAGGGTTGTTAGTGGCCTATTTCTTAAACTAAGATGATTTAGACTTGATCTACATAATTCGAGAGTCATTAGTGACGTATTTTTTGAATTAAATGATTTGGATTTGATATCTTTATGAATTCCATGAATATGTGGAATATTTAAGATATTCAAGATCCTTAAAAATAACCAAAGAGTTTATGGGATATTTTAGATGTCTTTTAAGAGAATTTAGTACTCTTTAATGCATAAACTGAGGTTTAGGGTTGAGTAGTCTACTAGATTTTTAATTGAAACTGAACACACCTTCTAGAGTCCCAATTCGAATTAAACACGTCTTGTAGACTCGATAAAACTCAAAGACGAGGCTTGAAGTTCTCGTTCAAAGTAAAGAATACAGTCCTTGATGCCTTAAAGACAAATTTAAAAGGCGTGATTGTCCTTACTTCAACAGTAGAGATTGTGGAGGATGATTATTTAAGTGATCACAATCCTAATCAACCTTGTGAGAATTCGGTATCAAGTACTTTTATAGATGAAAATCCATGTGAGCGTGTTGCATCCCACGAGCAATCAATGGTGGAAATTGTTGCTTATGTACGAGAGGAGAAATTGAGAAGAACTGAAAAGAACAAGAAAAAGAAAGGTAGATAAATTGACATATTATTTCTGTGAAATAATTTATTTGTAGTAATGCTTACATACTGATCATGCAGTAGATGACAACTTTTCACCACCAATCGTTGATGATGACATCCTTCTATTAGCTATAGTCGATGGTGATCTTGCTGCAGTTGATGAATACCCTTTGCTGAAGAAGTTGATGAAGTTGTAGAAGAGATGAAGGAAGAGGAGATGAAAGAAGAAGAGAAAGAACAAGATGAGGAGAAGATGACTAGAAAAAAAGAGGAGACGATGGAAGAGAATGATGAATAAAAAAGAGAAGCTAGAAGAAAAGAAAGAAAAAGAAAGTGAATAGGAGAAGCTCGAAGAGAAGAAAAATGAAGAAAATAAAGCAAGTGGAGAAGAAGAGAAAGAACAACAAGAGAAGAAGATACCAGGGAATGAAGAAGGGGATAAGTTGGAAGAAGAAGGCTTGGCCACTGATGTGACAGAAGTGGAAAAAGAAGTAGACGTGATGTGTATTGTGATGGAGATTAATGGTGAGGTAGGTAGGAATGAGTAAGGCATTTGTGGTTGTTGGTGTTTTAAGACAGTTTTTCAAATAGCGAATTTTTGAAGACAATTGATTATTGTGATAGTTGTGTTTCCTCTGATTTTGAAGACAATTGATTTTTGATATAGTTGATTTTTTAAGACAATTAGTTTTTGAAATAGTTGATTTTTAAGAAAATGATTAAAGTGGTTTGTTGTTTTGTTGTTTTTGATGAGAAAAATATACATTGATAGTTTAACATGTTTCATTATGAAGGGTTATTAGATTTCTTATTAATCTATGTTTAAATAATATGTCATTTTCGCTATCACCGTTGATCTATTTAGTAGTCAATTATCGACAATAAAGTTTGAAATCTTAAAAGGTCTATTTATAGACTTAAACAATTATGCAGACATGCAATACGATTTTGTAGTATTATCTCTTTTGGTGGGTGATATATATACATTTAGTTGATAATAGGAAGACTCGGGAGAATACATTCTTCGACTTAAAATTCATAGAGATTACTATGCGAATCTAATCGTTATGTCACAAAGTTACATATTGTAAGTCATTTTAATATGACGGCAGTAGAAAGTATCATTCACACATACATACATACATACATTTATTAGACACAAAAGTTAGTCCGAACATTCTATACAAAAATGCTCCTCCTTGCTTTGCTTCATTAATTAATCAACTGGCGTTATCTGCTTCCAACATGTAATTTGTAATAACAAGCAATATTGTCTGAGAATAAAACTAGTGATATTTTATAAGAGAACCCTACACTTGAGCTTAGCATATATGTTACTAGAAGTACCCCTGCAACTTTGGCCGAATTCATGTGGTATAGTTAATAACAGATAAATATATATATATGAGTCGCTACTTTGAAATAAGTATGATACAAAATTTTAAACAATGAGCCAAAAACCTGAATTTTCATCGTTCTCGTGGGGATTTTGTACCTTCTGAAACACGAGAGGCGTGTTTTGTCCTAACACTGCCTGGAAATGTCGATTCAGATTTATGTCGAGACTTGGACATCTTTTTCCGATCCCCAAATGGACGACCAGACATATATTTAGAAGGAAGCTGTTCTAAAGCACTCAGCACAAATGACATATCTGGTCTTCCTTTTGCTTCAGGATGTACACAATGCAATGCAAGAGTGGCTGCTATTGTAGCTGCTTTTCGAGGATATTGTCCTTCTAACTTGGTGTCCATAATCCTGAACAACTTTTTCTTGTCATGCAAGTAAGGCGTTGCCCACTCTATCAGATTTTGCTCTGCACCAGCCTTCCTTTTGTCCATCACACGACGACCAGTAAGAAGCTCAAGTAAAACAACCCCAAAGCTATAAACATCACATTTCGCTGTTAGTTTACCTGTTAAATACAAACACACGCGGTTAAACTAGCAGGCAATGATATAAAGCAACAGCACTGTTAGGAAGATCTTTAGTTGAATGAAAATAACTAAACCTGTAGCAAGATATTCAGGAGCAGTATATCCTTGAGTACCCATAACTTGAGTAGACACATGAGAATGATCACCAGTTGGACCAGATTTTGCCAAGCCAAAATCTGAAAGTTTTGCATTAAATTCCTACACCAAAAGAAAATGAATATTAAATTATTAAGTACACATATATAATCAACATCTTAAAGGTACCCATGAAAGAAAAAAAGTAATTCTTGAGCATATATATATATATATATATATATATACCGAGTCTAAAAGGATGTTAGAAGCTTTAAAATCACGATATATAACTTGTGGTTCCGCATCATGCAAAAAGGAAAGACCTCGAGCAGCAGCTATAGCAACTTTAATTCTTGTTGCCCAGGGAAGAACTGGTGCACTCTCTGCAAAACCGCACAATTTGATGTTTAAAGAACACCTCATAATATGAAGAGTAATTAATACGAAGGAAATAAAGACTCACTTGGAAACAAATGGTTCTCCAAGCTCCCTCTTGGCATAAATTCATATACTAAAAGGCGGTTTTCACCTTCCAAGCAGAATCCAATGAGCTTGACCAAGTTTGGATGATGAAGTTGTCCAAGATAATTCACTTCTGACTATATATATGAATTAAGAAATCCATCAACACATAAGAGGAAATTGATGATCGATAGGAAAAAGAGGAAAGAACGTACCAGCCACTCCTTATGACCCTGCAAACCTCTGGGCTTGAGTTTTTTGACTGCAACTCCAAGTCCAGATCCAGGTGCTGCAGCAGTAAGAGTGTCTTTGCATAGCCATCCCTTATAAACATAACCAAAACCTCCTTCACCAAGAAGGCAATCAGAATGGAAATTGGTGGTAGCTTTTGTAAGTTCAGAGAGCAAAAGAGCTCTTAGATAAGGAGACGATAATATTTCACTCTCAGACCTTGGACTTGGTACAATCCCTGTTCTCTTTTTCCTAGTACAATTCTGGTTTGGAACAGGTAATGGCTGACTCCAATCTGTTCCTCCTGAATAGTATGAAAATTCTGATATATAAACATGGATATATATGAGATCGATACCCATTGATGAGTCTACATTATATTTTCTAACAATGAGAACAAATCAAAAGCATTGGATTGGAAAATTGGAGGTAAATAAAATATAATCCAAAAAATACCAGTGGAGGTGGGAAACGTCAACGTTCCAGCGTTAGGAATTCCTGCAACTTGATCCCGCGCACGAACGCAGCAGGTTATCCAGTTGCCCATATACACCCACAAATAATCAAAATATTTGTTGAAGATAGATGAGAATTCATTCAACCCTAAATCTCATTATTTTCTGCACTAATAATGAGAGGTAAAACTCAACCTGCGGTTCTGCGATATTAACGCCAAACATGCAAACGGTCAAACCTGACTTGGACGCCACGCCATATATATCTTCTTTCTAGACTCAACTCTTATATCACCAAAAACATCCTTTTTAACTTCCACGTACCATACCTTTTTTTTTTTTTTAACAACAAAAATATTTGGGAAAATACCAAAAGTGCACTAATTTTTCAACATCCATGTTGGGGAATAATTTTGATGCTATGATACATTCATCAGGGAAATGTTTCGGAAATAACTCAACATATATTTTACTTTTCATAATTGACTTGTGAACCAGGTTGAGACCCTTGATATGATTACGGGTTGATGAGTTTACTTATGCTCCCATGCAGAACCGAATTCAGGATTTGAAAAAGACGGGTGCATTATTATTTTAACGATAATTGTAGGGAAAATAACCTAATATACCCCTCAACATTGTGATTAGGAGTTGATATACACGGTGTTTGAAAGTGACTCATATGTATAATGTCATACAAATGACTCACATATACTCTTTTTCACTAACGAATGCAAAAATAAATTCATGTAGGGGTATATTTGATCCTTCTCATATTTTTTGGACCTTTTTTATTCAACGACTAATTTGGGTTTATTATTTTAATGGTAAATTTTGTTTTCTTTTTCACTAATTTTATTATAAAATTTATTATAGATGCCCCGATTTTTTTTTATAGAAACAGAACTTAAACTACAATATAGGCGCAAAATATATATATATTTAAAATACAATGTAGCTGCAAAAAAATTATTCTAAAATATTTTCTTATTTTTTTCATTTTTTTTATTCACACTTTTTTCTTTTGGTATCTCTTTGTTTTACACTAAAGTGATAGAAAAAACAAAGGAATAGGAATAAGAATCTCAAAAAATGTTAATTAAATAAGTCAAAAAATAACTCATGTGTGAAAAAGATAAGATATACCTCTACATGATCTTTTATAACTAAAACTAAGAAAATAAATTTAAAATTAAATTTTTCACTTTCACCAGATATAAAGGGTATTATGAGAATAAAGTTAATATATTTTCTTCTATGTTATGCCTTACTAATTAAAGTTAAAAATGACATTACTTTTAATATGATAAAATAGACCCTTTTGTTTTGTAAGAAAAAGGGCAAAGGATTCGAACCAGCAACATCAATCTTGAAAAGATGGACTCAAACTCGTGAAACATTTTGCCATTTTGGGCATGGATTCCTATAGCTAATATTTAATATGTTTTTTAAAAATAAATAATAATATACCAAATTTAGTCGGATGATCTAGAGTTCTGGTGACCCGAAATTTACACCTAAATTTGCTCCGGGTTTCGTGGTATATAGGAATGCATAATAAATCCCTGAAGAGAAGTTAATGCAAGAGGAGTCCTCATCCAAAAAGACTTTAGCTAATTATGGGAAGAAGTCTATTTGTGTAAGGTTTCCTTACAAAAGTTTGTTTCATACCAGGAAAAAAATGATGCAAATTAGGGTACAATAATTATAGGAGAAATGGTTTGATGGATCCCTATACTTGTATAAATTGTATTAGGGACCATTCTACTTAATCTTTTATCATCTGAACCCTTTCACTAGAACACAATATATCAAACCCCTTTAACCAATAATCTACGCTTATGTGAAATTAAGATGGATGAGTTGGCAAAAAGTGTAACCACACACATGTAAAGACAAGTGAATAACATATTTAAATTTTAAAAATATGATATAATAATATTTTTTGAAAAAAGTCATCTTCTTCCCCTCAGCTCACCTTCTTCAGTCACCCACACCCATCCCCGCCCCAACCTTCTTTTTTAGCCGACCCACCACCCCAATCCCCCTTTTCAGACGACCCCCTTCTTTCAGCCTCATCTATGCTACACCCATCTTTGCCTCAACTTTCTTTTCAGTCACCCCAACCCTATTGGTAGACCCAATTCTTTTTTTCTTTCATTTTTTGTTTTTTATTTTAGTTTCGTCAAACACTACTATTCAAGTATAAAATTTGCAAATACAAAAAGCTTACAAAGGAAGAAAAAAAAAAGGAAACAAAGGAAGATTTATTTAGATCTAATTTAAGATTCAAGATTTTCTTTTTAAGACTTCCATTTTTCGGGAACCCTCTATTTTTTTTGTATGAAGACAAGTTTAAATGATAGGAAAAGAGACTAAGAGGGTGGAGGTAATGGTGGTTGTGAGGATGGTGGTGACGATGGTTGTTGGACGGAAGTTGGAAGAAGGTAGAGAAATAAAAATTTTACTTTAAAGAATTATTTACCTCTTCTTTAATATTTTGATTAATAATTTTTTAAAATAGTTAATGAATATAATTATGATGTGTTATTAATTTATGTGACATGGATTTGACATGTCATCTATTTGAGGGAGAGTGAACTATATACATGATAAGAGGGGTTTAATAATCATCTTTTAGTTGAGTTTAAGAATTTAGTTGGTAAAGTGTTAAGTAAAAGGATCCACAATACAAACGTATACAAGTATAGGGGGCCATTAGATCTTTTTACCAAAATAGTACTATATATTTGAAAAAAGACACGTTGCACCTTTTTGCAGGTACAAATCAGAGAAATCACAAAGGCAAGAAAGGGTAAGAAGGCGAGGATCGAAGATTGGAACTCAAGTTATTACATGGTGATAGTTTGGTGTTAATGTTAATTCTTGTAATAGGAGTACTATTTACTGAGTTGTAATTATTAGCCTCCTAAGAATTAAAGTATTTTGATAAATAACAATAAGTTAAATCTCACATACTGACGACTCATGAGAAACACAGTGACATCTCGTTTCACAATCCAAGCCCACAACGAAAGGAGAAAAGATCAAATTAGACTCCACAATCCAAGCTGGCCAAGATCCCATTGATTGACATATCCCCAAAATTCAAGAGAGACAGTCACGTCATATCCTCAAAATAGGTAAATCTCCAGCAATCAAGGAAGACAACAAATCATACTGTGAAGACGCCTCTCCAGAAGAATGAAGGATATCATGAACATATTTGATATGGATATGATCACGATCCTATCCAAATCAGATCAATCAAGGAATCCCTACAAATTCTTGATTGAATGAAAATCTCTTGGGTTATTCCTTAAGAAGAGCAATATTCCTCACCTATTCAAACCAGTGTCATTGTCAAAGAAACCTACACACTTCACATGAACTTGTACAATTGTCTTTTTTTTTTTTTAATATAAAAGCATTGTATACTTGAAGCATACAACTGAAAAAGAAAAGAAAAAGAAAGATTCGATGTAGGTTATAAAGGTATAGGTTGTGTCAATTAGAAAATCTAATTTGCACATCAGATAGGGAACTTTGCAAGAACCTTTTAATTTGTAACTTACCAAGTTGTCAATTGCTCTTAAGCAAACTCTTGACACCCAAGGAAACTGGACGTAGGCACCACACCGGTGTTCCAAATCAGTATAAAATCATTTGTGCTATTTACTTACTATATCTAATATCTTTGTCTATTTGATTTACTAACTTGAAGGTGAAGTCGACTAACTACTGCAGCAAGTCAACTGAAGGATTTTTAATTCACTCCATTTTGACATTCAATAATAGCTTATACTAATTCTTGATATTGCAGTCGATATAGATCGTAGAGAGTAATTGTGTATAGTTTTGTAACAAGAAGTGAGTTTGACTTCTTGGAGAGTAGTTAGAACAGTTTGAGAGAACTATTAAGTTGAGGTACCAAAGTTAGTCGTTGAGATAGTGGAGTTGAGGATATTCTCCACCATTTTAAAAAAACTTATGACAAGACAAAAGAGAAAAAGGAGGAAAATAACAAGTACATTCATAATGGAATGATAGGTTCAATGAACGATAATGTAATAACATTTTTTTGTGTATCCAAAATTGAAAATAAATGAACAAAAATAATATTTTCTTTTATTCCCACCCCAACCACACCATTATAATAATATAAATTTAAAGAATATGAATACGTAAGTTCAAGAGATTACAAAAAGAGGGAATGACAAGACAATTGGATATTTAATAGAAAGTTTTTATTAATAAAAATTATAATCTTATTTTCTAGATGGAAACACGAATTTTAGATGGATTCCAAGTTATGAGTTGGGTTATACTAATTTATATATTGCTTTAGTTAACTGAGAAGGACCTGAAATGCCCCTCAACTATTTGAATCAGTACAAAATAACCATTCATCCACCTCCGGTTCCCAAATACCACTTATGTCAACCTTTTAGCTAAAAAATGCCCTCGATATTAACCATTTGTATCATATTTGCCCTTATTTCTAACAGCTATTCCCTAAAGTAAAATACTTAATATTTTTTAATTATGTTGCAAAATCTTATTGGTCCAAATTTAAATCATTATCAAATAAATAATAAAAATCACATATAGTTCATATTCTAGCCTGATACACTTAAAAATAAATTTTTAAAAAGTAATTATATCTATCTACAGGCTTGTTTTGAAGCAACATAGAAAGACCTAAAATGCCCCTCAGCTATTTGAATTGGAACAAAACTACCCTTCATCCACCTTTTAGCCCCAAAATACCTCAGACGTCAACCTTTGACTCAAAACTAACGGCCCACACGCACAACGTAGATGAGAGGGGCAAATCCTACAAATTCTATAGTATAAGGGTATTCTAGGGTCTTTCACCATTGAAATAATTTAAAATTACTTAATATATGAACTCATATGATTGACCTAATTTTGTGTTCCACAATAAAATCATTTCTCCCCCCCCTCCCAATCTCCTCGCTCCATTTTTTTCTTCATGGATCTCACTACTAAAAAAATTGCCAATAAATAACAACCAAAAGAGACGAGTGTAACACCCCGGGATCACCCCTAATTCGTGACGCGGCGTACTCGACCTCTCGGGGGTCTTATACAAGCCTCTTAGCTTCATTACATAACATCATATAAAAGTGGAGGGAATTTAAAACTTTTCTTTAGACATAGTACGAAAATCTTTTCATAACAGCAGAAGTCTTTCTAACATGTGTCTCAAAAACAATCTACGAATACATGAGTAATAATGTCTTGGGATGCAGCCCACAAAATTCTAAAACTTAAAATGACATAAAGGGAACATAAGGGTGTTGTCCTCGAATGCTATGAGGACTCACCAATCTTCAATCTTCTCCGAACTTAGGAACCTATCCTCCAAGCACTCAATCTCCCAAAAGACCCTACATTTGGTTAGAAATGTAGGCAATATGCGTTAGTACAAAAGTACTAAGTAAGAAAGCTAACATATAAAACATAAGATATCTCAAAATGGTTAGTCAACATAAGACCTAACCATAAGAGAAAAAAACGTAATTCCAAAGAGTTCTAACATAGTAATTCAACATAAGACATGTGTAAGTTCATACTTCAACTATTTTTCCTTCTTACTCAAGTGAACTATATCACAAGACAGTTCCAAGTGCACTTGTGCAAGGCCAATGTAGCATCCCATATTACTACCTAAGCTAAGTACATCTCTTTGGTCGTTCTAAATCATAATCCACTTTCATAATTAAGACATAAGTTCTTTAGGACATAAGAGCACTATACCCCTAGATCACCTCAAGGCACACTTGTGCAATGCATGTAGGGCATACCATTCTACCACACACACTAAGCATATCTTGAAGTCACCCTACCCACTTTTATCAACTCTAGGTGTCACTATAGACCTACATCATATTGATAAGTAACTATCATCTTAAGTCATTCATATCATGGAAGGCAACTTTAGAAACTATCCAAGCTAGTCATTCATCACATAAGAGGTCATTTCATAAGTAACTTCAAGTCGTACTTGTGCCATGTATGAATGGCATCTCATACCACCATCCATACTAAGTACTTCTTTATGCTAACCTAATCCATGCTAAATTATATTTCATTCTAGTCTATAAGCATAGCATACTAACATAATAGACCTACTACCATGGAAAACATCATAACATACAATCCAAGCTAACAAAGGAACGATATAAGAATACCAACCTAGCCACCATGCAACCATTCATGTAGATGCAAGCTATCCATAGAGGAGCATAAGTCCTCAACCCTAAGCTATTCTTAGGAGTGTAACATTTCAATCCTAAGTTACCATGAAGTAATCTTGACCTAACCAAATAAGGGTATCATGAAGGCATTTTAGTCATGCTACTTCAAGCTAACCCTAGGATAGTATCGATCCTCCATTCTAGGCTACCTTGTCTACTACTAAGGCAAGCTACCATGAACAAACATTATACTTAATGCAAGACCAAGTTAAACATGAGAGAGCTTATTTCCTCATCCAAAGCTATCATGTAATACACCATCCCAAGCTACCATGATATCTACCGTCCCAAGCTACATAATTCAACTATCCATGAGGGAATCATAAGACTCAACCTCAAGCTATTCTATTACAACAAGCATGATTCATTTTAGGTGATTAAACTTTCACATTCTACATACATGCAAGCTATTCATTACTTTAGACTCATTCTATAATCCCTAGTGATCAACATTATGACTTCAAGCCCTACATTCAAACTTTACTTCGTGTTCCTCATACTAGTCTAGATTTCAAGATACATTAGTTTTAAACCTTAGTCATAAGCCAATCCTAAGCATACTCCATCATAAAGTCCCAATTCTAATCAATTCTATTTACTTTCTATCATACATGCATACATCTAGGTTAATTCATGATTTCATAATTCTATTCTTGATTTAGTCCTATACATATTAGCAATTCAAGAGAATCTAACAAGAATCATCAATTTCTCATTCAAAGCCTAAACCCACATAATCTAGAAATTTGATTGAATCAAGGAATCCACATAAGTTCTTCATAATACCATGAATCAACATCAATTTAACCATATATGGGAATAATCAAACCATTTGGACTAATACCCACCTAATTTCCATGCATTGGAATCAACACTACCTTCATTGGGGTTCTTCTTCACAAAAATAGGGAAATCTAGAGGACTCATTGGATGAAAAAACCCATATGTGAAGTTCTTTACATACCTGGATTAACTTCTTATAACAAGCCTTAAGCAAATTCCCCTTTGTTCTTGACTCTTTCTTCAACCCTAAGCTTCTTTTTCAATGGAGGTTTTGAGAGAATTTGGAAGAGAGTAGGATTTTGATATTTTGATTTCTAATTGGGTAATTGTGTTTATGATTGGGTAAAGGGTGTATAATGACTTAAAGACCGTGTCTTACTAATCCATGAAGTACCCAAAACGCATCTACATTTTAGGGCTTCAAATTAAGGTCCAACTTGACTTAAAAACGACGCGACCAAATCTGGGACATGGATGCGCGTCATGGGGGCACCTCCCATATTATTTTTCAAAAGCATTTTGAGGAATAATGGTTCATTTTGAGCCTGCGTCGCATGTCAACCTTTTGTCCTTTGAGGGTCAAGGGCGCGACGCGCCTTGGGCTCCACAAACAGGCTGCCCGACAGCTTTCTTGGCCAACGTTTGTGTCACATCCGGGGAGAACCCCCTAGAAGTAACATGACGTACTTGACCTCTCGTAGGTCTTATACAAGCTCATAGTCATCATTCATCGAATTTTCATAGGTAACTTTAGCGAAAAGTTTAAAACTTTCATAGCACATCATATGCTAGAACATCACTTTCAATACATATCTAAATTATCATATTTACATAGTTAGACTCTAAGTCTCTTTGTCATCTTAGACTCAACATCATTAGAGTACAATAGGAACACGACCCTTATAACATAATACATAACTATAGAATTTACAAGACTTTACATTAAACCATTAGTAGGAAATCCTTGGACTTAAGGATTCCTTTCCTTGAGCTTGGAAATCACATATCAAGATCCTCATCATATAAATACATAGTTTAAGCATCCATAACCTACACTTTGTGTAAAAAGGTAGAGAAGAATGGAGTTAGTACAAGAATGCACCAAGTATGGCAACCATGCAAAAACATGCATTTAAAAGGGACATTTTACTTGAAAACCATGTATCATGCCTTTTTGTGAAATCTTCATAAAACGTTGATACAATAGCATTTATACAATTCAAACACTTCATATAGGCATATTCAATAGTCATACATCATATAAAATCACATATAGCATTTAAGGCATTTTGGAGTCACATTACAGTAAGGATACTAACTTTACAGTGAACTCCTATCCCTTACAGTGAACTTCTTCTTTTTTATTTCATTAACCTCCTAAGTAACCCTCTAGTGATAATTGGTGCAATGCATCACCTTAAGGTCACAAGGAATCACATATACATCCAACATAATCCAACACATACCATCATAGAATTATAGCACACCATAAGACACATTCAAGTCAATGCATAAAGGCATTACAGTGAACTCTATTCACTTTGCACATATACTAATTTTACTTCACATAGAAAATTATAAGACCTTACTCACAATCCCAACCTAAGTCTACTAGTGCAATGTACATATGAAGCCTCATAACCTCACACATACTTAGTAAACCTATCAGGAGACCACAAGAACTTTACATTCACTTCATACATTAACATGACAAACATAGACAACTTCACTCATGCCAAGCAATACCTTCATCACATAGGCATTAAGACCAACATTATGCACATAGGAACAAAACTACATCATATAGACTCATACCATGCATTTCATCACCAAAAGTAGACCATACTACAATGTCATGCGTAAGGAACATAAACATAGTCATACACCTTAGAACACCTTCCTAAAACTTCCTAAAGAGCTACTTGTACAATGCATAGGTAAGTTCATTACTCTCACCTATCATAATCAACTTACCTTAGGTCATCCTAGTTAGGGTCTTAGTCATTAATTTCATTGTTCATTTTACTTTAGGAAACTATAGCCTTAACCGATACTAAGACTATGGGTGCTAAACATGGAATTTGGTGTTGTATAGCCTTACACCAATGGAAGGTGCTCTTACCTAGACAAGGTAGAACATTAACACATACTAACATACTAAGTGAGATCACTTGCTAGATCCTATGTGTCAAGCATAGTTTATGGAACTTGGGTGCCGTCAAGGAAATATCACTCTATGTCATTTTTGGACTATGAGGCTATCCACCCCGTGAGGACTATTGTGAACCCTACCTTCCCTCCTTGGGAAGGTGCCACCCCTCATCTAAAAGTTCACTCGGTGCTAAGCTAAGTTCCCTTTATTGAAATCCTTTAATATTCATTACTTTATAAAACATAGTCTTAGGAGAGTTAACTACTCATATGCTTAGCTCATAGGTCATAGATGAGAATTCATTAACCTAAATCATGTGAGAAGTCCTTTCACATGGACATAGCATATGTAAGCACAATCTAATTTAGGGTACACATGAGAACACCTTTCAAGTGCCCCTCTATTGACTAGATCATTATACATGTGTGTGTATACATATATGTGAGCAAACCTTTCACATAACACTTTTAGACCACACATATTCATACTTCATTTCATTCATGCATAAGTGTACAAGTGTAAGTATATGAGCAATCCTTTCATATAAACACATTTAGAAACTAGATATAATCATACTTCATCATATCATATACTTCACGTTATAGCATATAAGACATGTTCATAACATACTCATGCATTCATATTCATGTACTTAGAAGACCAACCTAGGAACTATGCTATCAAGGTACACATGTGCAATGCATAGAAAAGGTCACATACCCTTGCGCATACTGTACACCTATCAAGTCATACTAGTTAATGATACATCACATACTTTCATATACATAAGCTTTACATGCATAGTAATAGACATTAGTGCATATGAGAATAACTTTCATTAGACACTAGAATCTTACACTACTTGTAGGCATGCATAATGTGTGAGTGTGTGTGTACATTGGTCATCATGATCACATAATGGTTATCAATAACACATTGAGGCATCAACCCTCTTAGGACCATAATGCACCTTAAAGCATAGACCACACAACAGAATTTAGCATAGGAGACAAGCTAACTTCATATTACACTTAAGAATCCTAACCTTAGCTATTCACACATTCACATAGGGGTACATAGGTAATGGGATATCAACCATCACAACTCATCAAGCACTAAACTTATCCCTAACATAGTTATACACATGCATACACAATAGTCATTCAACCTAGATCACAACTAGAATAGGAAACTAGGCATGAGGCTTCACATTGGGTGATCATCACCAACACACATTCATAATATAATTGCCTTCAAGGCCATGATAACATCACATATATATATTGACAATAAAGTAAACACCACCACCATAATTGGACAATACCACACAGTGCCATACAAGGCTTCATCAACTATCAATACTATAAGAAAGTGAAGGAGAAAGACATTCTTACCAATTTCTCATCCCTTGATCATATTTGATCAATACTCCTTTTTCATCAACAATTAATGTATAGGGCAGTAGCTAAATGTACTTTAATCATAAATTAAACCATGCATAAATTGTTACAATGTCATGCTACAAACTAGTACAAAACATCACCAATATACTAGAAAATAGAGAGACATAGATCATCAAACAATTTCCCTAGTCTTGATCATCAATAAAATTCATCAATGATATACATGTAGGACAGTAGCTAAAGAAATCATAACCTAAACGAAATCCTACTACAATTGTTAATAAACTCGAGATCACTGTAAGCGTGCTACATATTAGGAATCCATGGAAGATAGAATAACATAGGCTTCAAACTATCAAGCATTGATCCACATTGGATCCATTACATATAATTCATAATAACATTACATAATAGGCAGTAGCTAACCATCAATTTAGCATAATTGAATCTCACAATAAGCATTCTAGCATCAAGATCACAAGATACTACATTATAAGCTAACTTCACTCAAACCTTCAAACCTTGATCCACATGGATAACTCATCAACAATTAACCATCAGTGCACATATTAGTCAGTAGATATAAGCATTTTAACACAGTAGAATCATAATTCGATTAACATAAGATTAAGATCACAAAGCCCACACATAGGCTAAATTGAGACATTGAAGGGATCATGGGTTCAACATGGAATTGGATTGAAACATCATTATATATAGTAGCTAATCCATAATTCATCATAACAATGCTTTTGAAATCAATTTGAGAAAGAACCCATGGCTAGATTGAAGAAGAAGAGATTTGATCATATTTTCTCTTTGAAAATCTTTGAGAATAACTCTCTAGATAGAAGGATCACCATACCTTAATATAGAAGAAAACCTCTAACTTGGTGAATAACCCATGGAAATCCAAGCTTCAAGTTGTTCTTGAGCTTCACCTTCAATGGAGGATCTAGAGAGAGTTTGGTTTGGGAGGGAAGTCTAATTTTTGTGAATTGAATTGGGAATGAGATTGTCACATTTTTTATCACATAAATATACCCAAAAATTACCAAATAAACCAACTAGGGTCAGGTTAGCACGTGGGGTGAATTTCCCATTCACCCCTTTAATGAAGCAGTGCGCAGACTGCAGTTGGAGGCTGCATCGACGGCCACAAACGACGTCCAGTAGGTCCATCGACGAACCGTACGGCAGGCCATCATTTGGGTCTGGGGCTTGACAACAGCCTTAAGCCTTCACCAAGCTAAGTGTACATCGAAGCCTCACCATCGACGGTACGTTGGTGGACTGACGATCCATCCTTTGGCTTCGTCGATTGACACTGCCAAGGCAGTGTCTTGACAGCCTTTGGGTCCTCCTCGAGGGCTTCTTGCGGGGCCCTTGGGGAGTCATACCCAAACATTTCCAACGTAAATATATTACTTAATATGTCAAGGACCTGCCACATCAGTTTCACCCAAAACGAACACGTTAAACACATCCAAACATGCAAGGCACACTCAAGATATACATGCACGTCTCAAGGGCTAACTTTTGAACGTTTTGGACGTTCTTGAACGTTTGACCTCCAAACTTCATGAAACTTAATACACTGCCTATAAATCATTATTACTCATATAAGGACCTTATAAGCTCATGACATACAAATATAAGCACATATAGACACATGAGGCACATAGGTGACTAGTCGTCGAACGTCTTAGTCGTCCCTTGACGTTTGACTTCCAATTCACCTAAATATTTAGTCACTGACTCAATACCACATTATAAACCATTTTAGGACCTTAGTCCCTTAGGAAAAACATGTTAGGCTCTAGACACCCTAACTCATTTTGGGGTCTTACAATTTGGGTCTTCCTTGGGACCCTTAGGGTGGTCCTCAGGGAGTCATTCAAATTTTTTAACTCTAGAAATGTCCATATAGGTGTAGGAACCCTTTATACTCAATTTCACCTCCATACCACACTCAAAAAATCAACTACAAGACCCTACATCACAATATTTCAACTAGGCTAGTTTTCGGACGTCTTGGTTGTCCATTAATGTTTTGCTTCTAAAATTACCAAACTAGGTTAATGGCAATAAATTGGGTATCGAAACTTCATTTCAACCATTTTTAAGTTATGACCTCATGTAGGGCTATAACTTAGGTTATACGATTTCCGGGGTGTTTCAATACTCCTCTCCTTTGGAAATTCATCTCTAAATGACACCTTAAACCTTTATGGGGAAACACCATGACTCAAGACCAGCAGCCCATCATGTATACATTATTTATAAATGCACACACCCAACCAAGGAAACTCTAATTCCAAGCTAGACATACTCAATGCAACTCAAAATGCATGAAAGAAACATGTTACTCATTTTCAAGGAGAATCTAACATCTCCTAAATACAACATGCTCAACATAGACTCATTAGGTCTAAAATGCCTATCAACTCAAAATGCTACAACAAGAGGCAACACAATGCAACAAAATCAATCCTAAAAAGGCGTACACACCTTCATAAACACCATCATCATAAGGACATCATCAAGTCAATTATACCAAGTCATAACAACAAACAGTCTAGAAATTTTCATAAATAACAAAAGAAGCACATACTGGAAAGGGACATAAGGAGATCATTTTTTATCACCGTTGGATTGGAGAGCATAAACCATATTCCTCTTTTGAGGCTCCTCATCCACACCACTAGAAGAAACTTTCATGCCTTCCCACACATTATCTTTTGCCTTAGGGCAATCCTTCTTCATATGGCCACTTTCACCACACCCATAACAACCATTTTTTCTGGCTAAACACCTACCCTCATGTCTCTTACCACACCTAGAACAAGTAGGCCTTAGGGACTCATAGCTTTTCCCTTGTGGTCTAGGGTTATACACCCTCTCATGTTTATACTTAGGAACATTAGAATAACCTTGTCCAGAAAACTTTTGTCGATTCTTAGAACGACCATGCCCATCGGACCTATCATTGTCCAACCTAGTCCTTTTTTCTCCTTCTTAAGTTTAGACTCCTCTATTTGTTAGGCAAATACCATGAGGTGTGAGATATCCATATCATCAACAAGAATTGCCATACATCATTCTTCTTCTACTAGTTCGTACACCCACGTTATGAACCTATTAATCATATCCCTAGTACTTGCTACCAAAGATGAAGCATATATGGACAAATGATCGAAATTCAAAGCATACTTTTTAACACTCAAATTGCCTTGCTTAAGGTTTATGAATTCCTCCATCTTAGCCTCCCTCAATTCTCTAGGGTGGAACCTATCAAGTAAAGTCAACTTAAAAGTCTCCCACTCTATGGAGCCCGCCTCTATCGGCCTAGAATCTTTCCATTGCTCATACCAAATTTGGGCTGCATCTTTCAATTGATACGCGGCTAGTTCTGCTTTATCCCTAGAAGTTAATCCCATAATAGCAAAGTCTTATAAACCTCATCTATGAGCCCATTTGGATCCTCCTCCACCTTGGAGCCACTAAACTCCGGAGGGTTCCTTCTCAAGAACTCCCTAATCCTATAAGCACCCATTCCTCATATAGAGTTTGCTGGAGCCACCACCTCTCTATTGGCTTGGGCCATCAAGGCTTGATCCAACAAATTCATAGAAGCTCTAAACTCCTTTAGAGTGACATTCCACATTGGAGGGTCATTAGAAACTTAAGGAAGAGCTTGATCTCCTAGGGGAGGAACTTGGTTTGGAACTTGGGGAGGAATATCTTGATTCCATTTCCATCTCCTTCTCTCCTAGCATTAACCCTAGTGTTAGCCATAACCTAGACAAAATCATAGGTACACATTAGAAAAAGACCTACTAAAGCCAAACTCTATGGCACGACTAAGAGAACGAAGAAGCAAGACTTTTCCTAAGCATCCCATAGCCTCTTACTCATAGATATGTCATGACACACACCAATTATAAGACTCTACTAAACGTGGTTTTGAGACTTCCTAGGATAATTTTATAACATTATGCTCTGATACCATGTTTGTAACGACTCAGGAGCACCCCCAAGTCGTGATGCGGCATACTCGATCTCTCGGAGTTCTTATACAAGCCTCTTAGCTTCATTACATAACATCACATAAAAAATGGAGGGAATTTTAAAACTTTTCTTTAGACATAGTATGAAAATCTTTTCATAACAGCGGAAGTCTTTCTAACATGTGTCAAAAACCATCTATGAATACACGAGTAATAATGTCTTGGGACGCAACCCATAGAAGTCTAAAACGTAAAAAGGACATAAAGGGAACATAAGGGTGTTGTCCTCAAATGCTATGAGGACTCACCAATCTTCAATCTCCTTCAAACTTAGGACCTAGCCTCCAAGCACTCAAGCTCACAAAAGCCCCAACATTTGGTTAGAAATGTAGGCAATATGCGTTAGTACAAAAGTACTAAGTAAGAAAGCTAACATATAAAACATAAGATATCTCAAAATGGTTAGTCAACATAAGACCTAATCATAAGAGACAAAAACATAATTCAAACATAAGCATTTTAACATAGTAATTCAACATATGACATATGTAAGTTCATACTTCAACTATTTGTCCTTGTTACTCAAGTGAACTATATCACAAGCCAGCTCCAAGTGTACCTGTGCAAGGCCAAGGTAGCATCCCATATTACTAACTAAGCTAAGTACATCTCTTTGTTCATTCTAGATCATAATCCACTTTCATAATTAAGACCTAAGTTCTTTAGGACATAAGAGCACTATACCCCTAGATCACCTCAAGTCATATTTGTGCAATGCATACGGGGCATCCCATTCTACCACACACTAAGCATATCTTGAAGTCACCCTACTCACATTCATCAACTCTAGGTGTCACTATAGACCTACTTCATATTGACAAGGAACTATTATCTTAAGTCATTCATATCATGGAAGGCAACTATAGAAACTATCCAAGCTAGTCATTCGTCACGTAGGGGGTCATTTCATAAGTATCTTAAAGTCATACTTATGCCATGTATGAATGGCATCTCATACTACTATTCATACTAAGTACTTATTTAGGCTAATCTAAACCATGCTAACTTATCTTTCATTCTAGTATATTAATCTTAGGATACTAACATAATAGACCTACTACCATGGAAAACATCATAACATACAATCCTAGATAACAAAAGAAGGATATAAGAATACCAACCTAGCCACCATGCAACCATACATGTAGATGCAAGCTATCCATAGAGGAGCATAAGTCTTCAACCCTAAGCTATTCTTAGGAGAGTGTAACATATCAATCCTAACCTATTATGAAGTGGTCTTGGCGTAACCAAATCAAGCTATCATGAAGGCATTCTAGTCATGCTACTTTAAGCTAACCCTAGGAGAGTATCGATCCTGCATCCTAGGCTACCTTGCCTACTACTAATGCAAGCTACCATGAACAAGCATTATACTAAATGCAAGACCAAGCTAAACATGAGACAACTTACTTCATCATCCCAAGCTATCATGGGATACACCATCCCAAGCTACCATGAGATCTACCATAAAAAGCTACATAATTCAACTATCCATAACGGAATCATAAGACTCAAACTCAAGTTATTTTATTACAACAAGCATGACTCATTTTAGGTGATTAACCTTTCACATTCTACATACAAACAAGCTATTCATTACTTTAGACTCATTCTATAAGCCCTAGTGATCAACATTATGACTTCAAGCCCTACATTCAAACTTTACTTCGTGATCCTCATACTAGTCTAGATTTCAAGACACATTAGTTCTAAGCCTTAGTCATAAGCCAATCCTAAGCATACTTCATTATAAAGTCCCAACTCTAATCAATTCATTTCACTTTCTATCATACATGCATACATCTAGTTTAATTCATGATTTAATAATTCTATTCTTGATTTAGTCCTATACATTTTTGCAATTCTAGAGAATCTAACAAGAATCATCAATTTCTCATTCAAAGCCTAAACCCACATAATCTAGAAATTTGATTGAATCAAGGAATCCACATAAATTCTTCATAATACCATGAATAAACATCAATTTGACCATATATGGGCAAAATCCAACCCTTTGGACTCATACCCACCTAATTCCCATGCATTAGAATCAACATTAATTTAACCATATATGGGCAGAATCCAACCCTTTGGACTCATACCCATCTAATTCCCATGCATTAGAATCAACTCTACCTTCAATGGGGTTCTTCTTCACAAAAATAGGGAAATATAGGGGACTCTAAGAGTGGAAGAACCCAAAGATGAAGATCTTTACATACCTTGATTAACTTCTTAGAACAATCCTTAAGAAAATTCCCCTTTGTTCTTGACTCTAGCTTCAACCCTAAGCTTCTTCGTCAATGGAGTTTTTGAGAGAATTCAGAAGAGAGGAGGGTTTTGATATTTTGATTTCTAATTGTGTTATTGTGTTTTTGATTGGGTAAACGGTGTATAATGAATAAAATCCGTGTCTTACTAATCTCCAAAGTACCCAAAACACCCCTACACTTTTTGGACGTCAAACTAAAGGTCCAACTTGACTTAAAAATGACGTCTCTAAATCTGGGACATGGTTGCGCGTCGCGGGGGCACCTCCCATATTTATATTTCAAAATAATTTTGAGTAATAATGGTTCGTGTTGACCCCGCTTCGCAAGCCAACTTTTGTCCATTGAGTGGAAAGGGCGCGACGCGCCTTGGGCTCCAAAAATAGGTTGTCGGCAGCTTTCTTGGCCAACGTTTGGGTGCTCCTTGAGGACCTTAGGGTGGTCTTTGGGGAGTCTTACTCAAACTTTTTAACCCTAGAAATGTCCATGTAGGCGTAGGAACCCTTTTTACTCAATTTCACCTCCATATCACATTCAAAAACTCAACTACAAGACCCTACATCACACTAGTTCAACTACGCTAGTTTTCGGACGTCTTGGTTGTCCTTTAACGTTTCGCTTCTAAAATTACCAAACTAGGTTAATGCAATAGATTAGGTATAGAAATATTATTTAAACCTTTTTAAGTTACTAGACCTCATGTAGGTCTCTAACTTAGGTCATACGATTTTCGGGGTGTTTCAACGAGTTTGGTCAAAATCGATGAATAAGTGATGCAGTCACTTTAGCTTTTTTGTCCTCGATGGATTTTGAAAAACAACGTGACTACATCGCTCCAAAATGATGAATTGTTTCGTATTGAGTGGTTTTTTAAGAAATTGATGTTTTGATCGATCACCCAATACCCTTTACATCAATCTTTTGGTTCAAATATGCACTCGATATTAATTATTTGTCTCATATTTGCTCTTATTTTGAATAATTGTTCCCTAAAATTTATAATTAAATATTTATTTATTATTTGTGGATGGGAAGTCAATGTTATACAAAAATCCATAATTTAAGGATATTTAAGAAAATTCTTTTACATGGTTAAATGGCAAGCTTAATTAATATTGTATTTTCAAAAGACTAGATAGAGTGGTTGTTAATTAATCAATATTAGATCTTTATGGTTATATTTTTTTACAACACTTATCTTGAACTAGATCTGACCATACTCCTGTACTGCTGTCTTGTGGATTCAATAAGATTCTTGTAGTTAACCCTTTCAAATTCCTGAAATTATGATCTGGAAGAGAAGATTCCAAAGAAGAGGATTGTCAAAGTTGGATTGTTGAAGATGAAGTTGAAATTTTAATCCAAATGAAACACAAAAAGAAGAGAACACAGGTCGCATAATCTAAATGGAGTAGTTTGGAGATAGTTTTAAACAGTTGGCTATTAGGGAAGACATTAAAAGAATTAAAGAAGATTTGTTCCAACAAGATCCTATTCCTATTAATAGAGTTGTTTTGCAACTCGTGTTGAATTGAAATTATATTTTTATTATGAAGAGTAGTTCTAGACGCAGAAAGCTAGTGCCCAATGATTTATTAAAGAACATAGAAATACAAAAAAGTTTCACTTTCTTGTTAAAGGAAGAAGGAAGAGTATGAAACTTAAAAAAATTAAGTAGGTTGATAGATCTTGGGCTGAAACTACTGATGAAACAGATTTTGAAAGCGTCTATTTTTTCAAAGATCAGTTCTCTGAAAGTAGTTATTTTGAAGACATGACATTGTTATAGTACATTCAACCTTTGATTAATCAGGAGCAAAACGATTTTTGATGATTTTGCCAAATGAAGAGGAGATTAAAGAAGTGGTGTTAGAGCTTAATTATGATAGTTATTGTGTACTAGATGTCATGACAAGTTGCTTCGAACAGACATGCTGGGATATAGTAGGCTCTCATATTATTAAGGTAATTCATGCTTTTTTCCAGGAACCTACTTTACCAAAGTCTATTACTCATATTAATCTGGTCGTAAGACCAAAATAGGAGGTGATGCAATCCTTTTCTTATCTCTAGTAGTCAGACTAAGTAATTTTCTGAACAAAATTATTTTTAGACTTTTTCATTATATAATAGAGAGATTCCTTCCAAGGTTAATCTCTCATAATCAAACATATTTTGTTAAGGATAGAAACATTACTGAGAATGTGTTACTTACTCATGAAATTGTGACTAATATCATAAAAAGAGGCTGACAAGATGATGTGGTGATTAAATTTGATATGACCGAAGCATATGATAGAATAGACGGAGGTTCCTAATTAGGGTTTTATGAAAATAGGTTTGGTTGTTGTATTTCTAGATAGAATTCTATTGCTAACAACTGGTATTTTATGTTGAGTCATGGTCAATCTTATGGATTTTTCATTCTACAAGGGTTGTGAAACAAGGAGACTCATTATCTCATGTATTATTTATTATATCTACACAAGTCTTGATTAGGATCTTGAATAATTTGCTTTACAACTATGAATTTAAGAAATTTAGGCTGCCTAAGTGGAGTGAAAAGTTGAATAATCTTGCTTATAAATATTATACAATTATTTTTGCTTCAAATGATTAAAAAAAACCTTGTTACTTATTACGGAAACTCTACATATGTATGAAAAACAATTAGAGAAACTTATTAAGAAATGAAGAGGTTTGTATATTCACATAGCAAGGCAACTCAGACTTCTATACAGGTGATGGCAGAGGTAACTAGATTTGAAAAAGAAAATTTCCCATTAATTTGGATTGTCTTACTGGTCATGCTAAGATTAAAAAAAAAAGTTTATTTCTCTAAATTGATCAAAACTATTCTTGACAAGCTTTAAATGTGAAAGGTAAAACTTTTTTTTTGGGGGGGGGGGGGGAATGGTGTTGATTAATCATGTTATGCATAACATATCAATTTATTTTCGTTCAACTATTAATCCTCTTAAATTTGTGATCTATGATATTCATAAGATGTTTGCTAAATTCTTATGGAAATACAAAAAAGAGGGTAAAGTCACTCACTAGATGGTTTGGAAAGATATATGTCTATTGAAAGTGGAGGGATGTCTAGGTTTCATATCTCTATTTGATATTTAGAATGCCTTATTTTCTAAGTGGTGGAACTTCAGAACCTCTAAATTCTCTATGATCTTATTTCATATAGAATAAGTGTTGTAAAAGAATCATGCCACTTGTTGTCAAATCGGAGGGAGCTCACAAGTATGAAATGTTATGTTACAAGTTAGAGAGTTCTTTAATTAAGGAATTTGGTGGAAAATTAAAGGAGGACTACAATGATCCTCCAGGTCCTTTTCTTTATTTTCTGATTTCTTCAGAATTTAGAGCTTTTCTATAGCAATCACAAGTCACTTATGACTTGCTGGGGTCATGCAATTTATTCATTAGGTTGTTCGTTAAGATTTTGTACAAGTTTTCATATTTTGGAGACTTTGAACTTGAATGGTTGACATCATTCAAAATTTTAGGAAGGTGATCTCAGAATGCAAATTTGAAAGTGTCATCAGCTACGAAAGTGTCATTTTAGGCTAGTGGAATTGTTGGTTCGAATCCTAAGACTTTTGGAGATATTTTGTGGTGTTAGGCGTTTTAACTTTTAAGCGGAAGTCAAAGGGTTGACTTTGATCAACATTCTTGGTAAACATACTCGAGTAAGAATTTTTTCAGCACGATTAGCTCTGGAATGTTAAGTTTTGTCTAAAATAACCTTTCATGTGGTTCCCTAAGATTCTGTTCTCATTTTGAAACTTCTTGGATTTTTTACCTTACAAATGAAAATTGTGTTTGGGACTCACTTTTCATCAAAATGACCTCAAATAAGGGTTGTGATAGTTCCATTGAGTCCGAAATGCTTAATTCAATGAGGTAGCATATTTCTTTTGCACGCACGGCATTATGAATGAATCCCGAACGGGGAACCCGTTACAGAATTTGGTGTTAGAGCAAACCCGCTAAAGGGATTGTATTTGATTCAAACTTATGGCGAATAGATATCAGACTTTTACCGACAGGATTTTTACTTTTAGTGACCAGTTCGAGGTTTACATTCAGAAATGTCACCCTTCATCTCTCATATTTAAGAGGCATTTTCTCCCTCATAGGAGCTCCAATTTGAGTGATTTGAGGCACTTTGTGATCATTAGGAGTGTGGCTACTTAAGTTTGTGATTAGAATATGTTAAGGAACCTCAGTTTATGGTGACTTGAGCTCAAAGTTGTTGCAATTTCTTTATTTTTTGTTAATTTTGTTATTTTTTTTATTACGGCTATTTTCGGGCCTCAGATTGTGTTCAACATTAGAAGATACGTTCGAGGCATATTTTAGGGCCTTTTGACAGAGTAAATTTTGCGATTATTAGCGCGGTTCCCACATTCTCATTTTGACTCAATTTAGGTTCATTTTTAGTTTTTGCAATTTTAGTGTTAAAACATCTGTAATATTGTGTTTGATAACTTGATAGTTTGGCGGTGTCTGAAAGAGTTTCAAATTTGGATAGATCGTATGTGATGGATTCAGAGGACTCGTGTTTGTCTTTTAGGTATTATTTGGTCTACTTTTGATTTAGCTTCTTAAATAAGGCCTAGTATAGATTTCATGGAATTTCTTATGGTATTTGTCGGGTATTTCGTTTTCCTCTTGCTATTCTATTATTTCTTGATTCTGTATGACCCTTTGGATTATTGTTGGTTTTGGGATCCTTATTTTAGACTGTGGCTTCACTTGTGGAGTATATGATCTTGTTTATCCTTGTTAGGACTGATTCGTGGTTGCCTTAGACTAGGCTGGACATTAGATGGTATAGATTGTATTGTATTGCCTCGTAGTTATGATTTACTCCCTATAGTGATTGTTTCTGGGTGTTTTTATTGCATTGATGTTTCTTACCTCGGTGACTCATAGTAGCCGTAGGTTGGTTTTAGTAGTCCTCGGTATGTGAATAAAGTTGTGTGATTGGGGTAAGGCATCATCCCTCTAGTTTGATCCCCCTTTATTGATTTGAAATATCTTTTTGATCCCTTGATTGTTGATTAGAGGTGAGCATGTTGAATCCTTATTGATCTTATGATTGTATTGTTGGGCTTGAGACCGTGTTCGAGGACTAGTGTGATCCAAGGTTAGTACTCTCTGCTTTGGTAGCATTATTTTAGTAGTGGTTGTATAATTATTTGATTTAGATTAAGTTGTTTTAATGTTGGTGATGGCATGCATTGCATTGTTTGCCCATTCTCATGCACTTTTTGTACGATCCCGACCAATACATTGACATATTTATAAGACACTATTTTATTAAGTTTTTATTCTGAACTGATTTTAACGAGAGTGATACTATCTGGATCACTTGACTTACTAATTTTTGAGATTACGACGCGTCAGAGATATGCTCTTTTTTACTGCTTGATATATTAGAGGCATCTAGGTTGTGCTCAGTTTTTACTTGACTGTCCGGCGCATTGATGCCCTTTCTTGCATGCTTTTGGTTTTACTTACGCTCCTAGATCACTCTTACTATCTGGACGATATACACCCAGGGAATGGGATAGATGATTAGGCGACCTTGATACATAAGATCCTTTTTGAAGTTGACACGCCCCCAAGTACTCTTGCTAACTCGGCGGTTTACGCCCCTAAGAGTGGATTATGTGTCTGGGCGTCGTGGATTGATTTATCACTTTTTCTACCTGGGTTGGGATTTGATTAGAGTCCTATTATTATGGTTTCTGATGGTTATGCTTCTCACCCTGCATTCTTATGCATTATCTATCACTAATATACGTGTTTGTTGTTTGTACCGTCTAATTTATATGGGCCATTTGAGTTCTTTTTTATGTTTGTACCTTCCCGACTTATGGGGTCCAATTAGGTTATTGTTAGACTATATTTTGTTCTCTGCTATTGTATTATCGTTACTTGGTAAGTTTTGAATTTCGAATTGTGATTATGGATCATCCTGACTTTTGGTATTCGACTTGGTATCTTAGTTACTTGTGATTAAGTTGTTGGCTTGCGATCCAAGTGCGTTCTTGACCCGATTTCTTACCCCTTATTTCCTATTTCTATTCTTTAGTTTCTAGCTACTTTAGTATTTCTTGTTTAGTTACTTGTTATATGCTTTCCTTATTAATTGTTGTTTATGCTTGTGCTATCTTTTGAGCTCACTCAGTAGTTGCATGTTAAGAACCATTTTTGGTACTCCTTCTACACTTCTACTCATGCAAATTGCAGTTGAGTTATCCCCATTGACTTTTAGTTGCGCGGAGTAACTTGGGATTTTAGAGATAAGGGGGTGAGCTCCTAGTGTTTTAAGCTATCGGTTTCCATCTGTATTTGTTAAGCTTAGTCTCTATATTGTATTCAGAGACAACTTGTACTTGCCTTGTAATTGTGAAAGCCTTGTACTCCTATTTTTGATTAGATAGTCAACTACTACCTGATGCCAGGTCTTGCGATGGTTCTTGTATGGTTTTGTTGTTTTCCATTTTTATGCTTTGTTCAAAGCTCTTACTTCTTCTTGTTGGCTTCCACTTGGTGGTTTGCTGCTTATGGCTCTAGGCTACAAATTAGGCTTACCTACTGGTGAGGTGTAGTAGGTTCCATCATGATCTGAGAAATTGAATCGTGATAGTTTAGTATCAGAGCTCTAGGTTGACAAGCATCGTTGATATGACCGAAAATCCTAGTAGAGTCCTGCGGATCGGTGAAGAGATTTATATATCCTATCTTTGGGAGGCTAATTCTGTTTTTGACTCTTATCATGTGTTTTTGCTTTGCGTTACCTATAAAACTACTTCTTTGGGAACTACTCTCTCCTTGGTGGATATCATGAAACATTCTGTGGACATGGGCGAAGCATTAGCACATTCCACTAGAGTTTCAACACGTGATTAGGCTATGAGGCTCAATTGGGATTGGAACTTGAGATCGAAAGCATTCCTCAATGGGAAAGGCTTTGGCAGGTCTTAGCTACCTCGATTCCTTGGTATTCATTATTAAGAGTTCTGAGCTCCTCCGAGGGTACACCTTCGGTAGGTATGGTTCTTGGTGTAGTGGTGCCTTAAGTCACGATACATCTTCGTGGTGCCCAGATGAATAGAATATCTACAATCATGGGCCTTCCTAAGTATCAACTAAATCATACCTCCAACTCTCGGGATACAAATACGACCTGTGAACCTCAAAACCTTACCTGAGTCTAAGGTAACCTGACCAATATCACTCGCTAGAACTCAATCTCGAAGTGCCACCAAGGCCTCATCCTCAAACTTCTGGCTACAGATATGATCAAGAAGAAAGGACTGCACTCTCACATAGGCTAGCACACGCCTAGAATCCAAAACATCCAATCAAACCATCTGGTTAGTTAAGGATTGAATGTCCAAAGTTAAAGGTCGCTCCATAGTAGATGAGAAGTCTAGACTACCCATACTCACTGCCTTTTGATTCAAGGTGTCCGCAACCACATTCGTCTTTCCCTGAGAGGTCATAATCCATCAGAAACTCAATCTAGTGACATTGCCTTGAATGAAGATCCCTCTTGCTTGTGATGTATTAAAGACTCATGTGATCAGTGTAAATCTCATAATGAACCCCATACATGTAGTGCCTCAAGATCTTAAGCGTGAAAACCATTCCCAACTCTAATTCACGAGTGGGGTAGTTTCACTCATGTAGCCTAAGTTTCCTTAATTTATGAGTAATACGTCATTGTATCAATACACAACACAAAACAATGTTGGATGCATCACAATAATGTGAAGCCCTCACCCTCAACTTGAAGAGTCAATATTAGACCAGTAGCCAGCAACTCCATCAGCTTCTAAAAACTCAACTATCACTATTCATACTACTGAAAAGGAACATCAAGGCAGGTCAAACGGTTCAAAGGTGATACACTAGTAGAGAACCCCTTCATAAACCATTTGTAGTAGCCCGCTAAACTGAAGAAGCCCAAACCTAGTAACTGAAGTTGGCGTAGCCCAATCACGAATAGCCTCAATCATCATCGGATCTACCATGATACCATTCTTGGACACCACATGCCCCAAGACTGCTACAAACTCAAGACAAAACTCACACTTTGAGAACTTGGCATAGCCGATGATCTCTCAAAGTCTCAAGCACAATCATCAAATACTACTCATAATCACTCCTGCTCTGCGAGTATACAAATATAATTTATGAACACGATGATGAACAAATAAAGATACGGTTTGAACACCTGCATCACCAAGTCCATGAAGGCTGCAAGGGAATTAGTTAACCCAAGACAAATCACTAGGAACTCATAGTGGCTATATCGAATCCTAAATGCAGTCTTAGGGATGTATGCTACCCTTATCCTCAACTGATGGTAACCAGATCACAAATCAATCTTCGAAAAAATAGTGGCACCCTGAAGCAGGACGAATAGATCATCAATCCTGGGCATGGGGTAATAGTTCTTCACAATCAAATTATTCAACATCCTATCATCAATACACATGCACATTGTACCATCTTTCTTCTTTACAAACAAAATAGAAGCACCCCAAGGCAACACACTAGGCCTGATGAACCTCTTACCCAAGAGGTCCTGAAGCTGAATATTAAGCTCATTGAGATTTGCAGGTTCTATCCGATATGATGGAATGGAAATAGGCCGCATATGCAGCTCAAGATCTATAGGAAATTCAATATCACTCTCTAGGGGTAGGCTAAGTAGGTTAGTAGGAAACACATCTATAAAATTACGGATAACTGGATGGACTCAACTGAAGGGACCTCCCTACTCGTATCAACACATAGACCATATAATACAAGCACCGTCTAGCCACTAGTCTCGGATCCTGAACAAGAGAGATAACTCCAACTGGTGTGCTACTAATGGAGCCCTACCACACCACTGGTGGAATATCGGGCATGGATAAGGTAACAGTCTTACATAAACTATCTAAAATCGAGAAATAGGGAGGATAACTAGTCCATTCCCGAAATCACATTAAAATCAAACATATCTAACAATATAGTCAGATCGAGTGTCAAGCCCTTGGATAGTAACTAGACATGATCAAAACACTTTATCCACTACTAAAGACTCACTCATGGGGGTCGATACACACTATGACGTTGTCTTAGGCTCAGAAATCATACCAAAACAAGAAGCATAATACACAAACACAAAAGTATATGTAAAATCAAGGTCAAAAAAGCCGAGGAGGGCTGATGTCATAAAAGAATAGCACTTGTAATCATACCATATGATGCCTCAACCTTCGCCCTTGTTGGAGTTGCATAGAAATTTCCCTGTCCACCTCTACTATGACCATTAATCCTACCGCCTGACCTTCCTCCCCGGGGACCACCCTGAATACCCTGTTGTACAATGCAATGCTACTAACCCTGACCTCAACCTCTAGCTGAAGGTGCTGGTAGAGCTAGCTGTGGAATTGGATCAATCTTTTTATACTAAGGGAAAATTTGGCTTAGTGACCTAACTCACCACACTAAAAACAACCAGAAGATGATCTGCTCCAAGAAGAACAATCACCACGGCCTAAAGTACTAGTTTAGGATCCATGACTCTGGATAGAGCCAACCTCACTCTTGCTATACCAATCACCTTTTGAATTCTACAATGAGGTATGAACAACCTGAATAGGTTGACCTTGTTGAAAGCAATGTCGATCCCTATCATGTGAATCTCTACGCCTTGAACAGGACGCAGTATAGTTATCATCATATCTAGCTCTCTTGTCGCTACCCCCTTAGGACTCATGTGGAGATTCTCAATAGTGTGGGCATGATCAACAATATCTACAAAGGAATAACCCACTAAAACCATAGATTGAGCCTCAATCGCAGCTACAGTCCCAACCCACAAAAAAAAACCAAAACTTCTTCTCTCTGTTGGGTAGGATCATGTAGCATTGAGGAAGAGCTCGTGAAATCATGCCTCGTACTCAGACAGTATCATAGAACCCTACTTCAATTGAACTTATCTCCGAGGTGATCTTTGACGCTGCAAGGACTGAACCTAGCCAAGAAGGCCTCAAAAAACTCGGTCCTGGTGACAGGAGGAGGCTGGTTGGCCTGGTTTCACTAAATGTACACCACCACTAGCTTGCTAGCCTATCAAGATGATACATAATGAAGTCGTCTCCTTACGACTCAACAAGACCCAGTGTATGTATCCTTTCACAAAAGTAGTCAAAAACTCGTGGGAATCCTCATCCACAACCCTAGAAAATCCTCGGAGGTGAAAGTATCAAGAACACTGAGAGCATCTTCTGCTCCTCTAGGGGCATAAATTCTACCGCAATCTCGGGATGGGTACCCCTAGGTGGTACATGGGACCTGGGTGCCTCTGTTATAGGTTGATCCTACTGGTACAGTGCTTGCGTAGGTGCATGTACTGGTTTTGGTGCCTACTGCATACCCCCAAGCACTGTCAAAAGGTTGTGTAATGGCTTTCTAAAGTTGTAGAACATGGGATGCTGGAGGATTCGCTTCTAGATCTTCACCCTTCTGTCTAATTGGGGTGGTGTTGCACCTCTACCAGGCAAAGGTAGTTCAACCTTATCCCAAATCCTCCTTATGATGCATACGATCCATCTTGCGAAATAAGTAAAGCAAGTGAGATTTATGGAAACCTATAACACATAGGCTACACGAAAGCGATACAAAAGAGAGGAATTCCTAAATAAACCATATAACATCCCAAATATAGTACACAAACGACTTCACCTGATATGTAGAACTCTAGTAGGTATTAGCTTTATACAAGTGAGACCAGTGGACCTAGGGCTCTGATACCAACTTGTCATGACTTGACTTTCCAAGTCATGATGACACCTACTAAAACCCATCAGTGGGTAAGGTGACCCGTACCTAGAACAATAAGTAGTGAGTACAAGGGTAGAACTAAACATGAAATAATGCTAGCAATAAGAAAAGACCAAAACAGAAAGCAAACCAAAAACTATATACAAAAGAATCCTCCTAGAACCTGGAAGTCACGAGTATAAAGTTATTTAACGAGATAAATACAAGTCCCAAAAGTGGACCACAACAAGCGGTCTCAAAGGCAAAAGACAAACTAATATAAGTGTAGAAGGAGATAGGTCGATCTATTACACCAAGTTCTAACCCTCATCTCTGAAATTCACAAGTAGCGAAAGATGGAACGAACAATCACCACTAAAGTTGGTACTATGACTTGCATCATGAAAACATGTAGCGAGTAGCATCAGTACCAAGATAAGGTACTGAGTAGACATCATAGGCCGATCGAGCAAGAAAGGTAAAGACAATTTGATGAGATTGAATCTAGAAACAAATACAGGCCAAAAAGGATATGAAAAGAAGGCACACAAGCATATCAGAAGTAAATCTAAATACAACTAAACTAAACCTAACGGGACCCCATAAGACTTGAAGGTACACTTTTGTACAAGTTTAAATAAAATCCAAACCGACCTGCGTAAGCCCGACAGGTACACATAATAGCTAAGTCTACAAGACAAAAGAGTAATCTAAATCCAAATCCAAGAACCAATCAACTCCCAACCTAGTTAGCAAGAGTGACAATCAACTCAACCAGTCAACTCCCAGCCTAGCTAGCAAGAGTGACTATTAACCCAGGCCATCCAACCATACATCCACTCCAAGGGTATCAACCGCCCAACTAGCAAAGTGTCTCGGGGGCATGTCAACTCCGTAGATGATATCAGATATCCAGGCTACTAGCAAGCCAAACCACTCCCATGGGCGACAATCGCCCATATAGGAAGAGTGCTTGGGGGTGTATCGACTCTGAAGAGGATCTCAAGTAGGCTCCAAGCCACTTGGATCGACGTCCACCACCAACAATATCATAAAAGTCTCAAAGAAAGAATTACTCTAATCTCCAAAAAGCACACAATCTCTAGTTAATTCTAATTGCCGCAGAAATAAAAAAAGGAGACAAAAAGGCTAAGAAGCACCGCAAATGCCTAAGTTAAGGCTGATAGTATCATACCCAATTCTACTATTCCAGTCTACAAGGACCTAGTCCATTCGAAATGACGTCAGAGACATACCATAGTCACTAAGTGCATATGTCTAAAGAAACACTAGTCTATCCTAGTCTTAGTCCAAATCATGCTCCAAAAACAAGTAACAAACAAGTAAATTACATAGCATGCTAAAACGCTAATACAACCATCTACCAATACCGTACTACCCTCGAAATAGTAGTAATCAACCCTAAATCATGGTCTCTATAAAGAAAATAAGGAATAACTAGGTACCGGCCTCCAATTCACACTTATCATCATAAATTCACACATTCATGCTCAATCTAATTAGAAAGGAAGTTGTAGCCTACTTGTAGGGCGATCATGCCCGCTCCAAATCACAAGGCCAAAGTTTTTTTTTGAAACGACCTCTCAACTCTGCCACACTAGAAAAAATAGGATCACAATGTAATATGGTTTATTAGACACCAAAATCACGCAAAACAAAGATAGATCAATTTTTATAATCAAAATAGGAATTGTTGGGCCCGCGCCAGAATTTGTAGAATTGACTCCTTTAAGAGGTCCTAAACTACGCCTCAAGCTTGTGTTCTAAATATGAACACAATCCGGCGCCTAAGACAACCCACACCAACACATGCAAAAAATAACCAACAAGGGCATCAACAAAGAAAGATGGGGAAGCAACTCAATCAAGAAATTCTCCTCAAACGGAGGTCTTTTAGAAGCTCTCGATCACTTCACCACATAGCCATGCTCCCAAAGATTTCCCAAGATTTTCAATCACCAAAATCAGAGCTTCCAAGCACAAGAAATTGCATTTGGAAGAATAAAGGCTAAGCTGAAATTTCAAGGTCCCCAAACTAATCGCTAAAAACCAAAAGTCTGGTCACTAAAATGTTTGCAATAGATATCAACACTTCAGTTGGTTGCTTCAACTCCGAGTTCTCCGATGGGGCATCCAGGATTTGTTCAAAATCTTGTGTGCACAAACGAAATATGCTATCCCATTGAATTCATAATCTCGAACTCAATGAAACCATCAAAACTTCAATCTGAGGTCGTTTCGATGAAAAATGGGTCTGAGACCCAAGATTCTTTTTAAGCTAAAAACCATAAGAAGACTCAAAATGAGACATGAAGCCTAGGTAACCACATAAAAGGTTGTTCTAGAGTAAACTCGGCACTCTGGAGCTAATAGTATTGACGAAATTCTCATCTGATCATGGTTACCAAGAATTAATAGTGACCAAAGGAAGCCCTTGACTTAAGTTTCAAAGTTAAAATGCCTAAAAACACAAATTCACAATAGAATTCTCGGGGGGCCAACCAACCATGCCCCTAGCCAAAAAAGGCCCTTTGTGGAGCTGATAAAACCATCAAAATTGCATTATGAGGTTGTCTTCTTGAAATTTTGACTGAAGTTAGCCATTAAAGTTTCAAAGGCTTCAAAATATGGAAACTTGTACAAAAACTAAACGAACGATCAGGTGACCAAATTGTTAGTCCCAACAAGTAATAAATGACTTCGGTTTGCTACAGAAAAGCTCTAAATGTTTCACATGAGGCATAAACACATAAATGACACAGATGTCACTACAATTGAAAAGCGTGTAATTGAGTCAAAATAATCATTATAAGATCAAAAATCGAACAATTGAATCAACAAAATATGAACCCATGAAGAATTCAATGAAAACCTAATTAGCTTGATGAAATTGAACTTAGAGAACTGAGAAATTGCGAGAGTTAAGTGTGTCATGGGAAGAAAGGGATGGACATATATGAGGTTATGAGAGAGAGAGAACAGATTTTTGTTTTAAAAAAATTAAGTTCTAGGGAATTTTAGAGATTATGGTAGCTTAAGTTGTGTAGTTTGGTCATTTTCCCTCTTAGTTGTGCTTGCATTCATTATACAGATTATATTTATGCATTGTTTGACTTGATGAATTAGAAATAGCATATATTATATAAAATAGTTTATTCTCGAAGATACTCATCACAATTATGATTGAAAAGATGTAAAAAAAAAGATTTTGAGGGATAATTAGGTCTTTAATCATGTTAATGCATGCATTAATGTCATTTCATTACTAATACCTAGAAATATGTGGTATTAGTAGTAAACACCTTAAAACACAATAGAATGTATATAACAAATTATACATAAGTTGGAAAAGAGTACCAAACAAGGTACTAGTAATATACAAAGATAATGTAGACATTATTTTTCCTAATAAACTCTACCAAACAACTCCTTAGTGTTCACAATTAGTGGTGGGTGTGTTGTGTTAAATTGGGGATACTAGAATGGAAAAATTACATCAATACACAACTTAATTAAGATATCATAATCTCTAAAATTTCCTACTATTTAAATATTTTTACAAAAAAAAACCTCTCACATACATCTTATCCCCTTTCTAATACATTCTTATCCTCTCAGATACATCAATCTCCCTCGGATGCATCTATATCCCTCTCGGATACATTTCTATCCCCTCTGGTGTAAATATATCCTATTAAGTAATGTATCATTTGTAATGTATCGGACATCCAAGGAATGAATCCGATAGTAATGAAAAATCTGAGATTTTCGTAATTGAGAAAACTTACTAGATAGGATGTAATTAGCCTCAAATGCATGAGATTTTTGTACTTTATAGTATTAAAATTAATTGAATTAGAAATCGGGTTAGGTCATGACCTGCCCAAATTTTCTTTGGGATCAAATAGACTAAAAATTGGAATGGGTCATGATCCGCATAACTTGACCAACTTAATCTCAATAATTTAATATATTGTTTATAACCACAATTTGAATTTCATCTCAAGAAAATAAAAGTTACAAATGGATAGTTAAATCATAGAATTTAGAAAAAATAGATAGTTATAACCACATTACACAATGCAAATAAAGAGTTTTGAAACATGTTGAAATTGAAAATTAAATTGGGCTCAAATGAAGATTGTATTAAAATGAGTTAAGACTTGAATAATTTGAGTTTTTCTCAATTCAAATTATCTCAACCCAAACTCATACAATTATAAAATAATTGAACGAATTACCTATATTTGGGTTCATTTTGACACTTATATTCTCAATTATACACGAAAAGTCTCAAAGAAGAAAGAAATTGCATGATGCAACAATAAAGCACATGCTCCCTAATACAATTTCAATAATAAGTAGTTGGATAGAACATTTAATGAAAAAGGTTTAAATATACCCTCTAGTATTAGAAATAGTTACAATTTGTTATACTTTTGGTCCATATATACTCCTTTCGTTATTACTTTCATTTCAAATATATCCCCCTCATTATACTTCGACATAAACTTATTTTTAAATTTAAAGCACAAATAATTTTAAGCTTAAAATCAAATGATTCATCTTCAATTTTAAATAGAGATTTAACTCTACATGACCCAATTTCTTTTCTTTTCATATTTTCTCTTAAAAGACCCATATATGATTTTTGATGATTTCATAAAAAAATGGAGTTCGCTGGAATAATTATTCCATTTAAAAAACAAATAACTACAGTAAAATCTCTATAAATTAATACTCGATAAATTAATAATCTCTCTAAAATAATATTTTTCTCCGGTCCCGACTTGGGTCAATAGAAAAAATCACCAATTTCGATAAGATAATAAGATAATATATTTTCAGAAGACCCCTATATAAATATATGGTCCCATTAATATCATAAAATTATAATTCTTTAAAGTACAAATATATCTAAGACAATTTAGTGAAATATGATTATATTGTGTTCTGTTTTTTCTTAAAATTTAAATATAGTTGAAGCTCATCTCTAATTTTCCTTATTGCATCCAAGAGCTCTGATGTTGTCTTTTCGAACTGCACCATAAAATTGTGAAGAGTTCTAGATGCGATAAGTTTTTTCTTATGCGTATCTGGTTCCAAAGGTACAATATCATCTTCAACTTCATCATCAACGTTGCTTTTTTCGATGGTATCAACAATTTCTTCTAAACTCTAAACCTCTGAACAAGTATCACTTTCACTTGGATAATACAACATATTATTGAAATCCATATTACTATGATAACCGAGATCATTAATCATGACCTCAAGTTATGTATGACGTTTTCACAAGTAGGTTCATTAAGATTTTCTGAGATTGCATCTCCCGACCGATTTTTACAGTGTAAAAAATAAGTTTCTATTATCTCTTCCTGAACATTTGTTGTTCAAACAGGAATGCATAATTGATAGCATCCAAAATATAGATCTTTGTTGGATAATTTTGTCTCATTCCATAGCCTTCTAATATCCTACGATAAATTCTGTTCGATAATACATCTTGAAAGCTCTTATTATCACATCATCACAACGTTGAAATTAATAAGATACAATGATTTTGATGTATTCGTTATACTATATGATGATATTTTTTATGTGAAATCGATAAATATGATACATAAATTAGTAAGATACAATGCTTAAAGATAATCGAAATTAACCTTCATCAAATCTCAAACTATTCTTTAAATTAATAAATATTAATTTATCGATTAAATAATATATCTATAGCATAATAAAATTTCATGGTTCCACCTATATTAATTTATAGAGATTTTATTGTACAAACCAAATTTGTGATTAATGAATTTGTGATTGATCTTTCTATTATCTCAAAGTTATTATTTTTCTGGTTCATTTTTGGAATTAGTTATAGTTTACTTTATCGGTTAAAACGAAGATTTTTATTTTTCCTCTTTGAATGTTCTTTGAATTTTTCTCTATTTGACTAAAATATCTCTCTCTCTCTTTATATATATATATATATATATATATATATATATATATATATATATATATATATATATATATAAAGAAAAAACATAGAGAAGGTGTTTTGGCACCTCTCTATAGCCTCCATTCATATTTATTCTTTTTAGCTTTTTTTTTACCATTTTTTCCTTCATTATATAATTATTTAATTTTTAATATCTAAGAAAATATTCACATTCAATTACTCAACTTTTCACATATATATATATATATATATATATATATATATATATATATATATATATATATAATATTTTTAATAAAATAAGAAATAACTACTAATAATTCACACATCTTAAACTTATAATCTTAATAATATTCAAACTCCCTTTTTTAATCTTCGAAGCCCTCCAAAATTAAATTTATTAGTTTACGACACCTTATGGTATTCCTCCTCTTTTTCAATATAAATTTTTATTTTGTATCAATAAATTTTCATTCAAAGTTATTTTTTCACTTCTCCATCACCATATCATATATTAGGGTGGCGAAGGAAATGATAATCATCACTATCATATGGTTCTTTCAACAAAGTCGGAAAGAATCTATTGGTAAAAATACTTCTTTTAATTTTTTAAATTATATTTTTTTTACGTTAATAATTTGTGTGATATTACTTTATTTTTAAGTTAATTTAACTAATCTTTAAAATTAAATGAATAAACTCAATGCAAATAATATTATGGAGTAAGTAACAACTTCATATAGTATATTCATAATTTGTGCTTCAAGGGTTGAAGAAGAAAGTTGAGGGATATATAAAAGTAGAGAAAATCGTGAGGTAAAAATAATTTTTAAAAAATTTTAAATTATATATTTTTTAATTTAATAATTTATGTGATATTATTGTATTGTTTAGCCAATTTAACTAATCTTTGAAACTAAATTGAATAAACTCAATACAAATAAAATTATGGAGTAACAAACAATTTCATATAAATATATTCTTTTTTTGTATTTGTTGGGATGAAAGAAGAAAGTTGAGGTATACAAAAGTAGAGAAAATTGTGAGGTAAAATTGTTCTCTTTTAATTTTTTAAAATGGTAATTTTTTTCTTTGAATAAGTTATGTGATTTTATTTTATTTTTTAGTCAATTTAACTAATCTTTGAAACTAAATTGAATAAATTCAATACAAACAAAATTATGGAGTAACTAACAATTTCATATAAAATATATTCTTAATTTGTGCTTGTAGGGATGAAGAAGAAAGTTAAGAAAGATACAAAGATAGAGAAAATTGTGAATTTCGGAAGAAGATGATATAAAGTCTTAACATTAAATTATTATTATCGTACTTTGACTATTATTTTTTTAGTTTTTCTTTCATATTTTCTATATTTTATTTATGTACTTTATTGAAGAACTTAAAATATATTTTGAAATTCTCTTAATTATATCTTTTTATTCTCTTTTTTCTTAAAGTTGTATTTTTTAAATTATTTTTAAAATGTAATGGGAATAGAATAAAATGATAAATAAGGCATATCAGAAGACTGAAAAAGAGAAACTTGATAAATGATATATTTTCATTTTTTCTTTTGTATAACTATTTTGTAACATTCTAAAATGAACATTATGTACTCGATTTTAGTGTTTAATTATTTGCATGTTGAAATGTATTTCTAAATACGGCACTACGATTAGATGAATTTTAAAGATAAAAAATTTGATAACTTACAAAAACGAAAAAATGGTATTCAAGCAATGAATTTTAAAAAATTGACAACAAACTTGAGTATTTATATAATTCTTAAGAAAAACTAGAAACATTATATGATAATACTTTCGTTTTCAAAAAAAAAAGGAGCAAAGATCCTATTTTTTTTTTTCTTATTCTTTTGATAAATTTCACTATATCTTAATATATATATATATATATATATTATTATTATTATTATTATTATTATTATTATTAAAAAGTGACAATTTACTCTCTTCATTCATTTCTATTATTTACTAGATTCGCCCCAACATAGGTGATTTTAGTGTCGCCTTTTTCACCCAACAATACAACCTAATCAATTTAACTATATGGTAGAACATGACATTGCCATATATATGTACAAAAACATAATTTCATATACGTTTAGATAATATTGATCATTTTGTTCAAATAGGATATGTATCACAAATACATGATTGGATAAGTGATGACAAGTGGATACAACCACTATATGGGTACAAACATTAGAGACAGACCAGTATTAGTGAATTTGAAAGAACACATACATGTTTCTCAACAAAAGAAGACATACAAGTATCACTAAAATTATCCTTACAGCGCTCATTAACTCTAAGAGGTGCAAATATCAATCAAAAACTAGTTCTTACAACACCTCTTATTATATAATTAACTGATACTATGATGTTGGTCTAAATAAGATTTCAGAGAAACACATGATTATTGAGATACATTTTTTATATATAGCTAAAGTTTATTCAAGCCATGATCCCCCGAAATTTGAAGGATGAAATTCAAATTTGATACATGCGTGAGAGTTAACACATGGATGACACAAGTATACTCGTTCAGTTTCTACATTTGTGCCTGAATATCTGTGGTTTTCATCAGCTTCCTATTTGTAGCAGTATCTCATAATGGCCTCTTCCTTGGAGAATGTCATAATATACCCAACAACGCTGACTACCACCATTGAGGGTGTTTCAATTACACTGACCATCTCACATGTTTTCTCTGGTGGAGTCTTACCGTTCAACAAATAAGATGTCAAAATAAATATTTAGCATCAACATAGTAGTATCTCCCCTTGGAGTGAAAGGTATAGGACAACTCTAGTAACCATGAGTCTAATAATAAATGTATGCCAAAAATGTGAATACAGAACTGAAATGTTATAAATAGAAGGGTGAATTTACTTGTTACATACTTTTCAACTTCTCTCATGATGTGGGTTATTCCAACGTTATAACTCAAAAAGGAAGTCAACTTGCAAGATTTGCTCATATCATCCTCGGCACTGAAAATAAATAAAAAGGCAAATAAAAAAAGATGATGGATAAGGAAAGATTTGATATATTTACTAAAATGTAGTAGGTGCTGATATTGTAGAGAAGTTACATTGCCAGACAAAAAAAAGGAGTAGTCCGCAAATAGTAAAAACATACATTTGTTAAAAGTGATAAATTCAAGAATCGAATTATCTAATATGAGTACATTATTTTCCTGTAAGGTAAGAGGAAGTAGCTATGTAGTCGGATCTCTTATAGAACCATAACTGCACGGGTATTTATTGCAAGATTATATTGTTGCTAATTTTATTTTCCTTTCTGTTATTCTTCAGATTATAAGGATGACAAGAAAAATAATGAGATTTGCACTATTTTTCAGAAGATTACAGATAAAACAGCCTTTATGTATTTGCTCACAACAATACTACTAATGTCCTGCCTCCATAACATCATCACGGGGTGAGATCACCACAATCTGAGATTTGGCAGAGTCAAGTACAATATAAAATATTCTGACTTTCTCCTCTTGAGCAGAACTATTATAAAAGGTATAAGAAAACTTGCAAGAATCCGTTTTCAAATAACAATATCGATAGTTCCAAAAGTTATTAGTAAATTAGATGAGTGATATTATATGCGTCCATCAGAAGGATGACAAATACATATCTTTATACTAACATAATTCATATATGATGGTAAGTCCCGAAAAGGAAGAGTAAAGTTTTCTCTAATTGACATTGACTATTTTTCTATCTAAACTTTTTTTTTGCTAAATTCATCTCATTAGAGTCGAGTGGTTGAATGTCTCTCTCCTTATGGTCAAGTGGTATTCGACCATAAAACATCATTCAGTTCCTTGCAAAAATAAAGTAAAGAAACTTGCAATTTATACCCTCAACATAAATCAAATTATTAACACAAATTTATCAAATAAGAAATCAGTAAGTAGTTAATCAACAACTCTACAAAAAAGTTATACTTTTTACTCCAATATTTCAACAATCCATAAAAAATCTATTAACTCTTACCGCTTTCTGTGCTTCTTCTTCTAGAGATGCTCGTAAAAACAAAATAAAAATTACACCTCTAAATAGAAGGATTTACCAAGTGATGAATTCACTCTTGCAACTGACACTTTACCATTCTACTAATCTATCACGATAAGAACCGGCACCTTTTTTATTATCAAAATTATTTATGCTCATCAAATTTAACATTCATATTCATAGATGCAAATACATTGAAAGAAAAGATATACTTACCTCTAAAAGAGACTGAGAGAATTAAAATCTTAAGAGAAGAGCAGTGTTGAATAACTGTCAAAATAGGCACAACACGTGTCTATTGTTACAGTTCATGTGTTAGAAGATGAAAGCTTCAAATAAGGTGAATGTCAGAAATTGCAAAATTGAATTTTATTCCTATTGCCACTGCGACACCACTTTACTCAGTATCATCCAAGAATTATTGTCACACCACTTCCATGATATCATCTAAGAACAACATGATATACTCCATTGCACCTATGTATCTTCAAGGATGTATGCACAAATCACAATAAAAATCATTTGCATGCATACAGGATAATTAGAAATTCACAATAAACAACTCAAAAGAATAGACAAATGGATTAAAATCCAAAATAGGAACTAACATATACCTTGCAGATGGAGAACAAAGTGAGTGTAGTAAACAGTGCAAGATTCCTAAAAAATCTCATCGAGTTCCTCCTCTTGAAAAACCAAGCACAACATCAAGAGTTCAAGCAAGGAAGTGCATTGTGGTGCTTAAAAGATAAAAAAATATTGATATATGATATCATTCACTTACCACCAAAGGTTGCAGCAGTTCTTTGTACATATTACAATCAAATCAGACTATGAGTCTGAAATGTTAGGGTTAATTTTATTGTACTTTGGTAGACACAATTGATTACTTTAATATTATAAAATAATAATTTTGTGACATTATTGTGATATAAGGTCTTGAAATTGAAATAAGTTCGACAGCGCCTGCAGAATCTTGATGATCTTCTCTATCTAATGAATATTTTCTGGTACATCAGTTGATGATAAGACTATCCTGCTACAGCCCAAAAACAGAGAATGACAACAAGAAACTTCTACTAAGTTAAGTGAGGCATATTATTAAACAACTTGGATGCACAATCCACTTCAAATTTAAGTCATCTTTGATGTTTTAGATTTTTGTAAGACGTCTAACTTCGCATAAATTAGGATTATCGAGGCAACATTCATCCAAGAAACACAATGCATGTGCAAATCAGGTAGCTAGTTAGTTAAACATGCATGTAGAAATTAATTTTAGCTAGATATTGTATCCGAAAGAATAAGAAAGTAAGATACACATACCAAAATTTTTATTCCTATATTCATCAATGTTAGGCTGAAACTGAAAGAAATGAAGAGAACAATAACTTGGAAACTTAAAAAACAAAATTCAGAGCAAACCTTTTGTCACATCCGGGGAGCACCCCCCAGACGTAACCGGCGTCGTCGTCCTCTTTGAGGACTAAGACTAGCCTCTTAGAATTCATCATAACATTCATTGGCTAAAATATGTAGAAAAATTAAAACTTTTTAGCTACATCTATTCGGAAGTTTACATAGACCTCTACATACATATAATAGTATTAATATCGAGTATACATAGACCCGTTTGTATATTGATGGGGAATCCCACTTTTGCAACAAGTTGTTCAAAGGGTTGTTGGAGAAATATGGGGCTCGCCACAATGTGGCCACGCCGTACCATCCTCAGACTAGTGGGCAAGTTGAGGTGTCAAATAGGGAAATCAAGCAGATTCTGGCAAAACGGTGAATGCGAGTAGAACGGATTGGTCAAGGAGGCTTGATGATGCTCTTTGGGCCTACTGGACAGCATACAAGACGCCCATAGGTATGTCTCCATACCAACTAGTATATGGGAAGGCTTGTCACTTCCGGTTGAGTTAGAGCATAAGGCCATGTGGGCAATGAAGAAACTGAAGATGGATTGGAATTAAGCAATGAAACAAAGGTTGAATGGGTTAAATGAGCTTGATGAGTTTCGCTTGATGGCATATGAAAGTTCATCCCTGTACAAAGAAAAGATGAAGAAGTACCATGACCAAAAGATTGAGAAGCGCAATTTTGTGCTTCAGGATTTGGTGCTTTTGTTCAACTCTAGGTTGCACTTGTTTTCGGGCGAACTCAAGTCCAAATGGACTGGTCCATTCTTGATCACGTAAGTGTTCTCTCATGGAGCGGTTGAGTTGGAGAATAAGGAGGGTGTAAGGTTCAAGGTGAACGGGCAACGAATCAAAATCTATCTAGGGCATGTTGAAAACACGAATGAAGTGATCGAGGCATACCATCTTGATGAAATCTGAGTAATCAAGAGTCCTGCGTCGTGTCGCGACGTTAAATCAAGCGCTGATTGGGAGGCAACCCAATATGTATCCTCTAGCCAACAATAGGTTTTTCGTGATTTTATAGGCGTAGTTGCATTATTTCTATTTTTCTTACTTAATGTCACGTATGAATTTTCTTTTGCTTTCTTTTTAGAAGTGTTGGCTAGAGAGTATACTAGGGTCCATGTCTAAAAAGTGTCCAGAAAATACAAGAAGATTAGCTTATTGGGTGTTAAATGTGCAGGGACCAAATCATCAGAAGTCTGCAGAAAATTGGTGTGGTGCACTGATCTACGGACCAATCGATGGACCGTCGTCCTATCAACGGACCGTCGGTAGGGTCCGTAGATCCAGCTTGTTGATCGTTGGTGCTATGCGCCTCAGGTTTGCTTCATCTACCACCTTGTTTTACTTTTCTTATGCATTGGGGACAATTGCATGCTTTTTTGTTGAGGGTGGGGTAAATGGAAAGTGAGTGCTATGGTGAAGTCAGAGTAGCCCAACTCACGATCCTCTCTTGGGGTTTTCTTGCCTGTGTTCTTTTTCCTCAAGAGACTGGTTATTTTACTGTTGGACCGGCACGTTAGTATCTTGTACATAGTATAGATATGAAATCTGAAGCATGATGGCTAAATAAAATGATATCCTGTTTTAAAGAAAATGCTTGCATGATTAGGCATAGTGAATGATGAATGTGTGGCTCTAAGCATGACATAGAGATACATCACTGCATGACCCTCAATCTAAAGCTCGAACTAGGTGCCTGATAATCTGGTAGGGTAATGAGGTGTTAAGTGAGTGTGAGGAAAGTTGAATAGTCCACCGTAGGTACTAAGCTAGAACTTGCCCGGTTAGTCCTGCTAAAAGTAATTTGTGATAGAAAATTAGGAAAGGATCATAGGCCCTTGTTCAAGATAGTCAATCTTTAGCCTAAATAAAAGAAAACCAAATGAAATTAATCCCTTCTTGATCCAAATGATTTGAGCTTAAAATGGACCTTTCTTTTCTACCCCGACTTATCTTTTCTGGGTACAATTTGTTGGCCCTGGTCCCTCCTTGGACATGTGCACCTCAGCTTATGCCAAAAGCATAAGTTGAGGGTGCCTAATGCAGAAACTAATCTCGTCTTGGCTCTGACCCAACTTTGGGTATTGTGTACCTTAACTCATGGCAAAGACATGAGTTGAGGTGACTATTATGAGGAATGTTCCGGAAAGTGGGGTTGAAAGAGTTAATAAAGAAAAAATAAAAAAAAGAGAAAGAAGAAAAGAAAAGTGGCTCAAGCAAAGTTTAAATCAAGTGAAAAATTTGAACATTTGAAAATAAAAATAAAAGAAGAGTCATTTACACAAAAGGAGAAAGAAAGGAGAAAAGTAAGGCAAAGAATATAAGAATATGAAGAGTAGGGCGTAATAAACGATGAAAAGGTAGAACGCTTAGCCATTATGTCAAGGAGGGAAACAAGTCACTAAAATGCATCCAAATGTACCCTACCTGACCCTGAACCTACGTTACAAGCTAAAAAAGTCCTATCGTGATCCTGAGAGTCTAATATGGTAAACTTAAAGCAGTGAAAATAAGGGTAAGCCTATGGCGACAAGTATCAATGAGGTGAGAAGTTGTTCTGAGAGTGAGTGTTGAAAAATAATCCTTATACTCAAACTGAAATCATTGTGTGAAAAAGGATGATATTGTTTTTGAAGTAAGGACACTAGTTGCAATACTGGAAAGTTGGCACCTTGGTGAGAGATAAAAGAGGAGAGGTGTCGGTGCGTGATGAATATGTGTAATGGTCTGATCCACATGAGCGATCCTAATAGTGATATCATGCATGAACATAATGAAAATAATCGGGATTGATAGCCAGATGATTGCGAAAGCTAAAATAAGGATACTTTTGTACAAAGGTGTTGTGGTGAGTCATAGTGCGTCGCTTGAGGACAAACAACGAATTTAAGTTGAGGGTGTTGATGTACCATGATTTTACGGTACTTCCAATGCTTTTTCCTTAAGTTTAGTGTGTGTCTAAGGCCTCTTTGTAGTAGTTTTAATGTATTTTTATCTTTGTTTGCAGGAAATCTGTCCAAAATAGAAACGTAGAAGACTATGCTGAAATCAGTGCAGAAGTGGTGACCTACGGAGCCATCGACGGTCCGTAGGTGGTGATCGTCGACTGAAGATTTTGGCTGCTGAAGAAAGATTGGGGAATTCTGACTAAGTGTGGGGCTACGGAAGGGTTGACGGTCCTTCGACTCATCGACGGACCGTCCTGGCAAACCGTTGGTGTTAACAGAATGTAGTCCCAGTACCCGAGTTGAAAAAGATTCTAAGTGTGGAGCAACGGAGTCCATCGATGGACCGTAAGGCCATTGACGGACCGTCGATGGCCTTACGGTCGTCCGTTGATGGTAACAGAATCATTGAAGAAAATGGCAGCTGAAAAAGAGTTCAAGTATGGACCGACGGAGGCGTCGACGGTCGTCGTTCCATCGATGGACCGTCAGTAAGGTCGTCGACTCGAGACGCATTTTGGACAGATTTTTCCTTATTTAGGTTTCCTTTTATTTTAAGACTCTATTATTATAAATAGGACTAAAAACCTCGTTTTGGGGGTTAGACTCTTTACTATTTTTCATATTTGTATTGTTGGAAGTTGAATTTTGGGTTTTGGAAAATACTTCACTTTTTCGAAATCGGTTCTTACAATATTTTCTTCAATTCAAGTGATATTTCTGGATTTTATGCAATCTTGTGAAAATAAGTACATGAATTCTTGTTTAGTAAATATGAATTGTGTAATACTTAACATGGGTAACTAAATCCACAACTAGGGTTGTGGGAACCATGGGTAATTAACTAAGTAAAACTAGCTAAATAACTATTCTAGAATAGTTTCTTGCATGTATTGATAATTCTTTCATTCAGAAGTCTTTTTAACGGTGGCCAACGTGTCTTGTTGCTACTTGCCGGACCAAGGAGGTAGATAATAAGAAAAGAATTATCAACTAAGATTTAGTATACACTATTTAATAGACTAGTTTCAATTGGTGCGAAGTAGTAACTTAGCCATACATTGAATATGATGCTTAATATGAGGTAAAAGGTAAGGTTTAGTTAAGTATACACACGTAGCCAGACCAAGGTACGGAGTGAAATTCCTTAGTTTCTGGACCAAGGAATTAGGGATACATAACTTACCACTTTGCATGCAAGATACTAGGAAAGAATTGTTATAGCTAGGGTTACTGCGTTATAAACCTATGGGGAACACTTACACCCTAGTTTCTCTCATCACTTGATAAACATCAAATATTTGAACTTGCTACTTGTTTACTTAGAATTAATTAAATACTTTTGTTACATAAAATCCCCCCTTTAATTGTTTGTTTTCGGAAAGGACTTGACTAAATAGAAGAAATCGTAAATTAAAGTTAAGTCTAAACTATTTTCCTAGTGGGATCGATCCCAACCTAACATTTGGGTTCTTTACTTGATACGACCGCTTATACTTCTTTAGGGAAGTGTAATTTGAGTGTATCAAATTTTGAGTAATGGCCCTTGGGGTGCCAAATCTGGAAAATATGTTCTTTTTTAAGAACGCGGTGACACTCTTCCCTTCAGTATTTGCAAGTGCTGTGGCTTCCACCCATTTTGACACATAATCAACCGCCACAAGAACATACTTCATCCCATGAGAACTCACAAAGGGGCCCATAAAGTCAATACCCCACACGTCAAACAACTCAATAACAAGAATGGGATTTAAAGGGAGTTCTTGTCGTCTAGAAACACCTCCATCTCTTTGGCACCTATCACATGCCTTGGCGAACTCATGAGCATCTTGCTGGATGGTTGGCCAATAGTAGACACATTGCAAAATTTTATGGGCTGTCCGGATACCACTATGATGCCCACCCACAGGCGAGGAGTGGCATGCCTCCAAAACACTCAACATCTCAACTTCCGGCACACAACGCCGAATAATCCCATCGGCACAACTCCTATATAAATATGGCTCATCCCAAAAGAACTTTTTCACATCATGCATGAACTTTTTCCTTTGATGAAAGGACAAGTCCGATGGGACGATATCACTAGCCAAGTAATTCGCAAAATCAGCAAACCATGGAATCAAGTCTTGAGAAGCGGCCAATACACGCTCATCAGGGAAAGTATCATCAATTTCAGCCTTTTCACCCAATTGTCGCATAGCTTCACCCTCTAGACGGGACAAGTGATCGGCAACTTAATTTTTGGTCCCTTTTCTATCTTTCACTTCAAAGTCAAATTCTTGCAACAGTAATACCCAACGAATCAACCTCGGTTTCGCATCCTACTTTTCCATCAAATATCTCAAGGCAGAATGATCAGTATGCACTATAACTCTTGTGCCAAGCAAATAAGAGCGAAATTTCTCGAAAGCAAGGATAACCTCAAGGAGATCTTGTTCAATCACAGTGTAGTTCTTTTGGGCTTCATTAAGGGCTTTACTGGCATAGTAAATGGGGTGAAGGATTTTATCCCTTCTTTGACCCAAAACTACACCAAGCGCAACCCCACTAGCATCACACATCACCTCAAATGGCTTACTCCAATACGGGGAAATAATAATGGGCGCAGACACCAATTTCTCCTTCAACTCACCAAATGCCTTAAGACAGGATTCATCAAAATAAAACTTACACTCTTTCTCAAGTAACTTGCACAGAGGATGTGCAATCTTTGAAAAATCCTTGATGAACCTTCGATAGAAGCCCGCATGCCCAAGAAAACTTCTCACACCTTTTACAGAGATGGGTGGAGGAAGTCTCTCTATCACCTCGACTTTAGCTTGATCCACCTCAATACCCTTCTCTGAGATGCGATGGCCCAATACAATACCCTCTTTCACCATGAAGTGACATTTTTCCCAATTTAGCACAAGGTTGCAATCTTCACACCTCTTAATAACCTCGGCCAAGTGACTCAAACAATGCTCAAAGGAGTCGCCAACCACTGAAAAATCGTCCATAAACACCTCAATATTGTCTTCCACCATATCGGAAATATTGACATCATACATCTCTGAAAAGTGGCCGGTGCATTACATAACCCAAACGGCATCTTCTTGAACGCGAAAGTCCCATAAGGACAAGTGAAAGTGGTTTTCTTTTAATCTTCCGGTGCAATAGAGATTTGATTGTAACCCGAATAGCCATCAAGAAAACAATACCACCCCTTACCTGCAAGTCTATCCAACATCTGATCCATGAAGGGCATAGGAAAATGGTCCTTCTCAATCCATGCATTCAATTTCCGGTAATCCATACACACTCTTCATCCGGTCACCGGCCTCATTTGAACAAGCTCATTTTTTTCATTAGGGACCACAGTCATTCCCCCTTTCTTGGGCACACACTGAACAGGTCATACCCAACTACTATCAGCGATCGGATATATGACTCCGCCATCCAGCCACTTAATAATTTCCTTCTTCACTACCTCTTGCATAGGTGGATTTAGACGTCTCTGGTGCTCAATACTTGGCTTATGATCGGGCATGAGTTGGATTTTATGTGAACAAATACCGGGAGGGATCACAATAATATCCGCAATAGTCCACCCAATAGCTCTGTTGAACCTCTTCAACACTTCCACCAAACACTCAACTGGTGCACATTCAAATCTGATGTAATAATAACGGGCAAAGTGTCACCTTTTCCCAAGAATACATACCTCAGATGAGGTGGTAGAGCCTTAAGCTCTAATTTTGGAGCCTCCTCAATAGATGGTTTTGCGGGTGGAGACTCGCGATGCATCATATCTAACTCCAATTTCTTGGGTTTGAACCGAACATCACCTCGATCAAGTGCCGCAACCAATGACCCATACTCTTCAATACCATCACTCTCAAAGTTCCTAATCACTGTTGTTAGTGCCTCAACACCAAGACATTCTTCTATTTGGACCTTTGACGAACTCTCAACTCTGTAGGATATCGCAAATACCGATTGGAGCTCACCACTCTGCCTCACGGACCTACAAATGTTGAAAGTCACTTCTTCATTGTTTAACCGAAACTTCATTTGCCCTTTCTCCATGTCAACCAAGGCGCGATCGGTAGCAAGAAATGGCCTCCCAATAATAATAGGCACCTCAAAATCCACCTCACAGTCAAGAATCACAAAATCGGCTGGAAATATGAACGACTCCACCATCACTAACACATCGTGGAGTATCCCAATAGGCCTCTTCATTGTTCGATCGGCCATCAGTAGCCGCATCGCAGTGGGCTTTGGATCACTGATGTACCGTGGTTTCACGGTATTTCTAATACTTTTTCCTTAAGTTTAGTGTGTGTCGAGAGCCTTTTTGTGTTGATTTTGATATAAGTTTCTTTTTGTTTGCAGAAAATCTGTCCAAGGATGAACGCGGGAGTTTTTGAGAAAGAATTGCAGAAGAGACCCCCTACGGAACCTATGACGGTCCGTAGCGGCTGTGACGGTCCGTAGGTGGCACCGTAGTGAAGTGAGAAGTTGCTGAAGGAAAGTTGGGGAAGTCTGACAAGTGTGGGATTACGAAAGTCCACCTGCATGTTCGTCGTAATGATCAGAGAGTAATCCCAGTACCCAAAATTCCAAAGTTCAAGTGTGTTGGAACGAAGATCCTCGAGGGGCCGTCGTGCTTGCAACGGTCCGTCATACCTGTCCGTCGAGGGGAATGAAGAAAGCAACATGAGAAGATGTGATGTATGGGACGACGGAGGCTATGACGATCCGTCGTGTCCATGACGGTCCGTCACGTGGTCCGTCGACCCAGACGCGTTTGGACAGATTTTTAGTAAATAGAATCCTTATTTGATTAGGTTTTGTTTTTATTATAAATAGTTGGAAAAACCTCGTTTTGGGGGTTAGACATTCTGGATAATTTTTAGTTTATAGTTCTTGAATTATATTATTAAATTCTCGATTTTGGGAATTAAGATATTTTCCGGGAATTGATTGTTGTGGATTTCGTTGATTAATCAAGTTAAATTCTGGGAAATTATTGGTTCTCATAAAAAAGTAAGTGCATGAATTCTTCCATTAACCATATGAATTGTGTAATTACGAACATGGGTAACTAAACCTCATAGCTAGGGTTGTGGGAACCATGGGTGAATAACAAGGTAGTAATCTAACTTCAATAACAATTCTAGAGTGGTGTCTTGCATGTATTGATAATTCTTTCGTTTAGAATTCTTTTTAACGGTGGCCAACGTTAGAACTTAACTTAATGCTACTTGTCGGACCAAGGAGGTAGATAATAGGAAAAGAATTATCAACATAGATTTAGTGTAGACTATCTAATAGACTAGTATTGGTTGATACGAGTTAATAGCTTAGTCAAATACCGAATACGATGTTTAATACGAGGTAAAGATAAGGGTTAGTATAGCAACACACGTAGCCGGACCAAGGTGCGGAGTGAAATTCTCTAGATGCCGGACCAAGGATTTAGATATACATAACTTATCACTTTACGTGCAAGATATCAGGAGAGAGCTGTTATAGTTAGATTTACCAAGTTAGGAACTTGTGGGGAACACTAAAACCCTAGTTACTTTTATAATTTGATTAAACTCTGAAAGTTAAATTTGTTAGTTGTTCATTCTTATTTAGTTAATCATTTTCATTAATTTAGAAATAAAACCCCCCTTTTTGTCTTTTGGTTTATTGGAAAACAGTTGGTTAAATAATAGTAATAATAAAATAAAGTTAAGTCTGAACTATTTTCCTTGTGGGATCGATCCCAACCTCATTAGTTGGGTTCTTTACTTGATACGACCGCTTTACTTCTTATTTGAGAAGTAAGTTTGAGCGTATCAAATTTTGGTGCCACTGCCGGGGAAAGTAGCTTTTAGATTAACTTAAATTTATTACTAAAATTTAGTCAATATTTTCCTGATTTTACTTTTTCTTGTGTTTTTGATTTTGCCAGGTTTGACGTCCTTGTATGCCAAATACACGGAGAGGAAGAGAACCCTTGTTTCCCTACGATCACGAGTTAGAGCGTACACTACGCAAAATGAATCGAAACTTGGGTATAAATGATGATGATCCAAACCTGAACATCCCAGCTCCGGTTGATGCTCATGGTCGATTATTACCTGATGATCCTGATCAAGGTGCACAAAGGGGACATAATCCCGCTCCACGTCCTCAAGAATACTACAGAGGGTATGACAATATTGCAGATTCTGATGGGCCACTTGTCTTGCCCCCTCTACCAGAAGGTCACACCTTTGTAGTCACTAGTAGTCTAATGCAAATGCTCACGGCTAGAGGTTTGTTTTCAGGACTACCGTCTGAGGACCCACATGCCCATATAGCTAAGGTGAGGGCAGTGTGTAAAAGCTGTGTAGGGAGGCCTGATTTGAATTTGGATGTAATAGGGCTAAGAGTATTTCCTCTCTCACTGACGGGAGAGGCTGCCATTTGGTTCACTGAGCTCCCTTATAACTCAATTTTCACTTGGAACCAACTGAGGGACGTTTTCTTAGCACGTTACTATCCGGTCTCCAAGAAACTAAATCACAAAGACAGAGTTAACAACTTTGTGGCACTACCAGGAGAGTCAGTTAGTAGTTCTTGGGATAGGTTCACTTCATTTCTGCGAAGTGTCCCCAATCACCGCATAGATGATGAGTCACTGAAAGAATACTTCTACCGGGGACAGGATGATAATAATAAAGCGGTATTGGATACTATAGCAGGTGGTTCTTATGGGGAGTGTCCCTATGCTGAAATTGCCAAAAAATTAGAGAAAATCTCCCGGAATAATAAAGCATGGAGTACTAGGAAGACAGATACTGGGAGAAATACTTTTGCAGTGCAATCCACACACAATCCAGCCACAGATGAGATTCGTGAAGAGATGGCACAGATGAGAACTGAGCTTGGGTTAGTGTTAAAACATGTCACTGGGGTGCAGAAAAGATAAACGCAGTGAACTACTTGTCTAAACCACCACCACCAACTGATGAATATTATTATGAGGAAGATTCTTATGCAGTAAATGATCAGACGGGGGGTTTCCGACCAAATGCCCAAGGCTCCAATCAGGAGAATTGGCGCCAAGGTCAAGGAAATCAAGGTCGGAACTATGGTAACTACAACCGCGAGGGTAATTATGTTCGTGATGGAAATTACAACCGCGACAACAACTTCAACAGGGGTAACTATGGTAACAGAAATGAGAGGAGTGGGCCCTATGTTCCTCCTCAAAATCGTGAAGTTGCTCCTAGGGATGGTGGAGGTAGTATGGCGCGAGTTGAGGATATGTTGCACAAGATGATGAGGAGGTTCGATGCTAGTGATGAGCACACCAAAGAGTTAAGGAGTGATGTAGCAGGTATTGGACAGAAAGTTGATACACATGCCATATCAATAAAGCAGCTTGAATTGCAAATGGATCAATTATCTGCAACTGTGAACACACGGCAACCGGGCACTCTTCCTAGTAACACTGTCCAAAATCCAAAAAATGATGGACACTGTATGGCAATTACTACTCGTGGTGGTAAACAAACTATTGACTCACCTATGCCGTCTATTGTGGAAAAGATGATCAAAGATAATAATATAGTGGTAGAGGTTAGTGATGAAGTAGAAGATAACACTGATAAAGATGCTGAAGTGCCTAAAAAGGTAACTCCCATGCCTAGACCTCCACCCCCCTTTCCTCAAAGATTAGTGAAAAAGACCGAAGATGGCAAATATCGGCATTTTATAACAATGTTGAAGCAACTTTCTATCAATGTCCCTTTGGTAGAAGCTCTTGAACAAATGCCCGGTTATGCCAAGTTTATGAAAGATTTGGTTACAAAGAAAAGATCGGTCACTTTTGAGGATGATGACAGAATGCAGCATTGTAGTGCTATTGCTACAAGGTCTTTGGTGCAAAAGAAAGAAGATCCGGGTGCATTTACTATTCCTTGTACAATCGGGTTATTACATTTCGCGAAAGCATTATGTGATCTAGGGGCAAGCATAAATCTCATGCCCCTCTCGATTTACAAGAAGTTGGGTTTGGGCGACCCAAAGCCCACTGCGATGCGGCTACTGATGGCCGATCGAACAGTAAAAAGGCCTATAGGGATACTCCATGATGTGCTAGTAAAAGTAGAGTCGTTCATATTTCCAGCAGATTTTGTCATTTTTGATTGTGAAGTCGATTTTGAAGTGCCCATTATTCTTGGGAGGCCATTCCTTGCTACGGGTAGAGCTTTAGTTGATATGGAAAAAGGGCAGATGAAATTTCGGTTGAACAATGAAGAAGTGACTTTCAACATTTGTAGGTCCATGCGGCAGAGTGGTGAGCTCCAATCGGTATCTGCCATATCCTACAAAGTTGGTGAATCATCCAAAACACAAATAGAAGAATGGCTAGGTGTAGAAGCACTGGCGGCAGTGATAATGAATCTTGATAATGAAGGCATTGAAGAATATATGTCATTAGTCGCTGCCCTTGATCGTGGTAATATTCGGTTCAAACCGAAGAAATATGAGCTAGACATGAAGAATCGCGAGTCTCCACCCGCTAAACCATCCATAGAAGAGGCTCCAAAGCTAGAACTAAAAGCTCTCCCACCGCATCTCAGGTATGAATTCTTAGGAAATGGTGATACATTGCCGGTAATCATTGCATCAGATCTGAATGAACAACAAGTTGAGAGTTTGGTCAAAGTGCTAAAAAGGTTCAAAAGAGCTATTGGGGGGACCATTGCGGACATTATTGGGATCCCTCCTGGTATTTGTTCTCATAAAATCCAACTCATGCCCGATCATAAGCCAAGTATTGAGCACCAGAGACGCTTAAATCCACCTATGCAAGAGGTCGTGAAGAAGGAAATCATAAAATGGTTGGATGCTGGAGTAATTTATCCGATCGCCGATAGTAGTTGGGTATGCCCTGTTCAGTGTGTACCTAAGAAAGGGGGAATGACTGTGGTCCCCAATGAAAAAAATGAACTTATTCCAATGAGGCCAGTGACTGGATGGAGGGTGTGTATGGATTACCGGAAATTAAATGCATGGACCGAAAAGGACCATTTTCCCATGCCCTTCATGGATCAGATGTTGGATAGACTCGCCGGAAAAGGGTGGTACTGTTTTCTTGATGGTTATTCAGGGTATAATCAGATCTCTATTGCACCAGAAGATCAAGAGAAGACCATTTTTACTTGTCCATATGGGACCTTTGCGTTCAAGAGAATGCCACCGCCACATTTCAGAGATGTATGATGTCAATATTCTCCGACATGGTAGAAGATACTATTGAGGTTTTTATGGATGATTTTTCTGTGGTTGGTGAATCATTCGAGCAATGTTTGAGCCATTTATTTGAGGTTCTTAAGAGATGTTAAGATTGCAATTTAGTTCTCAATTGGGAAAAATGCCACTTCATGGTCAAAGAAGGTATTGTTTTAGGCCATCGTATTTCAGAAAAAGGCATAGAAGTTGATCGAGCCAAAGTTGAGGTGATAGAGAGACTTCCTCCACCTATCTCTGTAAAAGGTGTGAGAAGCTTTCTTGGGCATGCAGGTTTTTATAGGAGATTCATCAAAGATTTCTCAAAAATTGCACATCCATTGTGCAAACTGTTGGAAAAAGATTGTAAATTTTCTTTTGATGAATCCTGTCTTAAAGCATTCGGCGATCTCACAGAAAAACTGGTATCTGCACCTATCATTATTTCTCCGGATTGGAGCAGTCCATTTGAGGTAATGTGTGATGCGAGTGGGGTTGCCCTTGGTGTAGTATTGGGACAAAGAAGGGACAAAATCCTTCATCCCATTTACTATGCTAGTAAAGCCCTCAATGAAGCTCAGAAGAACTATACAATCACTGAACAAGAGCTCCTTGCCGTAGTGTTTGCTTTTGAAAAATTTCGCTCCTATTTGCTAGGTACTAGAGTTATAGTGCATAGTGACCATTCAGCCTTGAGATATTTGATGGCGAAGAAGGATGCGAAACCAAGGTTAATTCGTTGGGTATTACTACTGCAAGAATTTGACTTTGAAGTAAGGGATAGAAAAGGGACCGAAAATCAAGTTGCTGATCACTTGTCCCATTTAGAAGATGAAGCTATGCGAGAGTTGGGGGATAAGACTGATATTGATGACACGTTCCCCGATGAGCATGTATTGGCTGCCTCACAAGACCTGATTCCGTGGTTCGCAGATTTTGCGAACTACTTAGCTAGTGATATTGTTCCATCGGACCTGTCTTTTCATCAAAGGAAAAAGTTCATGTACGATGTGAAGAAGTTCTTTTGGGATGAACCATACTTATACAGGAGCTGTGCTGATGGGCTTATTCGGCGTTGTGTGCCGGAAGTTGAGATGTTGAGAATTTTAGAGGCATGCCATTCCTCACCCTTTGGTGGACATCATAGTGGTGTCCGAACTGCTCATAAGATTTTACAAAGTGGTTACTATTGGCCAACTATTCATCAAGATGCTCATGAGTTCGCCAAAGCATGTGATAGATGCCAAAGAGATGGCGGCATTTCAAGAAAGCAAGAGCTCCCTCTAAACCCCATTCTTGTAATTGAGTTATTTGATGTTTGGGGTATTGACTTTATGGGTCCGTTTGTGAGTTCTCATGGAATGAAGTATATTTTAGTAGCAGTAGATTATGTATCCAAGTGGGTGGAAGCCATCGCCCTCGTGAATAATGAGGGGAAGAGTGTCACTGCATTTTTGAAAAATAATATATTCTCTCGATTTGGTACTCCAAGGGCGATTATTAGTGATGGGGGATCCCACTTTTGCAACAAATTGTTCAAGGGATTATTGGAGAAATATGGGGTTCGCCATAATGTGGCCACTCCTTACCATCCTCAAACTAGTGGGCAAGTTGAAGTATCAAATAGGGAAATCAAACAGATTTTGTCGAAAACAGTGAACGCTAGTAGAACAGATTGGTCAAGGAGGCTTGATGATGCTCTTTGGGCTTACCGGACAGCGTATAAGACTCCCATAGGTATGTCCCCATACCAACTAGTATATGGGAAAGCATGTCATCTTCCGGTTGAATTAGAGCATAAAGCCATGTGGGCTATGAAGAAGCTAAAAATGGACTGGAACGAAGTTGCAGAACAACGATTATATGGGTTAAATGAACTCGATGAATTTTGCCTTAAGGCTTATGAAAGCTCAGCCCTCTACAAAGAGAAGATGAAGAAGTACCATGACCTAAAAATCAAGAAACGAGAGTTTATGATTGGGGATTCGGTGCTTTTATTCAACTCTAGATTGCGCTTGTTTCCGGGAAAGCTCAAGTCTAAATGGACTTGACCTTACTTGATCACCCAATTATTCCCTCATGGAGCGGTTGAGTTGGAAAACAAGGAAGGTGTGCGGTTTAAGGTGAACGGACAACGTCTCAAAATCTATATTGGTCATGCGGAATTGGCGAATGAGGTGGTTGAGGCATATCATCTTGATGAAGTCTGAGTAATCAAGTGTCCTCAGTCGTGCCGCGACGTTAAATCAGGCGCTGGTTGGGAGGCAACCCAATAGTTATCATCTAACCACTTTTATAGTTTTTTCTTTCTAGTAACGGTAGCATTTTCTATTAATGGGTTGTAAATTTTCAGGTAGCACATCTACAGGAAGTTCTGCAGACAAGTTACTCTACATCAGTCACTGACGGATACATCGACGGACCGTCACGCCTGTGACGGACCGTCGCATGACTCCGTCGTGCCAGGTACGCTCTCTTGTATTTTTGAAGAATTAGGGCACATGCGACGGACCGTATGACGGACCGTCACAACTGCGATGGACCGTCATCGGGGTTTCGTCACGCCATTACCCGGCTACCCGACCCGACCCGGCTAAAGAATTTTAAAAGTTTAAAACGTTTTAAACCCCCCCCCCCCTTCATTACCAGTTTCATTCAATCTTCCCTCCATTTTCTCCCCTTCCAACTTCACTCTCTTCCCAAATTCCCCATCTTCTCCCATTTTTCATCCCAAATTTTCCCTCTTGGTCGGAATCTGCTGCAGTGAGTCTTAGTCTTCTAACTTGAGTGCCATCAATTGTGCATTGTTGTCTCCTCTTCCAAGGTATGTGTTCCTGAAACTCTACCCTTTACTCTTTTTGTTTGTTTTACTGTTTTTCCTTATTAATTGCATATGGGTTTCTGTTTTTGCCTAGATATTATCTAACTTAGGTCTTTAATTCCACAAAATGCCTGGACAATACTAGAGAAATTAGGGCTTTAACCTTGCCAATTTGATAGGGCTTTAAACTTGTCCATTAGGGTTCTAATCTGTATTAGAACATTGTTGGGCTGTTGTTTCGACTCACATGGGGTAAATTTGGCACCCCCCAGTTCTGTCTCTGCTTGACAGCACGACAACCCGATGACGGACCATCATACCCACGACGGTCCGTCCTGCACAACCGTCGTGACGGTCAGAGACCCATGTCCTAAGGGTCTCAACACTTTTTCCAAGTGTCCACTGACGGACACATGTGACGGACCATCATACCCACGATGGTACGTCCTGCACAACCGTCGTGACGGTCAGAGACCCCTGTCCTAAGGGTCTCAACACTTCTTCCAAGTGTCCACTGACGGACACATGTGACAGACCGTCATACCCACGACGGTCCGTCCTGCACAACCGTCGTGACAGTCAGAGACCCATGTCCTAAGGGTCTCAACACTTCTTCCAAGTGTCCACTGACGGACACATGTGACGGACCATCATACCCACAACGGTCGGTCCTGCACAACCGTCGTATCGGTCAGAGACCCCTGTCCTAAGGGTCTCAACACTTCTTCTAAGTGTCCACTGACGGACACATGTGATGGACCGTCATACCCACGACGGTCCGTCCTACACAACCGTAGACCCCTGTCCTAAGGGTCTCAACACTTCTTCGAAGTGTCCACTGACGGACACATGTGACGGACCGTCATACCCACGACGGTCCGTCCTGCATAACCGTCGTATCGATCAGAGACCCCTGTCCTAAAGGTCTCAACACTTTTTCTAAGTGTCCACTGACGGACACATGTGACGGACCGTCATACCCACGACGGTCCGTCCTGCATAACCGTCGTATCGGTCTGAGACCCCTATCCTAAGGGTCTCAACACTTTTTCTAAGTGTCCACTGACGGACACATGTGACGGACCGTCATACCCACGACGGTCCGTCCTGCATAACCGTCGTATCGGTCTTAGACTTTCCTTCTGATACTTTATATTGCCAAGTATTACATGACGGACTGCATGACGGTCCGTCATACGCACGACGGGCCGTCACCAGGTCCGTCGTGCCTTACTGCTACTTCAGAGCTGTTATCACTGGTTTGATTTTCTGTGTATTATTGTCTCATTTTTTTTGTGTCATGTTTCATCCTTCAAGTACTAATGATGATTCGTTACAGGTACTACCTATCATGGCACCTAAACAAGATCGCGTTTACGCACGTGGGCGTTCTAAATCTGTCGCCCCGTCTGCCCGATTTGTGATAGGCTCTGATGATGAGCATGATCCAGAATACGTGCCCCCAGGCACTGATACTCCAGCACGAGCACCACGTGTACCGCAAGTCATGCCCCAGAAGGTGGAGCCCGGCGTAGTCACTACCTCCCAGTCTGATGAGGAGCGCACACTGACCGGCACTCCTTCTGGGTCAGCTGCCCAAGACGAAGGAGCATCTGGCTCCTTAGGAGTTTCGTGGTCAGAGGAAGCCTCTGGGTCCGCAGAAGCCTCTGCCCCCGCCACAGCTACACAGTCTGTTTCGGATGATGAGGCTGACAGCACTGACTCCACCCCTGGCTCACCAACTGGAGTTCCTGCCCCGGTTGCCGATCAGCCCAACCGGTGGTGTGTCGACGGGCAATACAAAGTATACTTGGACGCCAAAGTGCTCAATGACAAAGGCTTCATGACACGGACCCTCACACTGGAGAGGCGGGTCCTCACGGGAAGTCTCCCCACCATGCCAGACATTCACACCCTTTTCACCAGACACCGGCTGGAGTGGACGGCTCGTTCTTTGGGCCGCTACAGTGAGGAGTTAGTGCGTGAGTTCTATGCCTCCTATGTGGATAATCTTCGCTCACAGATCGATAAGCGGTCTGCCCCCGCCAAACAGGCCCCACTTGAGCATGTCCGAGTGTGCGGCATCCAGGTCGACATCTCACTACCAGCCATCCGCCGATATCTGTACGGCACGGATTTTGACTCCTCCAGCACACCTCTCACTGCCGAGTTTGATTACCGGTGGCAAATTGTTAAAGAGGGTAGTTTCTTCCGCCAGCCTTCACTGAGAGAGACCACCAAGAGGTGGATGGCCCAGCACCTGTCTGTTGATGCAGAGGCTGCGGATTGGGTGATGGAACCTAAGGGAGCCATCAGGAAGGCCAACTTGACCTTTACGGCCAAGTTTCTTTGGTTGATAGTCCGCCATTGTCTCTCCCCCACTGCTGCTGATAATATAGTCACCTGGGATCGTGCGGTGCTGATGGCCGCAATGATGGCAGGGTTTGAGGTTGATTTCGCTTGGCTTCTCCAAGCGGTCATGCACGAGAGGGCCTTCAAGGCCACCACGACTTACCCTTTCCCTTGCATGATTTTCTCTTTGTGCAGATCAGCAGGTGTGCCCATTTGGCACATTGACCAGCTCAAGACCCCGCCAGGAAATGTTGACATCGGCCTCATCAGGGATGAGGCCAATGAGCTGGCCCCATGCAGAGGGCCCCGCCCAGAGGTGGTCCCATTTGGTGAGAACCTGGCAGACACCGTATAGCATGCTCATGATGCCTCCCGTGCCGCTTCTGCACACACTGACCCTACTCCGGTCGAGTCTATCCCGGGTAGTAGCACTGCCTCGAGCTACTCTCGCTCGGCTCCTTCTGCCACTCTGGTCCCACTTGCTCGGGTCCAGAAACTTGAGGCACAGATGGCTACACTTCTGCATCACATCCAGCCTTGGATGCAGAAGACTATTGCTGAGGCAGAGGAGCGCATGGAGCGCAAGATGGTGCAGCACACGGAGAGGAAGATCGCCGAGGTACATCAGCGCTTCGACGCGTTTGAATTGCGAGTGCTAGCCCGACCAGCCCCTCCGGTGGACATGTCGACCCTCCAGGCTGCGGTTGAGAGTCTGCGAGTGGATCTTGATATGATTTTAGAGGCAAGGGTGCCTGAGTCTGAGGCCCCTTCTGCAGCGCCTGCTGATGACACCGTGATGGCTGCCCTGTTTGCCACTTCTGATGTTCCACCCCCTCCCCCACGAGAGCATGTCAAGAGACGCAGGGGTCGAGAGGAGGATGAAGCTAGGGCGAGGAAGAAGGAGCGCCGTGAGATGGAGGCTGCGAGGAGAGCCTCGATTGCTGATGAGGAGGCCCGTAAGTTGAGGGCTGTAGAAGTAGCTACCGGGGCGTCTAGCTCCAAAATTGTAGATTCTGTGGGAGGCACTACTGATGGTGCTGTGGATGCTGAGGACATTACTGAGGATGTCCAGACTACGCAGGGAGTGGGTTCCGGTGAACCAGACCCACCAGCTTGCTGATCATCGGCGCTTAGCGCCTCAGGTTTGCTTCACTTACCCTTTTACGTAGTTTAACTTTTCTATGCATTGGGGACAATTGCATATCTTTTGTTGGGGTGGGGTAAATGGAAAGTGAGCACTTGGGTGAATTCTGAGTAGCCCAAGTTCACGATCCTCTTTTGGGGTTTTGTTGCCTGTGTTCTTTTTCCCCAAAAGACTGATTACTTTTATTGTTGAACCGGCATGTCACATCTGATGTACATAGCATAAATCTGAAGCATGATGGCTAAAGTAAATATGATATCTCGATAATCAAAATGATGCATGACTAGGCATAGTAAGTGAAAATTGTGTGGTTTGAATCATGAAATTAAGATAAACTACTGCATGATCCTGAATCTAAGATTTGAACTAGGTGTCGAATAATCTGGGATTGCAAGGAATGTCAAGAGAGTGTGAGGTGAAATCGAATGTCCACCATTAATACTGAGCTAGAACTTGCCTGGTTAGTCCTGCTAAAAGTGAGTCAAAACAATCACTTAGGAAAGGATCATAGGCCCTTGTTCGAAAGAGTCAATCTTGAGCCTAAAAATAACAGAAAACCAAATGAAGTTAATCCCTTTTTGATCCAAATGAATTGAGCCTAAAATAGATCTTTCTTTTTCACCCCAAATGATCTTCTCTGGGAACAATGTGTTGGCCCTGGTCCCTCCTTGGACATGTGCACCTCAGTTTATGCCAAAAGCATAAGTTGAGGGTGGCTAATGCAGAAAGTAACCTTGTTTTGGCCCTGACCCAACCATGGGTATTGTGAACCTTTACTCATGGCAAAATCATGAGTTGAGGGTGGCTGCTATAAGGAAAACCCCGGAAAGTGGAGTTGAAAGAATGAAGAGAAAGAAAGAATAAAACAGAAGTGACTAAAAAAATATATATATATGAATAAAAAAATATATATATATATATGAATAAAAAGCAAAATAAACACAAGAAAAGAGAAAAGTCACTTACACATAAGGATAAGAAAGGGAAAACAGCAAAGTGAAAAGAAAATTTAGTAATAGGGCAAAATAAGATGATAAAAAGATGGTTCGCTTAGCCGATATGTCAAGGAGGGCAACAAGTCACTAAAGTATACCTAAATACACCCTACCTGACCCTGAGCCTATGTTACAAGCTAAAAAAAGTCCTATTGTGATCCTAAGTGCGTATGATGAACTTGAAGTAGTGAAAATAAGGGCAAGCCTATGGCAATATGTATAAATGAGTGGTGAATTTGTTCTGAGAGTGAGTATCGAAACGTGATCCTTATACTCAAACTAAAATCATTATGTGAAAAATGAGGATGTTATTTGAAGTGAGGACAGGAGTTGTAATACTAGAAATATTAGCATCTCGGTGAGAAATTGAAGAGGATAGGCATCATTGCGTAGTAAATCTGGGTTATGGTTTGATTCTACACAAATCAATGCCTAATAGTGAGACCATGCATGAACATAATGAGAATAATCGAGATTGATAGCCAAATGATTACGGAAGTTAAAATATGGATACTTTTGTACAAAGAATTTGTAGTGAGTCATAGTGCGTCGCATGAGGAAAAACAACGAATTTAATTTGAGGGTGTTGATGTACCGTGGTTTCACGGTATTTCTAATACTTTTTCCTTAAGTTTAGTGTGTGTTGAGAGCCTTTTTGTGTTGATTTTGATATAAGTTTCTTTTTGTTTGCAGAAAATCTGTCCAAGGATGAACGCGGGAGTTTTTGAGAAAGAATTGCAGAAGAGACCACCTACGGAACCTATGACGGTCCGTCGCGGCTGTGACGGTCCGTAGGTGGCACCGTAGTGAAGTGAGAAGTTGCTGAAGGAAAGTTGGGGAAGTCTGACAAGTGTGGGATTACGGAAGTCCATGACGGACCGTCACAGCTACGACGGTCCGTCCTGCATGTTCGTCGTAATGATCAGAGAGTAATCCCAGTACCCAAAATTCCAAAGTTCAAGTGTTTTGGAACGAAGACCCTCGACGGGCCGTCGTGCTTGCAACGGTCCGTCATACCTGTCCGTCGAGGGGATGAAGAAAGTAACATGAGAAGATGTGAAGTATGGGACGACGGAGGCTATGACGGTCCGTCGTGTCCATGACGGTCCGTCACGTGGTCCGTCGACCCAGACGCGTTTGGACAGATATTTAGTAAATAGAATCCTTATTTGATTAGGTTTTTGTTTTTATTATAAATAGTTGGAAAAACCTCATTTTTGGGGTTAGACATTCTGGATAATTTTTAGTTTATAGTTCTTGAATTATATTATTAAATTCTCGATTTTGGGAATTAAGATATTTTCCGGGAATTGATTGTTGTGGATTTCGTTGATTAATCAAGTTAAATTCTGGGAAATTATTGGTTCTCATAAAAAAGTAAGTGCATGAATTCTTCCATTAACCATATGAATTGTGTAATTACGAACATGGGTAACTAAACCTCATAGCTAGGGTTGTGGGAACCATGGGTGAATAACAAGGTAGTAATCTAACTTCAATAACAATTCTAGAGTGGTGTCTCGCATGTATTGATAATTCTTTCGTTTAGAATTCTTTTTAACGGTGGCCAACGTTAGAACTTGACTTAATGCTACTTGCCGGACCAAGGAGGTAGATAATAGGAAAAGAATTATCAACATAGATTTAGTGTAGACTATCTAATAGACTAGTATTGGTTGGTACGAGTTAATAGCTTAGTCAAATACCGAATACGATGTTTAATATGAGGTAAAAATAAGGGTTAGTATAGCAACACACGTAGCCGGACCAAGGTGCGGAGTGAAATTCTCTAGATGCCGGACCAAGGATTTAGAGATACATAACTTATCACTTTACGTGCAAGATATCAGGAGAGAGCTGTTATAGTTAGATTTACCAAGTTAGGAATCTGTGGGGAACACTAAAACCCTAGTTACTTTTATAATTTGATTAAACTCTGAAAGTTAAATTTGTTAGTTGTTCATTCTTATTTAGTTAATCATTTTCATTAATTTAGAAATAAAAACCCCCTTTTTGTCTTTTGGTTTATTGGAAAACAGTTGGTTAAATAATAGTAATAATAAAATAAAGTTAAGTCTGAACTATTTTCCTTGTGGGATCGATCCCAACCTCATTAGTTGGGTTCTTTACTTGATACGACCGCTTTACTTCTTATTTGAGAAGTAAGTTTGAGCGTATCAATCACCCAAACCCAACTTTTGTAGATGGATAGAGGCATGAGATTTATGTTTGCCCAAAGATCACATAATGTTTTACCGAAGTGTAACAACACGATTGTACATGGAATAGTGAAAGCACCCGGATCTTCTTTCTTTTGCACTAGAGACCTTGTAGCAATAGCACTACAGTGTTGCATCCTATCATCATCCTCAAAACTAACTGATCTCTTCTTAGTGACCATATCTTTCATGAACTTGGTGTAACCGGGCATTTGTTCAAGAGCTTCTATCAAAGGAACATTGATGGAAAGTTGTTTCAACATATTAATAAAACGCCGGTATTTACCATCTTTGGTCTTATTCACCAACCTTTGCGGGAATGGTGGTGGTGGTCTTGGAATGGGAGTCACCTTTTGGGGCTTCTCTGCTTATTTTACCGCTTCATCTACCAACTCACCACTAGCTTCTACTACCTCATCTTCTCTTCTCATCTTATTTTCTACGCCAGACGGCATAGGTGGATCTATGGTTTGCTTACCACCTCGAGTAGTGACTGCCATACAATGTCCATTATTTTTTGGATTTTGAACAGTGTTGCTAGGAAGAGTACCCGGTTGACGTGGGTTCACAGTAGAAGACAATTGAGCCATTTGCAACTCAAGATGCTTAATTGAGATTGCATGTGAATCCACCTTTTGCCCAATATTCGCTAAATCACTTCTCAACTCTTTGCCGTGCTCATCACTAGCACCAAACCTCCTCCTCATCTTCTGTAACATACCCTCAACTCGCGCCATACTACCTCCACCATCTCTAGGAGCAACTTCTCGATTTTGAGGTGGAATATAGGGCCCACTCCGATCGTTTCTGTTACCATAGTTACCCGGTTGAAGTTGTTGCCGCGGTTGTAGTTTCCATCTCGAACATAGTGACCCTCTCGATTATAATTACCATAGTTTCGACCATGATTTTCTTGACCTTGGTGCCAATTCTTCTGATTGGAGCCTTAGGCGTTCGGTCGGAAACCCCCCGTCTGCTCATTCACTGCATAAGAATCTTCTTCATAGTAGTACTCATCAACCGACGGTGGTGGTTTAGCCAAGTAGTTCACCGCATTTACCTTTTCTGCACCCCAAGTGACATGTTTTAACACCAACTCAAGCTCAGTTCTCATTTGAGCCATCTCTTCACAAATCTCATCTGCGGCTGGGTTGTTTGAAGATTGTACCGCAAAAGTGTTTCTTCCAGTATCCGACTTCCTAGTGCTCCAAGTTTCATTATTTCGGGAGATTTTCTCTAATTTCTCATGGATCTCTGCATAAGTACACTCCCCATAAGAACCACCCGCAATCGTATCCAACACCTCTTTATTATTATCATCTTGCCCCCGATAGAAATACTCTTTCAGTGACTCATCATCAATACGGTAGTTTGGGACACTTCTCAAGAATGAGGTGAACCTATCCCAAGAACTGCTTACTGACTCCCCTGGTAATGCCACAAAGTTGTTCACCCTATCTTTGTGGTTGAGCTTCTTTGAAACCGAATAGTAACGTGCTAAGAACACATCCCTCAATTGGTTCCATGTATAAATTGAGTTATAAGGAAGCTCAGTAAATCATATAGCAGCCTCTCCCGTTAGTGAGAGAGGGAACACTCTTAACCCAATGACGTCCATGTCCAAGTCAGGCCTCCCTACACAACTCTTACACACCGACCTTAGTTTGGCGATGTGAGCATGTGGATCCTCATATGGTAGCCCAAAAAACAGACCTCTAGCAGTGAGCGTCTGCATCAAGCTACTAGTTACCACGAAAGTATGACCATGTGGTAGAGGAGGTAGGACAAGTGGCCCGTCAGAGTCAGTGATGTTGACATTTCCCCTATAGTACTCTTGAGGGCGTGGGGCGGGAGGTTGCCTCCTCACCTCACCTTCACCAGGGTTCTCAACCAACACTTAATCATGAGCTTCAACCGGCGATGGAAGTTAACGGTTGAACTCATTCTCGAGATTAGACGGATTGCGTGGATTGTTCATTATGCGCAGTGTACGGTTCAGTTCAGGATCGGGTGAAAGTATGGGTTCTCCTCGACTCCATGTGCTTGGCATTCACTAAAGTTAGACCTGCGAGTGACAAAAACAAAAAGAAAAAGTAAAATTAGGAAATTGTTGAGTAAACTTCGGTAATGTGCTTAAATTTAATCTAAAAGCCACTTTCCCCGGCAGCGGCGCCAAAATTTGATACGCTCAAATTACACTTCCCCAAAGAAGTATAAGCGATCGTATCAAGTAAAGAACCCAAATGTTAGGTTGGGGTCGATCCCACGAGGAAAATGGTTTAGACTTAACTTTAATCTACGATTACTTCTATTTAGTCAAGTCCTTTCCAAAAACAAACAATTAAAGGGGAGATTTTCTGTAACAAAAGTATTTAATTAATTCTAAGTAAACAAGTAGCAAGTTCAAATATTTGATGTTTATCAAGTGATGAGAGAAACTAGGGTATAAGTGTTCCCCATAGGTTCATAACGCAGTAATCCTAGCTATAAAAACTCTTTCCTAGTATCTTGCATGCGAAGTGGTAAGTTATGTATCCCTAATTCCTTGGTCCGGCAACTAGGGAATTTCACTCCACACCTTGGTCCGGCTACGTGTGTATACTTTACTAAACCTTACCTTTTACCTCATATTAAGCATCATATTCAATGTATGACTAAGTTACTACTTCGCACCAATTGAAACTAGCCTATTAGATAGTGTATACTAAATCTTAGTTGATAATTCTTTTCTTATTATCTACCTCCTTGGTCCGGCAAGTAGCAACAAGGCGAGTTCTAACGTTGGCCACCATTAAAAAGACTTCTAAACGAAAGAATTATTAATACATGCAAGAAACTATTCTAGAATTGTTATTTAGCTAGTTTTACTTTGTTAATTACCCATGGTTTCCACAACCCTAGTTGTGGATTTAGTTACCCATTTCAAGAATTACACAATTCATATTTATTAAACAAGAATTCATGTACTTACTTTCACAAGATTGCAAAAAATCCAGAAATATCACTTGAATTGAAGAAAATATTGTAAGAACCGATTCCGGAAACGTGAAGTATTTTCCAAAAACCCAAAATTCAACTTCCAACAATAAAAATCTGAAAAATAGTCAAGAGTCTAGCCCCAAAAATGAGGTTTTTAGTCCTATTTATAATAATAGAGTCCTAAAATAAAAGGAAACCTAAATAAGGAAAAATCTGTCCAAAATGTGTCTCGAGTCAACGACCTTACTGACCGTCCGTCGATGGAACGACGGACCGTCGACGCCTCCTTCGGTCCATACTTGAACTCTTTTTCAGCTGCCATTTTCTTCAATAATTCTGTTACCATCGACGTACCCCATCGACGGTCCATCAATGGCCTTACGGTCGATCGATGGACTCCGTTGCTCCAAACTTAGAATTTTTTTCAACTCGGGTACTGGGACTACATTCTGTTAACACCAATGGTTTGCCAACCCTTCCGTAGACCCACTCTTAGTTAGAATTCCCTGATCTTTCTTCAGCAGCCTAAATCTTCAGTCGACGGTCACCACCTACGGACCATCGATGGGTCGACGGACCGTCCATGGCTCCGTAGGTCACCACTTCTTCACTGATTTCAGCACAGTCTTCTACGTTTCCATTTTGGACAGTTTTCCTGCAAACAAAGATAAAAATACATTAAAATTACTACAAAGAGGCCTTAGACACACACTAAACTTAAGGAAAAAGAATTGGAAGTACCGTAAAACCACGGTACATCATAAATGAAGATTACATAGTCTTCTACTTTTATTTCATACACATATATATAGAATTATAGTCATGAAATCCTTCTCATCTTATAAACCATCTAGAACAACAATATCAACATGGGCATAGCCCTACAACAATAAAAGTACGCCACATATAGGCTTTATACAACTTTGTCCTCAAATGAAAGATAGAGTCAACATAAACGTCATAATGTCTAAGAAAATCCGTAGGTAGAGTATCGGCATCATCCTCGGGAAAATGATGACCTACCACTTGGATGATAAGAGTATCCAAGCCTCCTTCTCAATCGCCTCGAACCAAATCTCAACGACCGGAACCTAAAGTGTTTGGGAAAAAGGGAGAAAATGGGGTTAGTACGCCACATGTACTTAGTATGAGACCAAATGCACATATAACAACCAAACATGCTAAAAAGGGACATTAGTTAAATCATGTCATTTCATGTCTTTATGCACAATCAACACCTAGACCAACCAATTAAACATGCTTAATCAAGTCAAATCAACCATATGCATATCACATACTTGGACCCATAATCTCACATAACCCTAACATCAAGTAATCACATTACAAGCATAGATAAGAGTTAATCACGTGAATAGTAAAGCAAGACAACCAAACATAACCCTTATAAATCCACATGTGCAATTACCAAGCAAAGCATCATAACCCTACTTAATCAAGTAACCAAATAAGAATCATAAATAGTAACTTACTTCACATAACATAACCTTCAACATACATAAGTTCATACTTTAACAATTAAGACCAATTGCATGTTCATAAGCATCATAATCATCATATAAAGTCATTTACCTTTATTATCATTTACATACATAATATTGACCTCTTAAAGCTCCTATCAAGGCAAACTAGTGCAAGACCTAGGTAGAGTCCCATACCCCTACCTAAGCTAAGTCTAACCTCTCAAGTTACCTTAGTTAGCCTATACATCATTACTTTATTTTAGTTTAGGGAACACTCGCCTTAACTGACATAGATCACATGAGCTAATGTGGAATCCGGTGTCACGAAATCTGACACCGATGTAAGGTGGTCTACCTGCCAAGGGAAAACCTAACATAAATGTAGCTTTCTAGGTGGATCCACTAGCTAGTCTTCCTATAGGGGCAACACAGTTCAAGAACAAGAGATAGGAAATTCCCTCTACATACCTCTTGGTAATTGGGGCCTCATCTCATGGGAATCAATGAAATGAGTATCCCTCAATGAGGAGTCAACATCACATATAGGACCAAAGGATAACACTTCCTCTATTGGAAAGCCATTACCTCACATTGTCAAGTTCACTCGGTGCTAAGCTAGTCCCTTATTGAAATGTATTTAATCTTTATTTATCAATCATAACTTAGTTTAGGTCATAGGGTCTAGCCCTTGTATAATCATCATCATAATAGCTCAATAGAAATTGCATGAGTAGAAAACCTTTCATCACAATTCACACAAGTAAGGTTAACACTTTACATTTTTCTTTCATAATAAGGCACATTGATAATCACCATCACCCTTATATCTTTACATCTTAATCAACCTCACAACCATACTAAGACATTTCAATTCAACATCGTACCAACCTATAACTTCTAAACAAGGCATGCTCCAACATAATCACAACATAATCATCATGACTTAATCACAATTAACCATAATTGAAACAAAGGATAAGGTCACAAGACTTACCAAGTCTTCTACACAATTCACCATCATCAAGGTCTTACCATCAACCCTTAGTGCAACCCAATTAGATCATCAAATCACCATAATTCAATATCCAATGTAATCTCAAGTCTAGAAGAATCACCACATCATAATTCAAAAGTAGATCAAAGCTTAGGACTAAGTCAAATCATCATGTCTTAGATCACCTACCAAGAACTAGAATGAAAGACTATACATCATCCTAATTCATTCATAATCAACATAAACAGCACCATCAAGAAGATATTCAACCCTTAACCAAGTCAATTGCATGACTAAACTACAATATGAATCAAGATCACAACTTAGGGTTAGGGACTTGGGATCATGTTCTTCAATTTGGGTAAGATCATCACCAATTAGTACAATCAAGTTAACATACATGCTAATCAACTCAATTTAACCTAAAGGAAACATCAACAACTCAATTCATAACATGAAATTCGGAATTGGATGAAACCCATTAGAAATCATAAATTTTGAAATCAATTTGGATGAACCCTTTGCGGAAAGAGGTCTCAAAGGTGAAGAGATCCCGTAACTTAATATTTTGATGAGAATTTGAAGATGAATCCACCCTTTTCCATCCCCCAATTCACCTCCTAGACTTAGCTTCAATGGAATCTTCCAATAGAGAGAGAAAGTAGAGAGAAGGTAGAGCAATTTGTTTTAGAGTTGTGTTTAGATTAAGTGAGGTTAGGGACTTTTTAGGGTGACTAAATAACTTAATTAGACCTCCCTTAATCCCTTAATTAACTACCTAAACCCCCTAACTAATTAAATAACTTAATTTAAACGTGAAAGAAAACTTACCTGACCTCACAGATGAGACCCCGTCGACGGTCCGTCTGTGAGTTAACGGACTGCCCCCCCCCCCCCATGCTCCACATCCATCGTCTCGGTCAGATACTTGTGCAGCCGGGGCCTTCCTCCACCATACTAAGTGTGGGATGAAGGAGGCATCGACGCCCCATCAGTCCACTTACGGCCCGTCAGCAGTTCCGTAACTGCTCCCCCACCAAGGTTTGTCTATGTGGGGAGGGACGGTGGCATCGACGGTCCGTTGGTCCATGTACGGACCTTGGGTTGCCTCGTCGATGCACACGGCCACTACCTGGCCAAGTGTGAGGCAACAGTGGCACCAACGGTCTGTTGGTCCACCCACGGACCATAGGCCATCCCATCAATGCACACTGCCTAGGCAGTGTTGCCAAGTCCCACAAGGGTCCTCCTCAAGGCCCTTGGTTGGTCCTTGGTGAGTCGTACCCGGATGTTTCTACATGAAGCCTTTCTAACACTTGTTACACACCTTTTCACCAAATTTCATTAAATTCCGACTCGTAAAAGCTAGTCAAATATGCCAAGTCACACTAGTACCTCTTTGAACCAACTTTCGGACGTCATGGACGTTCTTAAATATTTTGGTTCCAAAACTTCCTAAGTGACCTATATTCATGAAACTAACCTTAATAACAGTGTCTAGACTTCCCGACACCTATGTTAGGCTTAAAGACACGTCTTACATTTTTGAAATCCCCCCCTTAGGAACATTCGTCCCCGAATGACACTAAAATCTTTTCAAGGAAGGAATAAACTCAAGACTAGCAGCCCAACCAACATCATTTCAATACAACACAATACATATCATTTCAATCAAGGCAATTCAAAACTTCAATTACCAAATATGAGACTCAACATCACTTCATGAGGTACTTCCTTCTCACAACAACCATTTGAGCTCAACATGACAAACATGAGTCAATTAGATTCAAGTTAAACTTGTCCACATGATACAAAATATTTCATAAAGACTCAACATGTCAAAATGCACAACATGACTCAAAACAAGCCAAAAACAAAATTTCCAACTCTTATGGCAAATCACTGGCAATTCACTGTAATGTCACTGCCCCATTTTGAAAAATCAACCCTTTCACATTTTCACCCAAAATTAAAGGACTTCAATTTCTAATCATATTTTTATACTATTAAAAAGAATGACTAACCTTAATCATCAAAAAGATGAGGGTATCGGGAATTCATGTCGGCCTCGGCCTCCCATGTTGCACCCTCAACTAACTGGTTTCTCCATAACACTTTTACGGATACAACCTCTTTGATCCTCAATCTTTTCACTTGTATATCAAGAATTTGAACCGGAACCTCCTCATAAGAGAGGTTATCCTTCACACCAAGGCCCTCAATAGGAAGAATGGATTCGGGATCACCCAGACACTTCTTAAGCATAGAAATATGAAAGACCGGATGAACCGAAGCCTATTCACTAGGCAACCTTAACTCATAGGCCACCTTACCAACCCTTTGCAAGATCTCATATGGACCCACATAACGAGGGCTCAACTTTCCTTTCTTGCCAAATCTAACAACCCCCTTCATAGGAGAAATCTTCAAATACACCTTGTCACCTTCCTCAAACTCAAGATCCCTTCTCCTATTATCGGCATAGGACTTTTGCTGATTATAGGTCGTTTGCAACCGATTCCTTATTATATGAACCTTATTCAAAGTCTTATAAATCAAGCCGGGACAAAGAATTGAGGACTCACCGACTTCAAACCACCTAATAGGTGACCTACACCTCCTACCATACAAGGCTTCATAGGGAGACATGGAAATGGATGAATGAAAACTATTATTATAGGCAAACTCTACCAAAGACAAGTGCTTATCCCAACTCCCTTTGAAATCGATGACACAAGCTCTAAGCATATCCTCAAGGGTTTGAATAGTACGTTCCGCTTGACCATCCGTTTGAGGATGAAAAGCGGTACTCAACTTCACCTTAGTACCCAACCCTTCTTGAAATGACCTCCAAAACCTAGATGTGAATTGTGCACCCCTATCCGATATGATGTATAACGGAATACCATGATGACACACAATCTCATCTATGGAGATCTTAGCATAATCTTCAGCCGAATAAGTAGACTTGACGGGAATAAAGTTAGCGGATTTGGTCAACCTATCAACCACCACCCATATGGAGTCATATTGTTTTTGGGTCTTGGGCAAACCTACCACGAAATCCATATTGGTGTCTTCCCACTTCCAAGTAGGAATTTGGATCTCTTGTAGTAAGCCTCCCGATTTTAGATGTTTGGTCTTGAATTGTTGGCAATTTGGACACTTAGCAACAAACTCCGCTATGTTCTTTTTCAAACCTTCCCACCAATACACCTCTCTAAGGTCATGATACATCTTCGTTGACCCCGGATGAATGGAATAGTGGGACCCATGAGCTTCTTCAAGGATACGATTCCTCAAATAATCTATATTGGAAACACATAATCGTCCTTGATATCCCAATACACCATCTCTCTTTAAGGAGAAACATTCATTTAATTTGCCAAGAACCGATTCTTTCAACTCCATTAATGGTTTATCAAGGTGTTGTTTAGACTTCACCTCAACAACCAAAGATGATTCGGAGTTATGATGGACCATCACACCACCAATTGAAGAACCTTACAATCTCACACCCAACCTATCCAACCTATGAACCTCTTTCACTAGGTCCTTTTTGGCTTCTTGAACGTGAGACACACTACCCATAGACAAACGGCTTAGAGCATCCGCTACAACATTCGCCTTACCCGGATGATAAAGGACACTCATATCATAGTCCTTCAATAATTCAAGCCATCTTTTTTGTCGGAGATTCACATCCTTTTGGGTAAACACATATTGGAGACTTTTATGATCGGTGAACACATCAACATGGACACTACACAAATAATGCCTCCAAATTTTCAAAGCAAACACTACGGCCGCTAACTCAAGGTCATGAGTGGGATAGTTCCTCTCATGCACCTTAAGTTTCCTAGAAGCATAGGCAATAACCTTCCCATGTTGCATAAGCACACATCCCAACCCAACATAGGATGCATCACAATAAACCACAAAGCTCTTTGTACCTTCCGGCAAAGTCAACACCGGAGCCGTTGTAAGCCTATCTTTTAACATTTGGAAGCTCTTTTCACATGCTTCGGACCACTCAAACTTCTTATTCTTTTGGGTCAAAGTAATCAAAGGAGATGCAATGGATGCAAAACTATCCACAAACCTTCGATAATAATCTGCAAGACCCAAGAAACTCCGTATGTCAGTTAGAGTCAATGGTCTCGGCCAATTTCTCACCGCTTCTGTTTTTATTGGATCAACCTCAACCCCTTCACTAGAGATGGTGTGACCAAGAAATGCCACCAACCTCAACCAAAACTCGCATTTGCTATATTTGACAAACAATTGATGCTCTTTAAGGGTTTGCAATACCACCCTCAAATGACCCATGTGATCACCTTCATTCTTCGAGTATACCAAGATGTCGTCAATGAACACAATGACAAATGAATCTTGGTAACTTCGAAACACTCTATTCATTAGGTCCATGAACGCCGTCGGAGCATTAGTGAGACCAAAGAACATAACAAGGAACTCATAGTGGCCATAACGAGTCCAAAAATCCGTCTTTGGTACATCCTCACCTCTCACCCTTTGTTGGTGATACCCCGATCTCAAGTCAATTTTGGAGAAGTAGCTTGCCCCTTGGAGTTGATCAAATAAATCATCAATCTGAGGGAGAGGATATTTGTTCTTAATTGTGACTTTGTTGAGTTGGTAATAATCAATACACATTCTCAAGGACCCATCTTTCTTCTTCACGAACAAGACCGGAGCACCCCATGGAGAAATGCTAGGCCTTATAAAGCCCTTGTCTAGCAAATCTTTAAGTTGTGCTTTCAACTCCTTCAATTTGGCCGGACCCATTTGATAAGGAGAAATCGAAATGGGGTTGGTTTTCGGTAGCAAATCGATAACAAAACCAATTACTCGTTCGGGAGGAATACCGGGAAGGTCATTAGAGAACACCTTTGGAAATTCACTCACTACGGGTACCGACTCAGTGGGAGGAATTTCGGAGTCAAGATCTTGGACTCTCACTATATGATATAGGCATCCCTTAGAGATCATTTTGCAAGCCTTCAAACAAAAAATGATACGACCTCTAGGAATAGAACTTCCCCCCCCCCCTCTCCATTCAACAACGGGTTCATTTGGGAAATTAAACCTCACTACCCTTGTCCTACAATCAATAGTGGCAAAACAAGAATGCAACCAATCCATACCCAAAATAATATCGAAATCAAGCATATCTAGTTCAACTAGATCAACATTAGAAACTCTATTGGGCAACATGATTAGAACAATTTCTATATACCCTCTTTGAAAAAACTAACTAGATCAACATTAGAAACTCTATTGGGCAACATGATTAGAACAATTTCTATATACCCTCTTTGAAAAAACTGACTCACCCACTAAGAAAGGCTCATGCAAGATATCGGGTAAAGTATCATTTAGCTACAAGAGGAGTAACAAAATACAAAGTAGCACCCGGATCAAGTAAATCATAAACATCAATAGCAAAGACTTGTAACATACCGGTCACCACATCGGGAGAGGTCTCTTGCTCACCCCTAGTACGAAGAGCATAGAAGCGGTTCTTCTTTGGAGCATCACTAGAACCACTTGCTTGTCCACTTTTCTCTTGCCCCTTCATGTTAGGAAAATCTCAAACCTTGTGACCACTCTTTCCACAACCAAAACAATTACCCGTTCAAACCAAACACTCACCGAAATGACCCTTTCCACACTTGGCACATGTCGGCTTCTCATTAGGTGAGTTCCTACTCCATCCCTTTTGAGCTCTTGGTTTTGCCACTTTCTCATACCGAGTCTTAGGGAACTTGGATGGAAATTGAATATAGAACCTCCTTTTGAACCTAGGCTTGTCTTGAATCTCAAGCCTTCTCTTGGAAGGATCCCTTTCAAAGGACCTTGTCTTCTTAGCATCTCTTGCCTTTCTCCTAACCCTAGCTTTCTCAACTTTTCTAGCATGCACCATAATCCGAGAGATATTCATATTATCATGAAGCATGGATGAATGACATTCTTCTTGTAGATCATCCGTTACTCCCGTCACAAAGCGGCTCATCTCATCCCTAGGATCCGAAACCAAGGAAGGAGCATATTTTGACAATTTAGTAAACATCATAGAATACTCAAGAACACTCATACCTCCTTGACGAAGGTTGATGAATTCTAATACTTTGGCCTCCCGCATCTCTCTAGGGAAGAACCAATCAAGAAATGCCTTTTTGAAAATCTCCTATGTTACCGGTCCACCACGAAGAGGCCGATTATCCCTCCATTGAACATACCAAGTTTGAGCCACATCCTTGAGTTGATATGTGGCTAACTCGGCCTTCTCACTCGAACTCAACCCCATGGCAAAGAGAACCTTATACACCTTATCAATGAACTCTTGAGGGTCTTCATCAACCCTAGACCCATAGAAAGTGGGAGGGTTCATCCGAGTGAAGTCACTCAAACGAGATGACATAGTGGAGACTTGTAGGTTGGCTCGGGGTGCAACCTCCCGGTTGACTTGGACCGTCATAGCTTGAGATTGGAGAGTGGCGGCTTGAGCTTGAGAAGCAATGGCTTGGGCCATTTGAATAAGGGCAGCCCTTATCTCTCCATCCGTCAAGGGTGGAGGGTTGGCCGGAGCTTGTTCAACATCAACCTCCTCTTCAAGTGGAGGATCTTGATCAACACGGGGAGGAGCAACCTCCTCCTCAAGCCTCCTAGCCGCATTCCACAGAGTATTCATTGCCTATAACCAAAATAAAAGGTTTAGACGAAAACACGTAATAGCTACTCTAGAGGCACGACATTGGATTTCCAAGAAAGAGAAAGATTCCTAAGCATCATATAGATTCCTATTCATAAGTGTGGCACGCTTCACAATTATGAGTATGAATCTACATAGACGTGGTTGAGAGAGACGTAGTTATCAAGGATAATTAACCTCATATTCTGATACCAAGTTTGTCACATCCGGGGAGCACCCCCAGACGTACGGGCGGCGGCGGCCTCTTTGAGGACTAAGACTAGCCTCTTAGCATTCATCATAACATTCATTGGCTAAAATATGGGGGAAAATTAAAACTTTTTAACTATATCTAATCGGAGGTTTACATAGACCTCTACATACATATAATAGTATTAATATCGAGTATACATAGACCCGTTCATATATGAAGATTACATAGTCTTCTACTTTTATTTCATACACATATATAACATAGAATTAGAGTCATAAAATTTGCTCATCTCATAAACCATCTAAAACGACAATATAGACATGGGCATAGCCCTACAACAATAAAAGTAAGCCACATATAGGCTTTATACAACTTTGTCCTCAAATGAAAGATAGAGTCAACATAAACGTCATAATTTCTAAGCAAATTGGTAGGTAGAATATCGGCATCATCCTCAGGAAAATGAGGACCTACCACTTGGATGAGAAGAGTATCCAAGCCTCCTTCTCAATCGCCTCGAACCAAACCTCAACGACCGGAACCTAAAGTGTTTGAGAAAAAGGGAGAAAATGGGGTTAATACGCCACATGTACTAAGTATGAGACCAAATGCACATATAACAACCAAACATGCTAAAAAGGGACATTTAGTTAAATCATGTCATTTCATGTCTTTATGCACAATCAACAACTAGACCAACCAATTAAACATCCTTAATCAAGTCATATCAACCATATGCATATCACATACTGCCCATAATCTCACATAACCCTAACATCAAGTAATCACATTACAAGCATAGATAAGAGTTAATCACGTGAATAGTAAAGAAAGACAACCAAACATAACCCTTATAAAGCCGCAAGTGCAATGACTAAGCAAAGTCCCATAACCCTACTTAATCAAGTAAACAAATAAGAATCATAAATAGTAACTTACTTCACATAACATAACCTTCAACATACATAAGTTCATACTTTAACAATAAAGACCAATTGCATGTTCATAAGCATCATAATCATCATGTAAAGTCATTTACCTTTATTATCATTTACATACATAATATTGACCTCCTAAAGCTTCTATCAAGGCAAACTAGTGCAAGACCTAGGTAGAGTCCCATACCCCTACCTAAGCTAAGTCTAACCTCTCAAGTTACCTTAGTTAGCCTATACATCATTACTTTATTTTAGTTTAGGGAACTCTCGCCTTAACCGACATAGACCACATGAGCTAATGTGGAATCCGGTGTCACTAAACCTTACACCGATGGAAGGTGGTCTACCGGCCAAGGTAAAACCTAACATAAATGTAGCTTTCTAGATGGATCAACTAGCTAGTCTTCCTATAGGGGCAACATAGTTAAAGAATTAAGAGATAGGAAATTCCCTCTACATGCCTCTTGGTAATTGGGGCCTCATCTCATAAAGAATCAATGAAATGAGTATCCCTCAATGGGGAGTCAACATCACATATAGGACCAAAGGATAACACTTCCTCTATTTGAAAGCCATTACCTCTCATTGTCAAGTTCACTCGGTGCTAAGCTAGTCCCTTATTCAAATGTCTTTAATCTTTATTTATCAATGATAACTTAGTTTAGGTCATAGGTTCTAGCCCTTGTATAATCATCATCATAATAGCTCAATAGGAATCGCATGAGTAGAAAACTTTCATCACAATTTACACAAGTAAGGTTAACACTTCACATTTTTCTTTCATAATAAGGCACATTGATAGTCACCATCACCCTTATATCTTTACATCTTAATCAACCTCACAACGATACTAAGACATTTCAATTCAACATCATACCAACCTATAACTCCTAAACAAGGCATGCTCCAACATAATCATCATGACTTAATCACAATTAACCATAATTGAAACAAAGGATAAGGTCACAAGACATACCAAGTCTTCTTCATAATTCACCATCATCAAGGTCTTACCATCAACCCTTAGTTCAACCCAATTAGGTCATCAAATCACCATAATTCAATAACCAATGTAATCTCAAGTCTAGAAGAATCACCACATCATAATTCAATAGTAGATCAAAGCTTAGGACTAAGTCAAATCATGTCTTAGATCACCTACCAAGAACTAGCATGAAAGACTATACATCATCCTATCAACATCAAAAGAACCATCTAAAAGTGATTCAACCCTTAACCATGTCAATTGAATGATTAAACTACAATATGAATCACGATCACAACTTAGGGTTAGGGACTTGGGATCATGTTCTTCAATTTAGGTAAGATCATCACCAATTACTACAATATGGTTAACATACATGCTTATAAACTCAATTTAACCTAAAGGAAACATCAAAAACTCAATTCATAACATCAAATTGGGAATTGGATGAAACCCATTAGAAATCACAAATTTTGAAATCAATTTGGATGAACCCTTTGAGGAAAGAGGTCTCAAAGGTGAAGAGATCCAATAACTTAATGTTTTGATGAGAATTTGAAGATGAATCCACCCTTTTCCATCCCCCAATTCACCTCATAGACTTAGCTTCAATGGAGTCTTCCAATAGAGAGAGAAAGTAGAGAGAAGGTAGAGCAATTTGTTTTAGAGTTGTGTTTAGATTAAGTGAGGTTAGGGACTTTATAGGGTGACTAACTAACTTAATTAGACCTCCCTTAATCCCTTAATTAACTACCTAAACCCCCTAACGAATTAAATGAATTAATTAAAATGTGAAAGAAAACTTACCTGACCTCACAGACGAGACCCCGTCGACGGTCCGTCTGTGAGTCGACGAACTGGCCCCCCCTCCATGCTGCACATCCGTCATCTCGGTCAGATACTTGTGCAGCCGGGGCCTTCCTCCACCAGGCTAAGTGTGGGACGACGGAGGCATAGACGTCCCATCAGTTCACTTACGGCCCGTCGCCAGTTCCGTAACTGCTCCCCCACCAAGGTTTTGCTAAGTCAGGTGGGACGGTGGCATCGACGGTCTATTAGTCCATGCACGGACCGTGGGTTGCCTCGTCGATGCACACGGCCACTACCTGGCCAAGTGTGTGGTAACGGTGGCACCAACGGTCCTTTGGTCCACCCACGGACCGTAGGCCATCCCGTCGATGCACACTGCCCAGGCAGTGTTGCCAAGTCCCACAAGGGTCCTCCTCAAGGCCCTTGGTTGGTCCTTGGGGAGTCGTACCCATACGTTTTGACATGAAACCTTTCTAACACTTGTTACACATCTTTTCACCAGATTTTGTTAAATTCCGACTCTTAAAAGCTAGTCAAATATGCCAAGGCACACTAGCACCTCTTTGAACCAACTTTCGGACGTCATGGATGTTCTTAAACATTTTGGTTCCAAAACTTCCTAAGTTACCTATATTCATGAAACTAACCTTAAAAACAGTGTCTAAACTTCCCGACACCTATATTAGGCTACACGTCTTACATTTTCGAAATGTTACACCTTTGAAATCCTAAAATCGCTAAATAAATTTAACTAAAAACATACCAAATTCTTTTGAATTTTGTTTTTGCAACAGCAGATCAATACACTTTTTTTAGCCGAAAAATTTACATTATGTTCTATTAATGTAAAATTTTGTAGTGAAACGTAAAAGTGAGAAAGACTTTGAAGTTTAAGTTCTAGAAATAACTACCATTGAAATTGCAATAGAGAGAAGAAGAGTAAAGCGGAAGGTGAGAGAGTCAATATGAATTGGGATATTTCATTTCTATGGACATAGAACATGTTTACAAAAAGCAGTACACTTTACACACTTTAGAAAAAGTAGAAGTAGATGAAGTTTTTATTTTAACTCTACTATTTGTAGTACAAATTATCTTGCCTTTTGTACAACAATTTGATGCCATGTTCGTCCTCCCAACTGTCATTTATTATGTACAACAATTTGATGTCATGTTCGTCCTCCCAACTGTCATTTATTAATAAGGGTAGATATTGTTAAAGATTTAAATGTCTCAAAATTTATAATCTACTTATTACTATTCTTTATTGTAAATTTAAAGGCCTAAATATTTAACTTCAACCTTTCATTTTTTCATGAAGAATGAAAAATTTATCTCTATCTATATATTATATAATGATAAATATTTAAAAAAATGAATTGATACTTCTCTTTGGCCAATGATCCTATTTGTTGTAAAACTAAAGCAAACTAACAATATAAAGATATAGAAAAGAAGAATATAAGACAATAAGCTAACTTTATTTCCTTCAAGTGTTCACCAAACCTTCAAGTCTATACAATATGAATCCTTATGCCTCTATTTATAGTGTAGCATAGAGTCATACAAAAAGTTAGTCATAAACATGACATTAATATGAATATAATGGGCAGGTTATGAAACTGAAAGGTTACAAGAGTAATTGTTATAAAGTTGGAGGTTATGTTTATCTTCATAATGGAGGAGGTTATGTTGTAACTATTTGGTGTAGTGGACATCCACATTTTATTATTTTATAACATCCCCCCCCCCCCCCCCTTGGATGTCCATAGATAATATGCCTCATTAAAACCTTAAAATCTTACTAGAAAAACAAAACCTGTGGGAAAAAATCCTAGTGAAGGAAAAAGAGTACACATATCTTTTAATACGCTTTGAATGTTACCTCGTTAAAAACCTTACCAGGAAAACTCAATTGGGACAAAACCATGGTTAAGGAAAAGAGTACAACCTCCCCCTGATAAAAACTTTACTTGATATCTTGAAAACAGTGCATTCCAGTCTTGCATCACAAATTCTCAAATATTGATGTTGGCAATCTTTAGTGAATAAGTTTACAAGATTATTACTTAAACGAGTCTTTAAACATCAATCTCACCATTTTATTGAAGATCACGTGTGAAAAATACTTTTGGTGAAATATACTTTGTGCTATCTCATTTGATTGTATCATCCCTTCAATATTATTTTCGTATATAGTGGCTGGAATATCCTTTGCCAAAGGAAAATCACATATTGGTTGAAATGACTGATCATGATTCCAACCAAACACACTCCCGACTTACTTCATAGATCAATATTATTTCTGCATGATTTGAAGAAGTGGTTACCAATGTTTGATTCTTTGAATGCCAAGATATTGTTGTACCTTCATATCTAAATAAATAGTCCATTTGCGATCGAGCTTTATGCGGAGATCAAATAAATATTCTGCATCTACATATCAAATCATTTCTGACTCGGAGATTGATCCTTTTAATTTTATTGAAGCTCATCTTTTCTTCTCAAAGAAAATCATACATCTTCTCTTCGTTGAGTCACTTGTTTTGTAGTTTCTTGTCATAACTTAAATGATACTATGACAATCTTTTCACATAACATTCGTTATGTAGATCAAATAATCTTCTAGCATTTGCATAACCAACAATATATAAGTGCACTAATACATGACATTTTAAATCATTTTCATGAGATCAAAAGATTCTTTCTCTGTGTTAAGCAGTCTCAAAACCATTGGGTACTCAATGAAATTGCTTTAACACCTTTTAAATCCTTCAAAGATTTTCATTTAACCTTCAGTTAGACATAATAATCATTCATTATGCATATTCAAGTATTTCATCTATTGCCAGACTGAAACACGTCTTATTGCATCCACCACCAGAGAATATATCTCTATTTAATAGTGTCAGGATTTTTGCGAGAACCCTTTATGCCCCGAGGCACAAACCATACTTTATATCTTTCGGTTATACTTTCGCACAATGATCATTTGTACCCCACTGACATATATTTTGATCTATGAACTACAAGTTCAAAAACATGACTTTTCTAAGTGAAATAAAATATACTTGTAAAGTGCATTTTATTTGGCTAATCATTTATGTGTCCACACTATATGACAGATTCAAATTTAAGATCCTCATAACCATTTATAGCATTGAGTGCTATTTCATACCAAATATACCGTCGACGGTCATTTTGATATCGATTCCAATACGACATAACTTATCGAGATCTCTTCATTTTTTATCATTTTCAGGTACCTGAACCTTTGCCAAGGTTTTATAAAATGTTATGTCATAGTGCTCTTCAAATCACTTGCCTCATTAGCAATGACCATTTTGATAATTTGCTCCTCTCCTTTATCAAGGTGTTTTACATTGGGAATCGATTGATCTATCACGCTTCAGGCGTATCACAGACTCTGTCCTTCAAGGACTATTTATTGGAGCGTTCAGCTTAATTAAAATATTGGGTCAGCAAATACATCTGGCAAATTACTTGCAATATTTTAGAAATGAATTATCTCTTGAACTTCAAGTTCACATTTTTTAACGAGGATCTAGATAATTCACCCCACACATAATTTTCAGCTGCTACACATATATCCCCCTAATGTTAGGAAATTTAACATTCACCCTCAACCTCATTTGGGGATCCATCTTGGTGCGTGGAGCAATAAAATCATATGTGCGCTCATCAAATTTTTAGATGGAAATTATTTGGTTCCTGACCCTGAACCAATTGTGTTGGGAGAACCTTGTTGGATTGATGCATACATGTTAAATAAACTCATCTCATGCCAAATTTTATTTGAAAGATTTGTTCTCATAATCAATGGTCTAACTATAATTGAAGGCATACAATTTCTGCTAAACAAACCAGTATTATCAACATGACTTCATATTTTGGAACTGTGCTCTTAATTTAATAATTTGAGCAAACAACCTTACAAAAACCAATTTGTAAGTTGATACAAATGCACATGCATGTGACCATACGATAGATGCATCTATTAAATCATAATAGTAAGCGGTCCACATGGTTGGTGAACAGGCTCATATTCACCTTTTTGTATGTTCCAAATAATTTTAGGGGATACAATCACAACCTTAACTGGTACAATGATCATTTATCACGAGAACAAGCTACAAATGAGAACTCTTGAAGAATCTTTTATTTCTTCAACATATAGCCATGTGAATTCTCAATTTATTTTGCATCACATTTAAATCGGAATGGCCAACCGATTATGCCAACTGATATTTATTTTAAGTAAACTTGTAGTTTACTTTTGTATGTGATTCGATCATCATGCCCATGTTTGTATACAACAAACAAGAGGGAAAAAATTGGGTAATCTTATACATAAATATTTATAATCCACTTTTGTCGTAGTAATTTGAAGATATTAAATCTTCCCATAATTTATAGTCTCAATATAATATTTTTTTTCAATTCTTCCGAAACTTAAAAAGTTTCTTTTGAGACTCACTACAATCCTAATATTATGAATAATTTAATTCCTCCGGATAGTAACAAATTAACCATTTCGGACTCTCAACTAAGTTTGTGTACTATCACAAATTTCACAACACCATTCTTATGGTGACCATCTCCTTCAAGGAGAAAATAATTATTATTGTCATGGTTAAAATTATCACATGCAAGACTTATTTCTTGGCAACCAATGACAAATTTGTTTGGTCATAACCACAATCTTTATAGGAAAGAACTATTTCTTTCTTTTGTCCTTCAATAGTTCATAATTTAACATATCACAATATTTGTGTAGTACTAAGTGACCATTTATGTCAAAATATTTTTTTTCAATATCTCAAACCTCCTGTAAAGGCGAGATGTGACATTTATCCAACAATTCATGGATATGTTCTTATCCATAAGAACACAAGTCACATTTTCTTTAAGAAATGGACCATAATCATTTGAACATGCCCTATAAATTTTTATTAGAAACTCATTGTCATACTTTCACATATATCAAATTAATGTGACTCACCTCAACATCACTTTAAGAGATCAAATGTACCAAATGTACTATCACTTTGTATTCTTTTATTTTGATGGAGGATTTTAAAAACTTTCAAATTGAGTTGCACCAACTCAATATGCCCAATAACTTTTCATACCACTTTAATGACAAAAAATTACCTTCACACTTGAAGGACCATCTTAAGAACCCAAAATATTCTTCCTTTTGATTACCACAATAACTTACCTTGTTCCCGAGAGAAAATAAACACAATTATTTTACCTTCTTTTGTTTACTTTGCTTCAATCTTTCAGTGGTAGAACATTCGTGCTGATAACGTGTTGTAAAACTAAAGCAAACTAACAATATGCGATATAGAAAAGAAGAATATAAGACAAGAGAAGAACTATATAAGCTAACTTTCTTTCCTTCAAGTATTCACCAAACCTTCCAGTTTATACAATATGAAGCCTTATATGTCTCTATTTATAGTGTAGCATAGAGTCATACAAAAAGTTAGTCATAAACATGACATTAACATGAATATAATGGGGAGGTTATGAAAGTGAAAGGTTACAAGAGTATTGTTAGAAAGTTGGAGGTTATGGAGGTTATGTTTATTTTCATAATGGAGGAGGTTATGTTGTAACTATTTGGTGTAGTGGACATCCACATTTTATTGTTTTATAACACTATTTATGTTTTAGTCATTTTTTTATTAATGTAATTTTCACTATATTTCTACTTATTATTACTATTAGAAAATGTTTCAATTACTATTCACTTCATTAATTTCTATTGTTTAATGTAAGAATTTCAACATCTCAACTTTTAGTACTTGACTTATTCCTATTATATATTATAAATTTAAAGACATAAATACTTATCACTCAAATATTTTATTTTCTCCTTCAAGAATGAAAAATTATTAAAATAGAGTTGTCTAATGAATTATCATTTCAAATGGCTTAAAAAAATTAAACTAGTCCTTTAACTCTCCTAATTATGAGATTTCTCTTTATATGTAATTTTCAAAAAAATAAATTAATATTTACATAATTAGTCAATTAAAGAATAAAATTATTGCCCAAAAAATAAAATAAAAAGATGAAAAAGCATAACTCTCCAAAATAAAATCCCAACAACCATTTATATTTATTTCATTTCATGATGAACCCGTTGATAAAAGTTGACAACAATAAAAAAATGTTGAACCAGTTTTTAAAAAATATTTTTTTAAAAAAAAAAATCCCCTCTCTTCTTATTTGTTTTATTAGTTTATAAGAATAAAAGTCACAATTATTATTATATATTGTCCAAACTTTTCAGAAAATAAAATCTCATCCACATATTGATTTATGGAATAATTGATATCCCCTTTTAACTTCTTCATACTTTTGTAGTGTTTGAATTGTATAATTTATTCAGTTTCTACACAAATTAAAATTGATATTTGAGCTCTCTTCAGTATTTATTATTTTGAGTGTTTAATGTAATTTTTTTTTAAAAAATATTAATTAATTAGTAAATGTGTGGATATAATTGAATATAACTTTTACTTTCTTTCTTGAATTTGGACTTACACTTTCGATGTTTTTATATGAAAATTTTGTCTGGATATATCATATATAAAAAAAGTTTAGGCTATTAATTTTATCATTTACACTAATTGATATGCTCATTTTATACAATAATAATTAAGAAAAAAGTTAAATTATAAGTAAGAGAAATTACATTTAAATAGTTAAATAAATTTATAAACGTAAACAGTATTATATAAATAAAGTATTAGTAAAATAAGATAAATAAGTTAAAACACCCAAAATAAGGTTGCAGCATATATAAAATTGACGCATAAAGAAATATGTCAAAACATTCAAAAATAAGATAACAACGTATATAAAATTGACGCATAAAGAAATATGTCTTTACATTGTTCCAAGGAAAAATTATAATTCTACTCTTTATTTGTTTCTTAATTTAATTGTTTTTTTTTCTTTTTCTTTTATTGTTATTTTCTATTGGATTTTTCCATATATATATATATATATATATATATATATATATTATATATATATATATATATATATTGCAATTTCTTGATTTTTTTTTATATCGATTAAGTATAGAAAAAATGGGTTAATTAGTTTATATAGTGCTTAATTATTGCTGGATCATATTTACTATTGGGTAGTTTTTCTTTTTGGACTTCTAATTTGAAAATCACAATCTATTATTTGTGGCATATTTGACTTTTTTTCTTCATATTCTTATATGATACTAGTAGTATGTAATTTTGGATGCGTTTTTTCTTCACTTTATTTTCAGGACACTCTTTTATATTTAAGTCAATCGATTGTGTTCCTAAGATAGATTAAGGTGAATTGCTTCTTTGTGAAATGGACAAAAGGCTCGAGATTCAGTCAGTTTTTATTTTTGTGGTGATATTATCAAAATTTGAATTTGGGTCTGAAAGAAGAACATGAGAATTAAAAAAGGGCAACTTTCACATATAGCAAATAAAAAATTTATATTTGTATGTTATAGCAAAGTTTGCATAATTGCGCTTCATAGCAAACATAGAAACTGTATAATTCGCTATACATATACAGTTGAAGCAAATTATATAAAACGAAGTGTATAAAAGGAGAAAGAGAAAGACACTTGGGCAGAGAACTGTATAAAAACGAAGTATATAAAACGAATTGTATGATTATAAGTGTATAGAACGATTATATACAATTTGAATTTATATAAAATGAGAAAGAGAGAAAGACAAAAGATACTTGGCAGGGAATATACAATTGAATCGAATTGTATAAAACTAGAAAGAGAGAAATTAGATACAATTTGAAAATTGTATAAAACGAGAAAGAGAGAAAGACAAAAGAAACTGGACAAGGGAGTATTTTTATTGTATAATTATAAGTGTATAAGATGAAAATATATGTACTTGCATGTGTATATACAATTTTCTCACGCTTTATACAAACAAAAACGCAACTTATACAATTCGCTTCTGTTTGTAAAAGTGAGAAAGGCGAGGGTGACGAGCGAGATTTGGGAGAGTGGCGAGCGAGATCTGGAAGAGGGGAGAGAGGGGAACAAAATATATGTATTTATACAATTTCCTCTGCTTTATACAATTCGAAACAATTTTTATACACTTGTGTTTGTATAAAAAGTGAGGAAGCGAGGGAGAGATTGGAGGAGAGTGGCGAGCGAGATATTGGGAGAGAGGCGCCTGGCAATTTTTTTCAAACGTTTGCTATGGAGCACAATTAAATCAAAACCTAGCTACTCTATTTATTTTAGGTTATTAGTTTGCTATTATATACAATTATCCCATTAAAAAAAAGGCCGGGTAAGCAGAAGAACCTAAAAAGTAAAAAATGGGTCGGATCAAACGGGCAGATTTGCAAATGAATTTGTTAGTATAATTGGTAATGAATTATTTGGTATTTATATATGTACTCCATTAAAATTAAGGATAAATTTGTGTCTAAGTATAATTAGAGGGGTATATTTGAATTAAAAGTATAACAAAAAAAATATATTTGAACTCATTGTATAACAAAAAAATATATTTAAATTATTTCTAATAGTAAAAATATATATTTATCCATTATATATATATTTCTATTATATAGAAGAGTGAAGTGGGAGGACGACTAAGGGCTAAAATATAATTTCACGCTAATGATCAAGGGTAAAAGTGTAATTTCACGCTAACAAAAATCTACCAAATGATAACAAAAAATTAAATAGTTCTAGAAACATCTTAAGTTATTGTTATTACCATTAACTTATTTTGTTATTACTTCATTTCCTTTTTATTTCTTATGTGAGTTATTGTGATATCTATTATATTATTACTCTATTTTACTATTACTTTAATTTAATTCTTAATATTTTTTCTATTCATTATGCTTATAAAAAACCTATTTTTATATTAAAATATCATGAATTAATTATTTCAATCTTTATTTTTGCTCTGATTAATATACTTGAAAATAAATTAGTGTGATAAAATTAATAATATATATTAGATTGAAATTAAAGAAAAAGATGTTAAAAGTAACTTTACAAATAAAAATGAATAGGATGATATATTTGTATTAAAGATGACCAAGAATAAAAATGTAATTTCATTCTAACATAAATCTATTAAGAATAAATAATTTTAGTTACATCTTTCTATATATGAAGTGAATGATGATCAAACGTAAAAATGTAACTCATGCGAGCAAAAATCTACCAAGAATGATAACAAGAAAATTAAATAGTTCTAGAAATATCTTTATGTATTATTATTAGTATTACCTCATTTTTGTTATTTCATCATTTTTTTCATGAGTTATTGTGATATCTATTTATTATATGAAAGTTAATAAATAATAATTACGCTTAGCTCTTAATAATTATATATCAAATATAATATTAGGTGGAATCAATCAAAATTAAAATTAAAATTTATATGTATATTAAATTTTGTGTATTGAAATATTTTTTAATTTTGTGATCTTTAATATGCTATATAAAAAAATGAAAATTCAAAATTTATTTTCTTTTTGAAATGAAATAAAAAATAAGTTCATATAAATCAAAAAGGAGGGAGTCATATATTAAAAATGAAATATATATATATGTTATTATTGAAAGGAGATTTCATATATTATTATTTTTTTTTAAATATCGTTTGGCTTCCTTTTTTTAATTTGTGCATATATGTGGAGTTTAAAGATTTGAACATTTTAACATAGAAATATAATGATTTGAAAACTTAAATTCTTCGTTTTAATTTCTAATTTGTTACATATTTGAAAACAAAATCAGAAGCGATTTTGTTCTCACTAAAAGCTCAAAATCGTTGACCTACCAGCGATATTGGCTAAAATTTTTCCAAAGAAAATCGTTTTATGGATAGCATTTATGGCAATTATTTTTTATATAAAATTAAAATCACTTTGACTGCAGCATTTTTATTTTAAAGAATTATTTTTCCTCATATCGCTGCCTAGCAGCGTTTTAGGTGGGAAATTATTATATTTTTTTGGCAAATCGCTGTCTAGGTAGCAATTTGTGTGCAATTTTTTTTTCTTTCTTTCTTTTTAAAAATCTTGGCAGCTATTTTAGTTAAATAACTTTTATTAAAATATTGCTGCCAATTATTTTTAAAAAATTTATATTAGATGTTGGTGAATCAATTTTAAAAAATAATTATACAATTTTTTTAAAAAAACTTCCACCAAGCAGCGATTTTTATTTTAAAAAATCACGAAAATAGCTTCCAAGAAAAAGTTTCATTAAAACGATGTTTTTTAATTATTTTTTTAAATATATAAATGCTGCAATTGCAGTGATTCAAAAATTGTAATGCGATTTTTATTTTGATCAAAATCAAAAAAGAAAAATCACCAACATTTAATACGACTTTTTAAAAAAAATAATTGACACCGATATTCTTAAAAAGGAAAATTTACTAGAAGCGATATTTTTAATTAAAAAGAAAAAAAACAATTTTTTATAAAAATGCTGATTTTAATTATTTTTAAAAAAAATTCACTAACATTAAATAGTTTTTTTAAAAATAATTGGCAGCTATATTTTTTAAAAATATTGTACTTTAATAGCTGTCAAGGCAGTGATCTTTAAAAAAAAAAAAACATTTCCACAGAAATCGCTGTCGAGACAGCGATTTACCTAAAAAAAAAATTCCACTAAAAAGAAAAAAGATTTGAACAAATTCGCGATTTTGCCCTTTTGATTAAAAAAAAATTGATATTTCCCTTTAAAATTTTTGATAATTTTTTTTTACCCATTAGGCTTCGGATTCATAAATAAAGAGGCGATTAATAATTATTAATCAACAGCTTCCACATAATTAATTAGCAACCTCAGAAAAAAATGCTGTTCACTGGAACAATTGTTCCATTTTAAAAACAGACAACGACAAAACAATTTTTTTTATTAACGAATATGTGAATTTGTGATTGATCTTTCTATTATCTCAAAGTTATGTTTTTTTTTTCTTGTTTTTTTTTGGAATTAGTAATAGTTTACTTTATCATTTAACACCAACATTTTTTTCTACTTTGAATGTATATAGTCTTAAAAAAAAAATTCTCTATTTGACTAAAATTTATATAATGCTTAATAATCACTGATTAGCGGGTAGTTTTATTTTATTCTTTGATTTGTGGACTTCATATATTAAAAACACAATTTATTACTTGCGCTATATTTGATTTTTTCTCTTCAATTTACTTTAAATTTCTAGGACACTCTTCTCTATTGAAATTAATCGATTGTGTTCCTAAACTAAATAAGTTGTTTTGTAATATGGGCGAAAGTGCGAGATTTCGGCAATTTTTATTTTTCGGTAATATTATCAAAAACTAATATTCGTATCCGTATGTTGCGCGGAAAATAGCAAAGTATTAATTCTATCGTAAAAAAGGTTACTTGAAAATGCAATAGTCACAAAAGAGCAAAAAATAATTTTGATTTTGTTATATTTGTAGTCTCATTATATAATTTGTTATCTTCTTGCTTATAAAAAATGCATATATAGTGGATACTCATTATATGTTTCAAGAAAAGATATAAATTTTTAAGATAAGTATAGTAGAATGATTCTATCTTGAATTTAATTAGATAATACAATTTTTTGAGTTTCGAAACAACTAAAATTATGTCATTCTTGAGTTTTTCTCATCATTTCTGTCTTTGTTGATAAATGATAAGTCTATTGATTGGTGCCGCACGCAAGCTATTTTCAATGCACCTTAGAAAATTAAATCAAGTAAACTATTGCATTTATATTTTGACATTCAATAAAATAAGGCTACTATATCTTTTTAAATATATAGAAAAGGGTATAATATACCTCTCAATTTTGTCATTTAGAGCTCATATACCCCTAGTTATGAAAATAACTCATATATACCCTTACTTATATACAGATGACTCACATATACGGTATAATGTTAAGGGTATATATGAGTCACTTTCATAACATGGGACATATCAGCTCCAAATGACAAAATTAAGGAATATATCAGACTCTTTTCCCTATAAAAAATGTTGAGGAATTGTCAAAGTGTATTAATGTCCCTTAAATCAACTTAGTAAGAGTGGTTAGTTAGATATTTAGTTGATTAGTTGATGAGCTGTAAAAGTTAGTTAGTTGATTAGCTGTCAGACTTAGTTACAGCAGTCATTATAAATACACATTAGCTAGATATTTTACATCGTAATTCATTCATTACTTGCTTTGTAGAAACTACCTTCTTCTCTCTCTCTCAATAAACTTTCTTCTTCAATTTTCAATTCCTGTTAATCAATTGGTATTGCTGAAATGGAGATTGAGTAAACTAACAATGTTTAGATAAAGTTTTCATGGTATCAGAGCAAGAGACTTCGTGTAATTGACTGGATTTAGGGATTTTCTCACATATTGAAGAAAATCGAAAAATCTAGCTTTACGTTTATCAATGGTGAACACAGCAGCTGAAGTTGTGGTTTCAAATTCATCATTCTCAGGGATGAAGATTACAGATCATAATCATCCACTTCATTTGTCATCTGGAGATGTACCAGGAGAAGTACAGATTGAAATTCAACTTGTAGGCACAAAGAATTATTCATTGTGGAGCAGAGCTATGCGATTAGCTTTATTAACTTGTAACAAACTCGGATTTATCAATGGTAGCTTCGTGAAAGAAGATTTTGAAGCAAATCTGGACATGCAGTGGGAGAGATGCAATGCCTTGGTCGTATCATGGATAACTGGTAATGTTAGTAAATCCTTACTGAATTGAATTTTGTTCAAATCTGATGCATGTTTGATTTGGAAGGATTTGAAAGAAAAATTTCATGAAATTAGTATGTCAAGAGTTTTTCAATTGCATAAGGAGATAGTTACTTTGACACAGGGAGTAATTTCTGTTTCAGCCTATTTCTCTAAATTGAAAGATTTGTGGGATGAATACGATTCCATTGTTGGTCCTCCCTTTTGTGACTGTGATAAATCGAAGACATATGTGAGCCAGCAGGAGAAACAAAGGTTATTACAATTTTTAATGGGATTAAATGATGGATATAGTCAGCCTAGGAGTCAGATTTTGATGATGATTCCCACACCAACACTCAATCAAGTATATGCTATGATCATACAAGATGAAAGTCAGAAACACATTGCAAGTGGTAGTCATGGTGGAGGTGATGTTCTAGAACCCACGGCGCTATTCACTCAGGGAGGAGGTGGAGGTGGACATAGGCCACCTCAAGGATACAGAAAAGGATACAATCCAATATACTGTGATTTTTGCAATATGAAGGGCCACTCTAGAGAACCCTGCTTCAAGCTGTTGACATGTGATTACTGCAATATGAAAGGACACATCAAGGAGAAATGTTACAAATTGATAGAATACCCTGCAGATTTCAAAGGAAAGAAGAAAGCTATGTTGGTACCAGCGGGAATGGATCAACAACAACTTCCACCTACTCCTCATGGTAAACATTCACACCAACATTATCAGGCTTCTTTGAATCAGAACAACACAGGAATTCAACCACCTCAACAGTCATTTTTTACTCCTGAACAATACAATCAGCTCATTGGAATGATTAACAAGACAACTGTAAGTGAATCAAGTGCTAATCTGGCAGGTAATGCTCTTGTTTTACACACAGCATTAGATAAACATAAATGGATTGTAGATACAGGAGCTACTAATCATATGATTGGTAATCACAATTTATTGAAACATGGTTCATCAGTAGGAAATATTGGTGGGACTGTTCAGCTTCCTAATGGTGATTCAGCTGCAGTGTCACAAGTAGGGGATTATCAGCTATCAGGAGGTGCTTTAATTACGAATGTTTTGTGTGTTCCAGAGTTTAAGTTCAATCTATTGTCAGTTTCCAAAATGACTAGAGAACTAAACTGTTGTGCGCTATTCTTTCCTGAATTTTGTTTGTTTCAGGATCTCCTCACTGGGAAGGTGAAGGAGATTGGTAGAGAGGAAGATGGATTGTATGTACTTGATTCACATAGAAGAGGTGGTACAGGAGGAGTCACACAGTCTATGACAGTGAGAGAAAGTCCTAACATTGAGCTTTGGCATCAAAGGATGGGGCATGTGCCTTTGAATGTTTTGAAGAAAATTACTAGTATTAGTATTAGTTGTGATTCAACTTTAAATCATTGTAATATTTGTCCTATGGCTAGACAGATAAGACTACCATTTCCAGTTAGTACAAGTAGAGCAACATGTTCATTTGACTTGTTACATATGGATGTATGGGGGCCTTATAAGGTACCTACATATGATGGAATGAAATTTTTTCTTACTTTGGTTGATGATCATACAAGGTGGACTTGGATTTACTTTATGCATTTGAAATCTGATGTCATTACTATATTGAAAGATTTTATTGTGATGGTATCAACTCAGTTTGGAAAGAAGATTAAGAGTGTAAGATCAGACAATGGATCTGAGTTCTTTAATCATAGTTGTAGTACATTGTTTAAGAATTTTGGGATTGTACATCAAAGTTCTTGTCCTTTTACACCACAGCAAAATGGTGTTGTGCAGAGGAGACATAGACACATTTTAGAGACAGCCAGAGCAATTAGATTCCAAGGTCATTTGCCAATCAGATTTTGGGGGCATTGTGTTGAGACTGCTGTACATATCATTAATAGAGTTCCTTCTGTTGTGTTGAATCAGAAATCTCCTTATGAAATTTTGTATGGGAAGAAACCTCTATTGAGTTATTTGAGAGTAATAGGGTGCCTATGCTATGCTACAGTGCTACCTAAAGGAGATAAGTTTTCACCTAGAACCTTGAAAACAATACTTCTTGGATATGCAGTAACACAAAAAGGATACAAGTTATATGATCCTCAAGAGAGAAGGATCATAGTTAGCAGAGATGTGATCTTCCATGAAAGGATTTTTCCCTTTCAATCACCTGTTTCTATCAAGGAGTTCATTTCTTCCTCTGTTGATATGTTTGTGTTGCAGGATGAATTAACATCTGATCAAGAGGATAGACCTGAGATTGTTGCAGTAGAAGCACCTGTTTCCACTGATTGTGATATTGAGCCAGTTGAATGTTCTCACACATCACCAACTAATACTCCAACAAGTTCTGAACTTGAGGATACTAATTCATATCTATCGTGTCCTATATAACCATCAAGAAAATCTGGAAGATCAGCAAAACCACCTCTATGGCTCAAAAATTTTGTCCAGCCTCTAAAATCTAAAAATGCTGCTAATTCTTGTTTGTATCCCCTATCAGATGTCATCAGTTATGACCAACTTTCTAAGAGGTATCAAAGTTATCTTAGTCAGTTCTCAGTTGAGATTGAGCCTCAGACATATCATGAAGCTGCTAAACATCCCAAGTGGGTGGAATCAATGGAGCTAGAAATTAAAGCTTTGGAGGATAATAAGACATGGACTGTGGTGACTTTGCCTCCTGGGAAAAGAGCTATAGGCTGCAGGTGGGTCTATAAGATCAAGTATCAAGCTTCTGGAGAAGTGGAGAGATTTAAGGCTAGACTTGTTGCTAAAGGATATAACCAAAAAGAAGGGTTAGATTATCAAGAAACATTCTCACCTGTGGTGAAAATGGTTACAGTAAGGTCTGTCATAGCATTAGCTGCTGCAAAAGGCTGGATAATACATCAAATGGATGTGTACAATGCTTTCTTACAAGGTGATCTCAATGAAGAAGTGTATATGACACTTCCACAAGGTTTTGACAAGCATGAGAATTCAACCACCAAAGTGTGTAAGCTGCTTAAGTCACTCTATGGACTTAAGCAGGCTTCTAGACAATGGAACATTAAGTTGTCGTCTTCTCTTGTGGAGTTTGGTTTTACTCAAAGTCACCTAGACTATTCTTTATTTACTAAGAAGGCTGAGAACAATATGGTGATTGTGTTGGTGTATGTAGATGATTTACTTATCACAGGGACTGATATTCAATTGATTCAAGACACAAAGTTGATGCTTCATTCCAGATTCAAAATAAAGGATCTAGGGGAGCTTAGATTTTTTTCTTGGAATTGAGTTCGCTAGAAACAAAGAGGGTATTGTGATGCATCAGAGAAAGTACTCCTTAGAACTCATTTCAGACTTAGGTCTGTCTGGTTCACAACCTTGTGGATCTCCTGTTGAATTGAATCACAAGCTTACCTCAGTAAAATTTGATGAGCATGTTGGGTCAAGTACTGATGTGCTTCTTAATGATCCAGGCGTATACCAGAGGTTAGTTGGAAGATTATTGTATTTGACAGTCACACAACCAGATATTTCATTTGCAGTACAAAATTTAAGTCAGTTTATGCATCAGCCAAAGCAATCCCATATGCAAGCAGCTATAAGAGTGGTCAGATATATTAAACAGTCCCCTGGTCTTGGGATTTTTCTTTCAGCAAAAGCATCTTCAAATTTGCAAGCATTTTTCGATGCTGATTGGGCATCATGCCCTACTACTAGGAGATCAGTTACTGGTTATTTGGTGAAGTTTGGTGATTCTCTGATTTCTTGGAAAGCAAAGAAACAGCCTACCATATCCAGAAGCTCTGCAGAAGCAGAGTATAGAAGTATAGCTTCCACAGTGGCTGAGATTATTTGGATTGTTGGTCTGTTTACAGAACTGGGGATAACTCTAACACTTCCTGTTGTTGCTGTACACTGTGATAGCAAGTCAGCTATACAGATTGCAGCCAACCCTGTGTTTCATGAACGTACAAAACACATTGACATTGATTGTCATTTCATTCGCGAGAAAATCCTACAAGGTCTCATTGAAACTGTTTATTTGTCTACAACTGAGCAGCAGGCCGATATTTTGACTAAAGGGCTTACCAATTTTCAGCACTCATATTTGGTGTCCAAGCTAGGGATGCTTAACTTGTTTGTAGCCCCTAGCTTGCGGGGGGGTGTTGAGGAGTTGTCAAAGTGTATTAATGTCCCTTAAATCAACTTAGTAAGAGTGGTTACTTAGATATTTAGTTGATTAGTTGATGAGCTGTAAAAGTTAGTTAGTTGATTAGCTGTCAGAGTTAGTTACAGCAGTCATTATAAATACACATTAGCTAGATATTTTACATTGTAATTCATTCATTACTTGCTTTGTAGAAACTACCTTCTTCTCTCTCTCTCTCAATAAACTTTCTTCTTCAATTTTCAATTCCTGTTAATCATTTGGTATTGCTGAAATGGAGATTGAGTAAACTAACAATGTTTAAATAAAGTTTTCAAAAAATAAATCTTATTCAGAGGTCCATGATCAATGTTAGAGAATATTAATTTGATAAATCTAATTAGACTTGTATTTAGATTTAGAAACATACATTAATCACTTTCAATTCAAAATTAATATATTTATATAAACTACCTTAACTACTCTCAATTCAAGAAAATAAGAAATATCGTTTTCCTTTTAGAAGTGTCTTTCCAATCTCATTCATTTTAAATTTATATAGTTGCAATCTTAAAATGAATGTCAAAATCTCATTATGTTGAATAGCTAAAAACTCTCCGTCCACCTTCTTTTAAATAAAGTATGAAAGTAATATCAAACCATCTACCAATTAAAAGGAAAAGAGGGAGAAGTAACAACTAACAACTACTCCCTCCGTCCCATTCTATGTGACACTTTTCGTTTTTCAAGAGTCAAGTAATTTAACTTTGATCGAACATTTGCGTATGAAATCTTTAAATTTTTTGAAATAAAATTTATATATTTGTAAACTACGTAAAGAGTACCATAATTCACAATAATTGATAATTCAAAATGTTAAAATGATCTATGAAAAACTTACCACCAAAGATAGATTTGTTTGAATCTCAAAATGGAAAAGTGCCACATAAAATCGGACGGAAGGAGTATTACAAAAGGTTAAAATCATTAACTATATTCGTAAACTATATGTTAACTATATTTACTATTTATATATTAATTTATTTAGATTTGAAAAGTTATTAATAATTGTAATTGTGATAAAATCATGATTTAGAACTTAAAAGTTGTAATCAGTTAAGAAGTTATAATCAACTTCAAATATCTCAATAAGACGTGGATTAGGATTAATTCAAATTAAAAAATAAAGTAAAAGGAGTTAATTTGGAATATATAGAAATCTGATTTATTTCAAACTGTAATTTGTATGTTTATGTGTGTGCTTTGTGGCCTTGTGGGATGAGTACGTGGGTGGGGATGGGTTGGTTTTTAATTAATTTTTTTCGTACTATGACTTTTTATTAATAATAATAACAAATGTTAACATATTAAATGTGATAACTTTATAATTTTAAAAAGACTACGTTTATAAAATATATAGATTTGTTGACATTTTAATATTTAAATTGATGCTATTACTAATACAGATTTAAATTTATTGAAAATTTTAATTTTTCAAAATTAAATAATGAAGAAATTTCATGGAATTACTGTTAATTTTTTAAACACGTTGAAATCTGATTAAAGTTAAATTTATGTTACCATGAAATATCCTCTTTTTAATTTCTAAATAAGGCCTCATTGATACTTTGTTTTTATCAGAAAAGCTATATAAGACATTTTAACTATTCAAGACGGTTCTTAAATATGAAAGTGGGAGTTATATAACGTTTCAATAACTTCGTCAATTTTAAAATAATAGATTTTAGAATAAATAATTTTTAATATATATGTTAATAAAAATATAAGCAATAGCTAATTATATACGTTTAGGAGAAATTGTAGCAATAAATTTAGTGATTGAGTTCTACTTATGTAATTCTTAAAATTTTAAAATTTGTGACACGTTTTACTTTTATGTTATTAATTTTATCTTTATCTATATCCTATAAAAAATACATCAATTCCTAATCGTTTGAGTTTTTCTACGACTTTTTTATTTATTAGATAATCTTTTTTCTATATTCCTTGTAAACAGTTTTGAAATAAAGAATATTAAATTACTTTTTAGTTTTTGATTTTTAATATAGATTTACAGTTAATCATCCTATTTTTTAGATTGGTTTTAAAATATCTCTTGTTTAATTTTTTAAAAATATATTCTTTTTGGTGCTAATATTTAAGAAAGAATCAGAACAATAACATTCAATTATTGATTTTTTTAAAAATGAAATTTTCAGAATATCTGTTATGCTTACACGTTTTAATTATTTAGAAATATTTAATCGTACTTTTTTTTTATGTTGGCATTTGAAATTATTTTGAAAATATATTTATTTACAATTTTTAAACGACCTGAGAGACCGACAATTTATTTGTGGAAAATACATTTAGGTATTATTTGTAAAAAATATTTTAAACTAACAATAAGATCAATATTTATTAGTCAGACATGTGTTTTTTTATTTTGTATTTTTAAAAAGTAGATTCCGTTAATAATATCTAATCATCAATTTTTTAAAAACTGAAAATTCAAAAATAATTGTGTATATATAGACAACGTTAACTTTTTTTTTTCCCCAATATTTTTGTTATAAAACTATAGAATAAGAAGAAGAAACTAGAGAGAAAAGAAGAGAAGACTTGTTATTTCTCTTGCTGAATGAATTTACAATAAAGAGGAGCACTCTATTTATGGTCCCCAAGTAGGACTCTTAACCATATCCTAAAAGGACTCCACATGATAGACATTCACTATAATACAAATACTTTATAACACTCCTCCTGAATGTCTAATTCATAGATGATGTGCCTCGTCAAAAACCTTACTAAAAAAAACTTTAAGAAAAGAAAAACTCTAGTAAAGGAAAAGAGTACACATCTATTAATACGCATTTAGGCTGCCTCATTAAAAACCTTACAAGGAAAACCCAGTGGGACAAAACCTCGTAAGGGAAAAAGAATACAGCGCGTATTAACTCCCCCTAATGAGAACATCAATCCAGAGACTTGAATCTTCGCATTCCAAGCTTGTGCACCATCTTCTTGAAAGTTGCAGTTGGTAGAGACTTGGTGAATAGATCAGCCACATTGTCACTTGAACGAATCTGTTGCACATTTATATCACCATTCTTTTAAAGTTCATGTGTATAGAAAAGCTTTGGTGAAATGTGCTTTGTTCTATCTCCTTTTATGAATCCTCCCTTAAGTTGTGCTATGCATGCTGCATTATCTTCATATAAAGTGGTGGGTACTTTATCACACTCCAAACCACATTTCTCTCGAATGAGATGTATCATAGACCTTAACCACACACATTCTCTACTTGCTTCATGAATAGCTATTATTTCAGCATGATTAGATGAAGTGGCTACGATGGACTGCTTTGTAGATCTTCAAGATATGACAGTCCCCCCACATATAAACACATAGCCTGTTTGGGATCGAGCTTTGTGTGGATCAGATAAATATCCTGCATCAGCATAACCAACAAGATTTGGGCTACAATTATTAGAATAAAATAAGCCCATATCAGTTGTCTCTTTAAGATATCGCAAAATGTGTTTGATCCCATTCCAATGTCTCCTAGTAGGAGCAGAACTATACCTTGCTAACAAGTTAACAGCAAAAGATATATCAGGCCTTGTAATATTAGCAAGATACATTAGTGCACCAATTTCACTAAGATATGGTACTTCAGAACCAACAATTTCTTCATCCTTTTCTTGAGGTCGGAATGGATCCTTATTCACATCAAGTGAACGAACAACCATCGGAGTACTTAATGGATGCGCTTCATCCATACAGAATCTTTTCAACACTTTTTTTGTGTAGGCAAATTGATGAACAAAAATACCATTTGTCAAATGCTCAATTTGCAAACCAAGACATAATTTTGTCCTTCCCAGATCTTTCATCTCAAATTCGTTCTTTAAATAATCAATTGCCTTTTGAAGCTCTATTGGAGTTCCAATAAGATTTATGTCATCAACATAAACAACAAGTACAACAAATTCCGGTATTGTTTTCTTTATAAAGACACATGGACAAATTGCATCATTTTTATAACCTTTCTTAATTAAATACTCACTAATACGGTTATACCACATGCGCCCAGATTGCTTCAAATCATATAATGATCTTTGTAATTTAATTGAATACATTTCTCGAGATTTTGAATTACATGATTTAGGCATCGAAAATCCTTCAAGAATTTTCATGTATATCTCATTATCAAGTGATCCATAAAGGTAGGCTGTAACCACATCCATCAAATGCATTTCAAGTTGCTCATGGACTGTGAAACTAATGAGATAACGCAATGTTATTACATCCATAACGGGTGAGTATGTCTCTTCATAATCAACGCTAGGCCTTTGAGAAAATCCTTGTGCCACAAGGCGTGCTTTATACCTTTGTATTTTATTTTTCTCATTTCTTTTTCGCACAAAAATCCATTTGTAACCAACAGGTTTAATACCATTAGGTGTTTGAACTATAGGTCCAAAAACTTCACGCTTGGCAAGTGAATTCAACTCTGATTGAATTGCTTCTTGCCATTTTGGCCAATCATTTGTCGACATTCTATAACAGATTGATGTTCATGATCCTCATTATCTTGCATGATATTTGTTGCAACATTATATGCAAAGACATAATCAACCACTATTTCAGATCGATTCATATTAGTTTCAACATCTCTTAAATTTATGGATAGTACATTATTTTCTTGAATTTCAAGTTCATTGATTCTTTCATGAATATCAGACTTATTCAAATTTTGAACTTCCATATGAGATTCTTTCATAGTGTCATCTTGACATTTAATCTTTCTTTTTCTAGGATTTTGATCCTTAGAACCCAATGGTCTACCACGCTTTAGGTGTGCTTTTGACTCGTTAGCTATGACACTAGTGGATGGTTCTTTAGGGTCATCAATTCGAATTGGGACATTCTCAGCAGGAATATGTGATTTAGTAATCCTTTTCAAATCTGTAAATGCGTCTGGCATTTGATTTGCAATTTTTCTGCAGATGAATAATCTTTTGTACTTCTTGTTCACAAGTAGAAGAATATGGATCAAGATGAGACAATGATAAATTTTTTCACAAAATTCTCGTTTTATTTCACTATTCTCTCCTCCTAATTTTGAGACAACTGTTTCATCAAATCGACAATTTGCAAATCTAGCAGTAAACATGTCTCCAGTCAATGGTTCAAGATAGCGAATAATGGAGGGTGACTCAAACCCAACATATATTCCTAACCTTCTTTGAGGGGCCATCTTAGTGAGGTTTGGTGGTGCCACAGGCAGATGTACAACATATCCAAAAATTCTTAGATGGGATATATTAGGTTTTTGACCCATAATCAATTGCAATGGAGAAACCTTATGATAACTTGTCGGTCTGAGACGAATAAGTGTTGCAGCATGCAAAATTGCATGTCCCCACACAGAAGTGGGCAACTTAGTTTTCATAAGCAATGGTTTTGCTATTAATTGCAAACGTTTAATTAATGACTTAGCGAGACCATTCTGAGTATGAACATGAGCAACAGAGTGTTCAACTCTTATCCCAATTGCTAAACAATAATCATTAAACGATTGGGATGAAAACTCTGCAGCATTATCAAGACGAATGGACTTAATCTGATTATCAGGAAAGTGTGCCCTTAACCTTATTATTTGTGCCAACAATTTTGCAAATGCCAAGTTATGAGATGACAATAGGCACACATGAGACCATCTAGAAGAAGCATCTATTAGAACCATAAAGTATCTAAATGACCCACTAGGTGGGTGAATAGGTCCACAAATATCCCCATGTATACGTTCCAAGAACGCAGGGGACTCAATCTTAACTTTCATTGGTGATGGTCTCACAATTAACTTGCCTTGATAACAAGCAATACAAGAAAATTCACCATTTAAAAGAACTTTTAGGTCTTTTAATGGATGTCCATTCGAATTTTCTATAATTCGTCTCATCATTATTGACCCAGGATGTCCCAGACGATCATGCCAAAGTACAAATGTATTGGATTCAGTAAACTTCTTATTTGCTATAAAATGTGCCTCAATTGCACTAATTTTTATCCAATACAAGCCAGAAGATAAAGCAGGGAAATTTTCTATAACACATGTCTGCCCAGAGACATTCTTGGTGATACCAAGATATTCAAGATTTATTTCATCCATTGATTGGATATGATAACCATTTTCACGGATATCTTTAAAACTCAACAAGTTTCTCTTAGATTTTGGAGAAAACATAGCATTATTAATGATGAGTTTAGTTCCCTTGGGCAAAATTACAATGGCTCTTCAAAAACCCTCAATCATATTAGTACTACCAAAAATTGTAGTAACATTTATTTTGCCCATACTTAAATGAGAAAAATATTTCTTATTTTTGAATATCGTATGTGTTGTACCAGAATTAATCAAACAAATATCTTCATATTTCGATAATATGTTCTTAGAATCATCCATATCGTCACATGAAATGACATACACAAAATAAATATATATTAAATATTAGTGTTGTCAAAAGGGTACAATATATTCAAAGGAATAAATTAATAATTAAATATTAGAAATTGAGCCTTAATTTATTGTTTCATCTAAGTCAAAAATGAGTTGTTAGGAAAATAAAATAAAATTATTATTTAATCCTAGTTAATAACAGACTGCATGTTTTTAACATTAGATCAAATTAAAGACCTAATATAATACAAACACATGATAAATCCTAGTTAATATCAGAATTTATGTTTTTAACATTAGATCAAGTTAAAGACCTAATATAATACAAACACGTGATACAGTTTAGTATTTGACTAACTCTATCATATTAGAATCATATAAATAAATCAATGAAAAATATATATTATTTAATTAAGAATTAAGGAACAAGCTAATAAACTATAAAAATATGACTAAACTAATTTAAAATACTAATACTCATGCAAACAACTATCATTACATGAAACTTATTAATAAATACTACCAAAAATAAATAAATCACTCTTCCATGTTCACAGAACCATCACCAATTAAGTGATCTATCTTTCCTTCAGGATGTGCGAAGAAATTTGCTACATCCAAGTGCGTGATGTCAACTTGATTTTCAGAGATAAAATTTGCCTCAGGATTCTTCTCTTTGTTCTTTAGTGATTCTTGATAAAGCTCAACCAAGTGTTTGGGAGTACGACAATCACGTGCATAATGACCTCTTCCACCACATCGAAAACAACCTTCCCTAGTTGCTTCACGTTTCTCATCCTTTCTTTTTTCTTTTTTATTTGATGAATGATTAACACCAGGAATAGAATTACGTTCTTGACCATAATCACGACCACGACCACGTCCACGTCCACGACCATGATTAGGACCGCGACCTTTTTCACGCCTAGCATGGTGGGCGTACGCCTCATTCACTTCAGGAAGTGGTTCAGATCCAGTAGGTCGATTCTCATGATTTTTCAATAATAAATCATTATTTTGCTCGGCCACAAGAAGATGAGAAATTAGTTCAGAATACTTTTTGAAACCTTTCTCTCGATATTGTTGCTGCAAGAGCACATTCGAGGCATGGAAAGTGGAGAACGTCTTTTCCATCATATCAATCTCACTAACCGTTTCTCCACATAATTTCAATTGAGAAGTGATTCTGAACATGGCAGAATTGTACTCATGTATAGCCTTAAAGTCTTGTAGCCTTAGATGCATCCAATCATATCGTGCCTTTGGATGTATGACCATCTTCAAGTGGTCAAATCTTTCTTTTAGGTTTTTCCAAAAAACAAGTGGATCCTTAACTGTCAGATATTCGATTTTCAGAATCTCGTCAAGATGATGACGCAAAAATATCATTGCTCGTGCACAATTTTGATTTGATGCCTTATTTTCTTCTTTTATGGTGTCTCCAAGACCCATTGCATCAAGGTGAATTTCAGCATCCAATACCCATGAGAGGTAGTTCCTGCCCGAACTTTGAAGGGCAGTGAACTCTAGTTTTGTAAGATTGAACATTAAAATTAAAAACAAAAGAATAAATAATACCTTTATCAATTCTTCAAATCTAACCTTCACTTTTGAGAATTTAGAGTCTCGTGCTGATAACGTGTTATAAAACTATAGAATAAGAAGAAGAAACTAGAGAGAAAAGAAGAGAAGACTTGTTATTTCTCTTGATGAATGAATTTACAATGAAGAGGAGCACTATATTTATAGGAGAAATCTAACTTGGTCCCCAAGTAGGACTCTTAACCATATCCTAAAAGGACTCCACATGATAGACATTCATTATAATACAAATACTTTATAACAATTTTAAAGTTTTCTACTTTCACTTAAATATATCGCTCAAATACAAACAGTTTCATCATGTTAATTTTTAAAACTGTTTTAAATCATATCTCATTTCATTGAAAATGCTTTAAAACCATTTTAAAAATAAAATAAAATAGTAATACGTTAATAGGGTATTTAAACAAATTACATATAATTAATTTTTAAATAATATATGAAATCTAATATTTTGTGATGCTGACATGTATCTGTTTTTTCTTATCCTATTATATATAGATTAGATTAGATTTTGGGTCTTGAGAGAAGAAGAACATGAAAAGAAAAAAATGGATCGTGTCAAACGAGAAGATTTGTAAATTAATTTATTATTAAAATTGGGAATGAATTTTATTTGGTATTTATACATGTTCTCCCTTAAAAATAATGGTAAAATTAACAAAGGATATATTTGTACTAAAAGTATAACAAAATGTATATTTGCAATATTTCTAAAAGTATAAGGATGAGTATTTGATCATTTGCCGTAAATTTAAGGAAAAAGACATAAATTTACCCCTGAAGTTGTATCGACAAGTCAGTTACACGCTTAAACTATTGAGACGACCTATTACACACTTATACTATTCAAAAGTGAATTTAATATCATCCTCGAAGCTGATATGGAAATAAAATTAAATAAAAAATAAAAAAGGCGCGTTTGAGTAAAAAAAATGACTAATTTTTTTTCCACCCCACCCTTCTCCTTCACCTTACCCTATTTTTCTTCATCCTCCATTTTTTCTTATCACAAACACTATTTCCATATCAAATTCGTCAAGTCAAGAACGGATTATTCAATTTATTTTTGTGTCTTTTTGTTGATTGTGAGCATTTGAAATAAAAAAAATAATCAGATCTACCTTTTTTTGTGTAAAAAGTTTTTGAATTTATGTACGAAATTTAATTTTTTAATATATGTTCATGTATCCTTCTTCTCTCTTATAGAAATTCTCTCTAGATTTATTTCAAAATCAATAATAGTAAATCAAGCACTAATTTTTCAATTGTCCGACTAAAATATTTACAATTAAAATCTTGCAACTTTACACAATTTTCCTCTTTGAGCTTAATTGAAATTTATATATTATGATAATTTTTTGTGGTGGGTTTGGTTATGGGTGAAAGATCAGTGATGGTATGACTTTTAGTTTCAATAATGACAATGAAACTCGTGATTTCGATGTGGATGATGAATTTATGATTATGATTGTGATGAATTTCAATGATAGTGATATGGGTTTAATGGTTAATTAATTAAATTTATGATGTTTGTTATCGATTTTTTATGATGACAATGATTGTGAGAAAATTCCGGCGGTGAATTTAATTATGGGTGGTGAAATTCATGATGTGGAGAAGTGAATTTTGATGATAATAACAACAATGGTAGTAATTTAATGGTGGGTTTGATGGTGTATAAGGAGGAAGAAGAAATTGGGTGACATGAATAATCTTTTTTAAAAAGTTGACGTAATTATTGATGTGACAGTGACCTGGTAATGACGTGGAGCGAGTGTGAAACACTTTCTCATCATGTGACTGGTCGTATGTGCGTCAGGGTTGAAATAGATTCACTTCTAAGTAATTCAGGTGTGTAATAGGTCATCACAATAGTATAAGCGTGTAACAGACTTTTGGTGATAAGTTTAGGCAATAATTTATGTCTTTTGCCTAAATTTAATCATTTATGTGAATGGACCACTGAAAAGCAATTAAAATAGCCTCATCAATAGGTTGTGATAGTAATTTAATTGAACAATGACACCCATGCACGACGTTGCGTAGAAAGACAAGTTTACTCCCTCACAATTCACGTTGCTTTTTGTTTGTCCTCTTAATTAAGAGATAATGCTTGACTATAAATAAAGGAACGATTTATAATATAATTAGCAATCTAAGAATGTCAAGTGCAGTTAGTATATCGATAATTGATCTCTCAACTTTCTTCATTGATAAAGAGAAAGAGAGGAAGAAGAAGGTGAGAGAAACAATCAAACAAGCCTGCTCCGAGTACGGCTTATTTCAAATAGTAAATCATGGCATACCCATACATGTGATAAGCCAAGCTATGGAGCACTGCAAACAATTCTTTCATCTACCAGACAGGGATAAGCTCAAATATTATACTCATCACTCACATCTTTCTTATGGTTACCGCAAGCACAAAGCTGATAAGAATGAATATTTATGTATGTCACCCCCTGGAACCACTGCTAATGTTTTTCCAACTAATCCACCAAATATCCAGTAAGTTAACTTTATTATTCATAAATATAATTAATCTATTGGTTCTCACAAAAGATTTGAATATCGCTTTACAGGCTATCTATGGAAAATTTGTTTAATAAATTTTCAGAGACATGCAAGCTCTTGGAGGACATTCTAAATGATTGCCTTGTTCTTCCTCCTAATTTCCTCAAAGATTACAACAATGAAAAATGTATGGATATTTTATTGAGCTATCGTTATTTTCCAGCAACTGAAGGTGAAGACAACGGTGCTACCTTCCATCAGGACCCCGCTATTTTTAGTCGTATATATTAGGATGATGCTGGAGGTCTTGAAACTTTGGTTAATGAGGAATGGATACCTGTAGTTCCACTTGAGGGTGCATTGGTCTTCCACATATGTGACGTTCTTCAGGTAGTAACAAACTAATTTCCCTTTAGTTAACTACACTACAACAAAAACAACTTTTAGCGGCAAAAAATAGCCATATTGATAAAGAATGCTAAAGTATTTATCGACATTACTTAAGTGCCATTAAATCCAAGGGATATATACAAAAAATGCTAGCTAATTGCCGCTAAAAATACATATTTAACGGCAATTGCTAATTAATTGCTGCTAAAGCTCATTTTTTATGTAGTACTGCTTGAGTTAATTATTAAATGTGTGCAGGCGCTAACCAATGATAAATTTGTGAGCCCCTTTCACCAAGTAGTGAGGCCCAAAGGCAAAAGCCGTTACGTTTTTGTGTTTTTCTACAATTTGAGTGGAGAAAAATGGGTGCAACCATTGCCACAATTTACTAAAGACATCGGGGAGCTTCCAAAATACAGGAGATTCCAATTTAAAGACTACTTTGGCATGAGAGTAAAAGAAAAGCTTAATCCTCCAGCCGGGCACCAAGACAAGACAACATTATTCACCTTTGCCTCTACCACGTAGCCGCAATTAAACTTCATTTATTTATATATTGCGTTAAATTTATCAGCTATGAGGAAACCAAAAGGATCGTACTTATCCCTCTCTACTTTTTAAATATTTTTCAAATATACTCTCCATTCAACTTTTGAGGGGCAATAAATTATGAACCGCGTCTTGAAACTAATTTGAGGGAATCAGCGGTTATTTATAGTATTATATGAATGGTTATGAACATATCTGAAAGTAGTGAGATAGATATGACCCTTTTTCTTGCTTATTTATTGTTCCAAACACCATTATTTTTTTTATCTTATTCATGTTCAGACTCTCAGATAGAGAGAAAAGGCATATTGTATTCGTAGCTTATGCTTGAATCTGACAAAATTTGATTGGTAACTACATATCAAGATGCAACAACTAATTAATCTAAAATTTGTTCGCAACAAATTTTCGTTGGGTAGAAAATTGACTACAATAAAAATTAATAAAAAAAGTAATTTTATATTGTATATATTTATATAAATATAGTATGTACTATTTTAGAAAATTTCCTCTTTCAACACTTGGTTTTAACTAGCATGTCAATAATCAAGCAATGGGCAACAATCAGCAAATCAATATAAATCATCAACACACTTCTCAAATATAAACAAGTCAATACAATCTGGAAATTATATTTATTGTAGCATTGAAGTTGTTTAGCCTCTACATGCATCTTGCTAAAGTGTATAATAGTCTGTCGCACATGCTAAATGATCTTAATCTTTCTCATCTAGTCATGAACTGCATGGGATCCTAAGTATCCATCTACCATACTGATGTGGTACCTGATCTAACCAAACACATAATTTCTAGTCCTTAAGCTCACATCGTACTCGACTGTCATGACCCAATTTTTCAGGTCATGATATCACCTACTACACCCCACCAATAGGTAAGCGTAGCCCTTAGCCTGGAGCCGTAAGCAACGAAGTATCAAGCGAAAGCCAAAAACCAGAAGTAAGAAGCTTAAAAAAAAGTAGAGAAATGATAATCAACAAAACCATACCACAACCACCCTAAGACCCGCCATCAATTAGTACTTGAGCATCTAATATAAAAAAGGAGTACTAGGCTTCCACAATTACAAGACAAGTAAAAACTGTCTTTGAATACAGTATAACGACTAAGCCCAACAAAAATAGACGGAAACTGACAACTCTAGATGCCAGGAGCTCACTCTAATATACAAAACTCAAAGCTGCTCCGCACGACCCATAATAGACGACGACAACTCAACTGCAATCAACAGGGGTAGAAGTGTAGTATCAGTACAAAAAATGGTACTCTCTAGGCAACGATCGATTGAGCTCAAAAGATAACACATGCATAAAAAACAAGTAATAAGGAATCATAACACAAGTAAATAAATAGGAGATACTAAAGTAGACAAGAAATAAAGAATGGAAACAAGAAACAAGGGGTAAGAAGGCGAGTCAAGAACGCGCCTCGATCGCAAGCCAACAACATAATCGAAAGCAACTAAGATACAAAGTCAACTACCAGTTTCAGGAGGACCCACAAATACAAATTTAAAGTCAAAACCTACCAGGTTACAATAAATTAAAACAATACTAGAGACATAATATAGTCAAAGAATAACCTAACCGGACCCTATAAGCCCGTAAGGTACAAAGAGAAAACATAGCCCAAACGGTCCCTATAAATAGAAGGGTACAAATAAAAAACAAGTATACTGGTGATAGATAATACAAATGAATGCAGGGTGAGCAACAAAACCATCAAGAACCATCAAAATCCCTAACTAGAGGTAGCGACCTCGAATCGTACATCATCATCCTCACACTGGGAATAACAACCTCAAACCATCAACATCAGCCTTAGACTGGAGATAATATCCTCGAACCGTGAGCATTGACCTTGATCTGAAAATAACAACCTCAAACCTTAAACATCATCCTTAAAATGGAGGTGAAGGCCTCGAACCATGAGTAATCAATAATGAGACCACTTATCTAGCTAATAAAATACCAGCGATACCAATAAGACAAAAACATGCAAGAAAGGGCGTCCACGCGTCGACTAATCAAGTAAAAACTGAGCACATCCTAGATGCCTTCAATACATCAAGTAGAAAAAGGAGCACATCCCCGACATCTCGTAGTCTCAAAAATAAGTAAGTCAAGTGATCCAGGTGGTACAACTCCTGTTAAAACCAATTTACAATATAAACAAGTAAAATAGTATCTCATTATGAACGATAAATATGCCAATGCATGGGCTGAGATCGTACCATAATATCCGTGAGACTGAGAAAGTAATGCAACATATGTCATCAACAACATTCAAACAACGCACTCAAAGTCAATTAGTTATACAACTAATGTAACCACACTACCAAGGCATAGAGTACTAGCGTGGGATTCAAATGGTCCTCACATATGGACTCGGGCCCAACAGTATAATCATAAGCTCAATAAGGATACAATATGCCCACCGCTAATCAACAAGCGAAGGGATCAAAAAGAGATTTCAAATCAAGAAGAGATTTCAAATCAATAAAGGGGGAGCAAACTAAAGGGACAATGCCCTACCTAAATCACATCGCTTCAGTCTCACAATGAGCACAATTAGGACTAACCCATGCCTTTGACGAGCCACCAAGGTCACAAGCATCATTGCAAGAAGAAACATCGGAAACAATCCACAAAAGGAGAAAATCATAACTACGAGGCGTTACAACACAACCTAAAATATATAATGTCTTGCCTAGTCTAAGGCCACCAAAAAATCAGACCTAACAAGAATATTCAAGATCATGTACAACGCCAATGAAGCCACAACCTAAACTAAGGATCCCAAAAACCACATTAAGCCTAAGGATCCTACGAAATTAAGAAAGGGTGAAATAACAACAAGAAAACTAAATGCCCAACAAATATCCAAATTACATGAAATATATACTAGGAATTATTAAAAAAGATAAATCAAGAAATTAGATTGAAGACTACTTCAAAGGAGAACATAAGCACTCCGAATCCACCACACGCTATTGATCCACATCCGAAACACCTCTGAAGACTGTGAAACAATCAAATTATTTATCACCACATTATCATAGATGTTTTGACACTACAATTGCAACAATTGGAAACATACCCAAAATTGAGTCAAAATGGGAATCTAGGACCCGTGCCGAGAATCCCAAAATTGACTCTGTCAACAGGTCCCAAAACTATGCCTCAAACTTGTGTTCTAATATTAAACTTGATTCGAGGCCCGAAAATAAGCCACAACACTAACATGCAAAATTTAATAAGAATCCAAGCTAAGGAAATAACTTTGATATCAAATTTACCTCAAACAAAGGTTCCTAAATAGCTTCTAATCACATACCCAAGTAACCACGCTCCAACGATCACACAGGACTTTGAATCACTCAAATCGGAGCTGGAATGAGGGAGAAATCCCCTTTTGAAAATGAGAGCGGAAAATAAATACCCAAATATAGTCACTAAAAGTAAAGTGTCATCACTACAAGTCTGTTATCTAGTCGCTAAAATCATACACCAGAGATCAACACTTAAGCTGGTTTGCTCAAACTCCGAATTCTCCGATTGGGCATTCAAGATTCGTTTGGAACCCGTGCGTGCAAATGAAATATGCTACTACATTGAATTCGGCATTCCAGACTCAACAAAATAATCGAAGCTTTCATTTGAGGCTGTTTCTATGAAAAGTGGGATGACTCCCATCTCCTCCTACTACTCAAAGGGATGACTCAAAACTATGCCAACTAGGCCCTATAATATACAAACTCAAATCGGGCGAATCTTGTCTAGATACCTATCAAAAAAGGATCTTTATTACAACAAAAGCACACAACTGGGGTGGAGAAAAGGGAAACCAACGATCTCAAGGACACAACCACAAAAGGACTATCAAGGCAAAGACATGAAGAGTTACTTATCCACTACTTTATATCGAAGAAAGAGAGCCTAGTAGATCCACTACTAAAAAAATCAACTACATGGGAAAACACAGACATAATCCTCAATCAAACTGCCACAAAAAGCCAACGATAGATAATAATACAAAGAAACTCAAATGGGTATGAAAACCCCAAATCACACAAAATAAGAACCAACGGGATAAACCACAAAATTGTATCCAAAGAAGGGAAACCTGAAGACTATGCCTCTGACCTGACTGTAGAAGCATAAAACATACCATGTACGACCTCAATATGAACACTTGATGTTGTAATGGCAAAACCCAAGGCACCACATTTAATCGAAGGAGTGGATAACCCATCAGAATGATCTAGATGAATGGCTCTTATCACGGTCCCGTGACGGGGACAAGGTGTTGACTAATTAACAAGCTCCCAACATGTACAATTAAACCAAAAGAAGGTTAAACCTTATCATGAAGCTGTCGCCTAATTTTTCTGGTCATGATGACACCTACTAGACTGCATCAGTTTGTCAATCTAACTCTTATCTTGTATCCATAAGCAACATACTACCAAGTGGAAGCCAAAAACAAGAAGTAAGAGCTTAGAACAAAGTAGAGAAATAAATATGAACCAAAACCATACTATAAAAATCCCAAAACCTAGCATCAATTTGTAGTTGAACATCAAATACAAAAAAGAGTACAAGGCTTTCACAATTAAAAGAAAAGGAAATGCTATCTCCTAATACAATATAAAGACTAAGCCTAGTAAGAACAAACAGAAATAGGTAATCCTTGATTTCAGGGTTTTGGATTGAGGAACAAAGCATGGACACTAATGAGCAAGAAGAAACAAGGCAACTGAAAGAACGAAGAAAAAAAGGCCTCAGGATCGCCTAATTCATTAGGCGAGACACCGAACGACCTTGGTCTCGCCTTATATTCCAGTGTGCTAAGCCCTGAAAGATAAAATCATGTCGGAGATCAAAAGTATCGACTGAGTCTCCAAATGATTCCACGATGCATGACATATCGCCCAAAGTTACAGCACCTGCAGATGCTGAAGGCCAAAGCAAAATGGCAATGAGAATGACCAAATGGAAGATCACGGAGCGGATCGGCAATACCGACTTATTGCGCCAACTTTTCCAATGTAGCAAACTAATTGATGACTGTAAATACTTTTTCAAATTCTTAGTTTACTATTGATCATTCTATGAGACATTCTATCTAGGAAATTATTCAATTCAAAGTAGTGTATCTAGTTTTTCATTGTTGTGGAGCTTTGAAAATTTTGAAGATTTCCAACTCCAAGAAATTGGGATTGGGTATTGAATATTCTTCATCCAAGATATTTGTAAAGACAATATTAATCATACCCACTTGATGGAAACACCTTCTGGTAGATTTCTATATTTTTACTATGACTAGTTAAAACCCCAATTCTTGGGGTGTGATTATGTGATTATGGGTTGAATTAACGATTGGGTATTGATAATTGATTGTCTATTTTCTATTTAAAAGTGATTTCATTTAATAATTGTGGTTGAATTTTGTCACGCCCTGAGCTACCCACGAGACACGGACATAAGACCTGGGACCACAAGTGATCCCAAGCTAACCCTGCTGGCACGATCATGATCATACTAAATATAATAAACTAATGCGGAAGTTAAATCATAATTAAATTGTAAATATGGGGAATACCCATATACTTTAACTGAGATATATGAAACTGATGAGTCTAATACAAAGAACATATTAACTCAATACTAAGTTGAAACTAACTATGTCTGAAAATAGCCTCTAACTGACTAGAAATGCCGGGACAAGCCCCAACTAAGTCTAGCAAAAACTAAAACTAAATGACTAAAAATACATAAAATAGACTCATGACTATTGTCCTCAGAGAATGAGGACTCACCACTGATTCTGCTGAACTGGAGATCGGGAATCAATCTAAGCGTAATCTGGATGCTGAGAACCTGAACCTACATCACGAGAAGATGTAGTGCACATATGCGTGAGTACTTGAAAGGTAGTGAGCATGTAGGATAGAGTAAAGCTGAAATAAAACATAACTGAACAAGCACAAAAGCAAGTATACTATTTTGTACATGACATACTAAATTCTAAGCTAACTGGATGCAATGACCAAATTTATGATATGCTGAGACTGAATACTAACTGAAGTGTAAATATGGTCAATGCAATAGAGTCTGACTGAACTGTGGGAGCTACTAATAACTAATAATAAAACCACATGAGCTATATGTGGAGTCCGATGTATACGCCCCATCGAGAGGACCCAATATACCCTGCCAGAGGTATAAGGCATGCTGGCGTGATCACTAAACTGATGCCCACAGAGGGGACTTACAACCTACTTGGCTAGTAGTTCTGGGACTATTTAGGTACGCTAAACCCTAGTTCAACTCGATATTATGCTACTACCAATGAATTATGTGATTAACACATTATGACTGAATTTCTGTAAATACTGGATAGCTCAAAACTGAACATGCAAACTGAGAATGCAACAATTAGTATGATAATGGAGCATTAATAACTGAGGCATGTATATCTGATGTAATTGAAATATCTGACCTAGCATGTGTAACTCAATAAATAAAGAAACATATAGATAGGGTTCTGAAATTCATGCAATAAATTGAGTAATAACATGGTAATCTTATTTGGAACATAAAACTAACTAATTCATGGTAATCTGCTGAAGTTCTAGAAACCCCAAGTCTAGTCATGATATGGGAATCAAGAAGCTGACTGAAAACTAGGGGTCTAATAGGTGAAAGGAACCCACTAGTGAAATCCCACATACATGGTGATGAAATCGATGGAAAAATCTTTAGATTATGGGACTGGAATTGATGAAACCTTGCTGTGTTCTTGAACTAGGGTTCTTGACCTTTTTCTCCTCTCTTGCTTCTAATTTTCTAAGTTTTGATTAATGATTTTTACTTAGGTAAGTTTTAGTTATGTTTCTAGGCTTAAACTGACTAAAACATCATAATTTAGGGTCTAAACGACGTAGCTTAGGGGTTAAAGGAAATAGGAAATGACCAAAAGACCCATGAATTAACTGTTGTCGAAGTGACCGACGGACCTGGTCCACGGACCGTGGTCCTACCTACGGTCCATATGTCCGGCAGTTGTCTGTTGACCAAGATCGACGAACCTAGTCCACGGACCTATGGTCCGTAGGTCCTGGCCATCGTTTGATTCAGAAAATGGGTTTATGGACCAAGATCGACGGCCTGGTCAACGGACCGTGGTCCAATCTACGGTCCATACTATTCCTTTGTCGTTTGATTCAAAGAATGGATTTTGAGTACCAAGATCGACGGACCGTAGTTAGGTCCTGACCTTCATTTGGGATCTTTGGATTTTTTGTGGACCAAGATCGAAGCACCTGGTCCACGGACCGCGGTCCTAACTACGTCCATAGGTGGCCTCCGTAGATGGCACCTGCACTTCTGGAAAATCTGAATTCTGGTCTATCTAGGATACAGGTTGTTACAATTTTAATGGGTTGTAGTTGCAAATTCAATCTTAACTTTGTGTTTTTGTCTTGCTCTAAAGAGAGGTTTTAAAACCAAAATTACTGAATCGACAGTCTGTAGGTATTGGTTTGTCTTGGGTTTAGCTCTAAAGAGTGAATCCTAAACCCTTTTCCACATATTCAGCTCAAGAGAGTGAATGTACTAAAGCGAAGGCTGCACTTCATTATAACTTATTGGTGTTCGAGAGAAACCAATTTAATTCGGGATAATCTACTCGAGAGAGAGTTTATTCCCACTAAAGTATGGCTTATTCATTGATTTGCAGCAACTTACTTTTAATTGCAATTTACCCGATTGTGTACCGTAGCCCATAATCCTATCACATCCCAAGAATCCCGTCTCCATATTCATATTATTTATTGTTTTAGCTGATAATTATTTACAAACCCCCTTGAAATTTGACATTTGTGTAACCTTTCAAATTGATACGTTTTTATTCATAAATGTATTTAGCTATAACTATCTTGATTTGATTCGTACTTGGTTACTAGTTCTCAAAACCACTACCCGTGGGAACAACCCCAACCCTTGGTTGAGTTATATTACTTTTCGCGATCTTTGACACTTGAACTGAAAGTAGTATTTTGATTATCGTAAAACATCAAAACTAGCGCCGCTGCTGGGGAGTGGTGTTATTTCGAATGTTTAGTTAAGTTGAATTAAGCTCTTGTTAGTCATAATTGAACTTTCTTAATTTCTAGTTTTAGTTTGTGTGTTGCTTGTTGAACAGAGAAATTGAGTAGAGTTGGTAGAAGAGTTGGCCAAATGACTAAAGCTAATCAAGAGATGGTTAAGGGCCATTACTTGGATCATCTATTAACTCAGCTAGAGGATTTGGCCAAGAAGATAGAAAATATTGAAGTCCAGTGCAAAAGAAAAGATAGGTACATACCCCATCATGAGAGGAGAAAACCAAAGGACAATTAGAATAGATGTGTCGAAGAGACATTCTTAATCATTCTCCAAAAGGTCAACGAGCAGGATAGAGTGTTAGAGGAGCTGAGGGAGAATATTGAAGTGCTAAATCATATGATTAGCTCTCAATCCAGATTTATCCAGCTAATCGAATCCCACATAGGTCTAGTACTACCTCACCTCTGCCTGAAACAATAAGAGGGGTTGCCTAGTGGTACTATGGCGAAACCCAAGAATGAGGTATGAATATTGACAAAAGTCGTGCCACGACGTTAACTAAGGCGCTTCTTGCGAGGCAACCCAAGATCCTTTATTTGCCTTTTTTTGTTTGGTTTTAGTCAATAATTGTGTGTCGATTGTGCAGATCAAAGCGTGGAAAGTGTTTGAAAAGTGCAGGTTGGCGAACTAAAGTTCCAGTCGGCGTGTCTCTGAAAAGGTTGATGACTCCGACTTAAATAGCTTTCTGATCGAATGACAATTTAGATATGGGTTTTGTAAAACTCGATGAGCTAAGAAACAACTTGGCGAGTTGCCAACTAGTTTGGTGACCACGATCCAGCTTGCCATTTGGACTCCATATTTACAGGAAGTCCTATAAAACTTGACAAGGTAAGTTACCACTTGGCGTGTCACCGAAAGGATCGGCGAGCACAACTAATGTCACCGAATGGGCAAAATTTAGAAGGTTTTTAAATGGCCAAAGGTTTAAATTTCAAACTCCTTCACTTTCCCGAACTCACACCCGCATTTTAGTGTCTATATTTGTGCATTCTATAGTATTTTAGTCGTAGATCTGTTCTTGGATTTGGATGACATTTCCTCGTTGAATGTTAATCTTATCTTAATCGTCATAAAAGGTTTGTTTTTCGAACCCCGAATTTATTTTTCCAATCTTGCACTCATTTGCAAACGATAATATAGTGTTGATGTGTTTTAGGCTTCTCTGCGTATTTGTGTTGAATATGCCTGTTGTTAATTTGAAATGCTTGCCCACATTGTTTTGATTATTGAAATCCCATATTCTTGTGCTTGCATTAAATCTTTTGGGGTTATGATTGCATGTTGATTGGGTTAGTTGGGTGAAATATGAGTAACTCATAGGCATGCTAAACAACGTAATTTGCCAAGTTAAAGAGTGTATGACATCATTCTTAAGGGTGAAAATCATCCACTGGCCAAATTTGGCAAAACCGAGAGAATTTTGAGTATCCCGGGGTGATGGGTGCGATGGGTCTTACTTTAATTTAACTAGTGCATGCTTTTATTTTGTTTTCGAACGTTGTGGAATTAAATTTGAGATGTTGTGTTGAAATTAGGCACCTTGGGTTGTTTGGTGAGCTAGGTCGAGCTCACAAACCACTCAGCGATTCGCCAAAGTTCCACATCTCGCCTTTGAATTCCTACATTATTTGATATTGGATTCTGTAACTTTTCGCGATAAGCTTGAGGTCGTCGAGAGCACTCTTGGCTCACCGAAAGTCTTATTGATTGTCCTTTGTGTGAACTTGCTCGCCGAAAGATTTTGGATTTTCCCCAAAAGATGTTGGCGATTCGCCAAAAGATGTTGGCGATTTTCCAAAAGGCCCTTCCAATCGCGAAATTAATAGAATTGTAGATCCAATCCTTTTGTCGAGCCCAATCTAGCTTGCCAAAGTGATTTGGTGACTCACCGACTTGTTAAGTGAGTCTGCATGCAATAGTTTTTTTTGAGTTTTTTTTTGCACATTTTCTAACTTTTTCTGGATACTTTGGAAACATGGATAGACCGAAAGTTTATAGGATAAACATGCCACTCTGAAAAAAGGCTAAAGCGATTAAAATTAATGAGGATACAACATCATCCAGGGGAAAAACTACAAAACTCCCCACATCTAGTAGGAAAGGAAAAGGGAAGGAGAAGGAACCTGCATAACCAAAGTACATCTTTGACAATGATGGGATCTATGCCACCCACCTTACTACCTCTGAGAGTGAGGGTGAGAACGAGGGGCCTTTGATTGTAGCTTCTAATGATGATAAACTAGTAGTAGCACAACAGGTAGAGTTGCGGTCCAAAAGGATGAATAATCCGTCAACCCTCCACTTCTCCTCCTCCAGTTCTAGAACAGGCTGCAGTCCCAACACCTCCTGTACAGGGTCCCCCTCCCAAGTCGATGAACAAATTAAAAACAAAAGGGTTGAGAACAATTATCAAGGAGAAACGCTTGTCCAAAGATGGTGTGATAGACAGATACCCGATATTATGACCTGTCTCAAAGCTTATAAATTCCACATCTTCACCAAGCGACATGGCTTGTACATTAAAAGTTGGGTCAGCGAGTTCTATAATGCTCACAATTGCTTGATACCACAACAAAGAAGCAGGCAGCTGCTTTCAAATCAGTTGACTACATGGTAGTTAGAGGCAAAAGAGTGAAGTGTGATAATGATGCAATCAACGTGGTCCTGGAATGCTCAAATATCATTTATGATGATTGTTAGCACCTCATTAGAACAAAAACTTGATAAAATATGAAGAAATGGTTGTCCCACTAATACCAAACGGTGTTCCACAGTGGCTTGATATTGAAGCACCCATTGAGAAAAAGGATCTAAAGATAGCCACGAGATTCTTGTTCGGGTTTATCAACACCATTAAATCATCCTAGAACGAGTACATCCTCCGCCATGCCAAGGTAGCCTTCTTGGGTTGCATCATTGTTGGGACAAGATTAAATTTGGGAATGATTGTGGTACGAGAGATGGTCATGAGGGGCAAACAACACCATACCTCGCTCCCCTCTTTGGTATTAATCACTGAGCTGTGCAGAGGGTCTCTAGTTCCTAGAGATACAAAGAAGGACGTGGAAGTGATTCCCATATCCTCTACTAATATCTGGAGGATCGAGGCAACATATTTAAAATATGAGGCATAGAAGAAGAAGAAGGCAACCTCGGTGGATCCTTCACTAGGTGTGGACTCAGACTTACCACCTGTAGAGGCATCTTTGCCTACTCCGGCCCCTGGTCCTTCAAGTACCTCTATTGTTGTTCCTTATGATAATCCGGGTTCTTATGCTGCTGCACTACCTCCTAGACCTACTGCTGGTGGTGTTTCCTGGACGCCACTCACTCAGGCTTCGTTACTCCGGTTGGGGAAAATTGCCCACGTTGTCAATTGTTGGGCTGCCAGACTTGAGGCCTCCATTCAAAGAATGATTTAGGATGCCCTGGCCGATGTTGTGACACCATTGAGCGCTACCATTGATACCCTTGCGGCTAGGATATTGGTATGTGAGTGTGGCCAAGGAGCCACCGAGGAGGTGACGACCCTAAAGACCAATATTTTTGAGTTGAGGAGAGATGTGGATCAAATTAAGTCACTGACATGTCCATGATTTTCGGGACGATGGAGATTCGAAATGTGCCAGAGATCCCTCCGGCTACCACCAGAGATGAGGTGAGAGTAGAGGAGACAACTGATCCCGAGTTTGAGGCAGAGACTGATGAAGAGATGCTGTGGGTGCTAAGGAAGATTCATATGAGGGTCTAATTGTGACTGAGAAGGCCATGACAAATGCAACTATGCAGGCTTCGTTGGCAGATACACCCTTAGCTGATCCTAGTGCAACTACTATTGTTTCCTCTTAGGTGACTTGGGGCACTGATACCCATATCCAGATTGACACTCTGGGTACTAAGGCCCGCAATCAGACTGATGCACCATGCATTGATGCTCAGTGAGATGGAGTGACTGAGTAGACACGATTTCTTCTTACATCTCTCTCTGTTTTTCTTACTTTCTGACTTTGGGATGTCTCTTCTTATTTGCATTTAAGGTCAATTTTTTTAATTGTGGTGGGATGTGTCCCACCTTTTGTATGACTTTTTTGCATTTTGTGAATACTGGTTTTGTATAGATATATGGATTTTGAAGCCTTATCTTGTGTTTTAATTGCATCATATGAATGATTGAACTTGTGGCTCCTATTTTTAATTGTAAATGAATTTTGACCCTTGCAAAAAGTTTACCACCTTTTGTTTGGGATGAATGTGGTTGTTCTCTTGCAAACTTAAGTATCTGTCTTGATCAATACCGATGACTTGAATAGTGCTCATAATAAAAATAAATAAATATGTGTCTACGATGAGTCTAAATGAAGTTGCATAAGAAATATGTGAACTCTTTGCATCTAGTTGTGATAGCCAGTTATTAAATTGAGTCTCTTGTATGAGTATTGCACACTAGCAAAAGTGTGGAGTCTTGTTTTGACATTGGTGTCGATACCTTGTGTGATAAACTTACCTTGAACTATGCATGTGACTCCAGGAATTCCCCCTAGGTCCGGTTGACTAAGTGATGCAATCTCTTGATATGATTTTAGGCAACTTTGAAGAGTGTGAAACAATTCGACATAGACCTTTTTTGTGTCCGACCTTGTGAGCGTGTGATCCTTGCTTGAATACCACTTGAACCTTGACCTATTCTTGGAGGAAACTTGATTAACCTATGAAACTATGACATTTCTTTATCCATTACACATAATCCTTATGAAGTTGTGGTTAATTTGAATAGACAACTTAGGCCAAAATCCTAAGTTGGGTGTGTGGTGAAAAGAGAAGGTACATCAAGAAGTGCAAGAAAGCCCCTTTGACCCATGGTTTGGAGAAAAATTGAACCCGTCCATATAAAAAAAGAGGAAAAGAAAAGAAAAAGAAATGAAAAAGTTGAGGAGTAAAGATGTCAAAGTGAAAAAAGAAAAAGAAAAAAGAGGGTTTCCAATAGTCCATGGAGAATGAATAATGGGATGACTTGTGAGCACGAATGAAAATGATGAACAAAAGGAATGAAATTGTTGTTAACACCACGTTTCATGAGGATAAGAAGTCACTGAGCCTAAATGACCAAACCTTGACAGTCATCCCCGTTACAAGCCTTGAGAAGATCTTTGTGATCTTGAGTGAGCTGAAGCATTATTTGCTGGAAAATAAGGGCAAACCTATGCGTAAAATTGTAGTGACCCTTGCGGAAGGATACTACCATTTAAGAAGAAATCTAATTTAATACTTGTGACATTAAAAAGAGAGTAACGAAGGGCACATTGTTATAGTCTAGTACAAGAATTAGGTTCATAAAAATAGTTACAAAAAAGAAGCCTGTCCATTCACACATTATTCTGATGTAAAATTTAAATTACGTAAAATTTCTTTTATGGTGGAAGAACCCTTCCAGAACATTCTAAGCAAATAACTTACGAGTTTTTTTTGCATATTTTATCCTCACACTTAAATATAATATAAAAGAATATCATCAACTTCCAAGTACCGAAATTAGCTGGTTCATGCTTCACACAAACACTCAAAAAATAGTAACTTTAGTATATTACAAGACATGGTTATACACACCGAAAAAGATCAAAAGATATAGTCATACTTATATTACAACCCATGGTGACTTGATCAAATCAACCCTCAAAATTTCATGTAAATATACAACATATAGTTCATGTAAAAATACCAAGGTTTATACAAAATATAGATGCCTATATGCAAATGTGATCTTCCTTAAGACTCTCAAAATCTTCATCTCCAATGGCCATCTTCATGCATCCCCTCGAACATTCCCTATGACAGAAACAACTATCACAAACCATATAGCTTACTGGTATAACAACTCTAGGTTTGGGACCCTCAAATTTGTCAAGATACCTTTCTCGAGTCATGGGCAACACAATTGAAACATAATAAATAAATCAAGTAAACATTATAATAAGTGTATCAAGTTCGATATTTAAAGATCCAAATGTCAAGAACACTAATAACACCATTTTCCAAGAGATTCAATAACAATGATTGCCTAATATATATATCATGTTGTCACACCAAGCACGAGCATGTATCAAGAAGGGCCGACACCCTTTATCAAGAAGGGTCAAAGCCTAATAATCAAGAGAACCAAGAACCATACTAAAAATGGCTTTCCAGTTAGTACTTAAAATGGACAATTTCCATTCGTAAGACGTACTTAAAATCCAGAGTCAAGATGGAAAATGATCCGAATAAAGAGGCATGCCAGTAGTGACAAAGTCACATCCATAAGAAGGACTAGGTCCCAATAAGAGTGTCAAATGGTCAAACAATCCGTACAAGTGGGTGAGTTACATAAGTGTCTTTAATGTCATTAAGGATACCAACCCGACAATGCAAAGTGATAAGAGATAACCAAGGTACCAAGATAAATATTCAGATATACCAACATGTAAAAAGAGTACAAATACAAGTTTATACACAAACCTCAGTGCTTTAGCATAGAAACAATCCAACACAATTTTGTGAGTTCAAACTGTAGACCAACCAACATATCAAGGTCCTCAACTTGTTTACGAGTATATACAACCTTAAAAATACAATTAAATATCTTATTTAATTTCTAGTATCTCAATAACGTTGACGTAAAATAGGATTATCATCACAAGTAAGCTTTGCCTATACAAATACGACTATGCTCCCAGAAAAGTGATTTTCGCCAACTTAATACCTCATGTCACAACTTAGATTTGAAAAGGAAAACAGAAAAACTGGACTTTATAACTTTCTTTAAAGATGAAGGTACATCTATTATGGTCGCAAATAAACAAGAAGCACCAATAAATATATTTTTTTACAAAAAAATATATTCAAAACGCTAACAGTTGTCCATACAGGATTTATAATTTCCCAATCTGGACAGAACTGGTCCTATGTTGCGTCCCATATATCAAATACAAAATAGCTAAACTAGGTTTTACATAAATATAAGAGTTGTAGATATACAAATTAGCTTTCCAAATCATATTTTGTTCGCTGTAATTGAAGATCTATGAGACATGATATGCTTAAAATAAAAAAACACTACCCATCTTAGAAACAAATTTTTCATCACTTACCAAAGAGAAGTGTGTGTCTAAAATTCCAGCCAAAAGGACCAAGGTTTTCTTGAATTTTTGTGACTAATATGGTTATAGGAAGTTTTAAAAGTTTCTTAGAGTTAAAGAAAACGAATTCATATAGAGGAGGTGTGAATATATATATATATATATATATATATATATATATATATATATATATATATATATATATATTATAAAAGTGATATTTATCACTTACTAGATATATCCAAATGTCAAAGGTTGGCTGCCCAAAAGTAAAGAGGTTTGCTGACCAAAAGTATACAGATATACCAATATAAATATACCTCAACTCCCTTTCAAGTTATAAATAATTCCATAGAAAATAACGTAAATACCCCAATATAATACCTTAAATTACGATCACAATTATATTAATCAAGTATGCAAATTTCATAAAATTTAAAGTTAAAAATGAGAATAAAACATATTCTAGTAATTAAGAAATGGTGTGTCGACATGCAAATGTTGTTCTAGTATTTTACGGGTTTACAAAAATCATGCATCGTGCTCATCTTTGTGAGTGTGAGTGTTGAAATTCCGAAGCTTTAATTTAACGAACAATTATATGTGAAGGTTAAATCATTCTTTGTGTGAGGGCATTTGTACACTTTTGTTGAGCTTGAGATTCTTTCGTAATGGTGAGTCACAACTTGAATCTTTGAGTGAACAATGGATCTTTGCATGAGTATGTTGAGTCTTGTCATGTGCATTCATGATTGAGTCTCGTTTAGCACTGTTTGAGACATCCTTTTTGAACTGCTGAACTCAAGTTTTACTTGAGGACAAGTAAATGCTTAAGTTGGGGTGTTGATAAGTCCACAATATGAACTAATTTAGGGATTTATTTTCATAGATTTAGTGTCCTAAAATTCATATTCTATGCCAATAACTGTTATAAATCCTTGATTTCAGGGATTTGGATTGACAAACAAAGAATGGACACTAATGAACAAAAAGGAACAAGGCAACTAAAAAAAAAGAGAAAAGAAGGCCTCCAGATCACCTAACATATTAGGTAAGGCGCCGAATGTCCTTGGTCTCGCCTTATGTTCCAGTGTGCTAAGCCCTGAGGAGAAAATCAAGTCGGTGATCCAAAGGAGCAGTCGGCGGGTCGCCAAATGGTTTCACTATGCAATATCATATCACATAAAGTTACAGAACATGTAGATGTTACATGTCAAAGCAAAATGGCAATGAGAATGACCAAAAAGGTGGATTACCGATTCGATCTGCGATCCCGACTTATTGCGACGACCTGTCCAACGCAGAAAATTGATGATGAGTATGATAGATTTTCAAATTCTTAGTTTACTATCTATCATTCTATCAAACATTCAGTCTAGGAAATTATTCAATTCAAAGTAGTCTATCTAGTTTTTCATTGTTGTGGAGCATTGAAGATTTGAAGATTTCCAACTCTAAAAAATTGGGATTGAGTATTGAAGATTCTTCATCCTAGACATTTGTATAGACAATATTAATTGTACCCAGTTGATGAAAATACATTTTGGTATCGATTTCTATCTTTGTAATATGTCTAGCTAAAACCCCAATTTTTAGGGTGTGATTATGGGTTGAATTAACTGTTGGGTATTGCTAATTGATATTTACTTGCTCTTTAAAAGTGTTTCCGTTCAGTAATTGTGGTTGAATTTAATGGGTTGTAGTTGTAAATACAATCTTAACTTTGTGGTTTTGTCTTGCTCGAGAGAGAGTTTTTAAAACCAAAATTAGTAAATCGATGGTCTGTGGGTATTGGGTTGTCATGAGTTCATCTCGAGACAGTGAATCCTAAACCCTTTCCCACACATTCAACTTGAGAGAGTGAATGGACTAAAGTGAAGGTTGTGCTTCATTGCAACTTATTGGTGTTCGAGAGAAACCAATTTGTTTTGGATAAACTGCTCTAGAGATAGTTTATCCCCACTAAAATCTAGCTTATTCAGTGATTTGCATTAATTTACTATTAATTGCAGTTTACCCGGTTGTTTACCTTAGCCCGTAATCCAATCATATCCCAAGAATCGCGTCTCCACATTCATATTTTTGTATTATTTACTGTTTTAGTTGATAATTGTTTACAACCCCTCGACATTTGACACTTGTGTCAAATTTCAATTTGATATGTTTTTATTCTTAAATGTCTTTAGCTATAACTAACTTGAACTGATTCGCACTTGGCTACTAATTCTCGAAACCACTCCATGTGAGAATGACCCCAACCCTTGGTTGGGTTATATTACTACTCGCAATCTTTGGAACTTGAATTGGACGTAGTGGTTTTATAATCGTGAAACATCATTAAGAATCCGAGTCAAGAACGTACCTAAATCACAAGCAAACAAAGTAATCATAAGAAACTAAGATACCAAGTTAACTACATAGTATCAAGAGGACCTGGAACAAAAATTCTAAAGTAAAAACCTACCAGGTAATGATAATGTAATAGTAGAGAAAAAAAATAGTCAAACGATAACCTTACCAGACCCCATAAGTTACAAAAGACAAACATAACCCAACCGACCTTCACAAACTTGAGGGTGCAAAAAACAAAGAAGCATATTGGTGATAGACAATACATATGAAAAAAGGGTGAGCAACAAAATCACTAGTAACCACCAAAACCCCTCACCAAAGGTAACAACCTCGAACCATAAAACTTCAGACTCAGACTAGGAATAACGACCTTGAGCCATCAATATCAGCCATGTACATGAGATAACGACCCCCAACCATGAACATCAACCTCAAATTAAAGTAACGACCTTAGACCGTGAGCATCGACCTCAAACTGGAAGTAACGACCTCAAACTGTGAGTACTCAATAATGGGGACGCCTAGCTAAATAGTAAACTCTAGAGGACACCAACAAAATTAAAAACATGCAAGAAAGGGCGTCGATGCACTGACTAGTCAAGTATTAACTGAGCAAATCCCAGATGCCTCTAATATCTCAAGTAGAAAAATGAGCACGTCCTTAACGCCTCATAATCTCAAAAAATAATAATTTCAGTGGTCCATGTGGTACGACTCCCATTAAAACAACTCTACAATTAAACCGATTAACGTAGTATCTTATCATGAATGATAAATAGGCCAATGGGCTATGATCGTACAACAAAATCCGTGAGAATGAGAAAATACGATGCATGACATCACTAACATTGAAATAATACACTCAAAATCAAATAATTATACAAGCAATGAAACCACCGAAGAAGAGAGTACTAACCTGGGATTCAACTAGTCCTCACATACGACTTTGGGCCCAACAGTATAATCTAAGCTCAATAAGGTTACTGTGAAAAATAAAGATGATTTTTTGGAGGTACAAAAATATCTTAGATATTTAGTAGAACTTTCTAGAATTCGGTAGAAAAAATATCTTTGATATTTATACTTAAAGAAATATCTAGATAATTAGATACTTAGAGTAAAGTATAGAATAATCTAGATTTTGTTAGATATTTAGAAGATAGGGTCATCTGGATTCTTCTTGTAGATCTATCTAGATAATTTCTAGATGCATCCCTACACTAGTATAAGTAGGGGTAATCATAGTCATTTGTAGACAACACAAGAAACCCAAATCAAATAGTCTTCTTCTATAACAAAATTCTTCTATCCAAAAACTCTTTCTCCCTTCTAGCTTCCTCTTCCTTAGTTGAATCTTCCGATCTTAGTTAACGATCTTGAGATAGCAGAAGGTTTCTCTGGTTATACCTTTCTTCTGCTATTCTCTACATTGTATCAGATCCATACCCGTAGATTGGCTTGAAGGTGTTATTTCAAGATCGGGTTAGAGGTAGATTCAACTGGTTTGTGTATATGGATTTTAGCGACTGTGTTAATGGACTCGGGATGGAGTTGTTGAATCAGTCCAATTACAGGGTATGAAAGACATGTATGGAATCATACCTTGTGGAGAGGATTTGTGGGATATTGTTAAGGGAATGACACAAGTCCTCCTGCTGACGGACCGGAAAATAGCAGTGCATACAAGAAGTGGAAGAAGGCTAATACGAAGGCATAGTTCATTCTAAAGAGGACAATCTCCTCTGGTTTAATTGATCATATCATAAGGTGCAAATTAGCTCACGAAATATGGAGGAACCTCGATCGCATGTTTAATAAGAAGAATGAAGCTCACTGCAGATATTGGAGAATGAATTGGCTAACACCACTCAAGGTAACCTTTCTATCGCCGAGTATTTTTTGAAGATTAGAACTTATGTTCTGAGATATCTTTTTTGAATCCAGAAGAGGCTAGTTATGAAGCACGAAAGAGAAGAATAATAATTCGTGGTTTGAACCTGAATATATTCCATTTGTGACGTCGATTCAAGGATGGGCTCAACAACCATCCTTGGGGGAGTTTGAAAATTTGCCGTCGTCACATGAACTACTAGCCAAACAGTTGGCTAGTGTATTTGTCAATGGAGAAGAAAATGCTCTTATAGCCAACAAGAGGAACTTTAAAGGAAAACAAGAGATATGTCACACTCTGGATCCTCAGGTGGTTCACGCTCACCTAGAGAGAAGGAAAAGTCTTCTAACTATTATGGTAAGAACTCTCTTAGATGTTATTGTTGTGGTGAAGTTGGGCATATAAAAAGATATTGTTGAGACAAGGAGAGCAATATGGCTGAAAAGAGTTGCTGACGAAGAGGAATGGGGAAAGTGCTTATTAGTTGAGGCTCGAGCAATAGATGCCATGATTTCCATCAATCTTGAAAAAGAATGCATCGAAGATCTAGAATATAATATATCCGATCATGTGGAGAAGCAAGAAACTAATGTTGTCGGCATGAAGCAAGAAATTTTTGAGGATGTTTCAAATTGTGACAGGGTATGTTCTATTGAAGTAATCAAAGAAGAAGATCTTGAACATGCAGTATCTTAAACTACACATGTTAATGGCGAACTTTACAAAGAAAGCATGGAGGAAAATATATTAAAAGAGAAAGTATATGGTAAATAATTTACAATATCAAGGTCAACTAATGACTCAGAGCAAATTTTGGAAGCAGATGGACCAAGTAGAGATCAAATAGAGGAAGAAGATGATATTGAAGTCTTAAAAACAAACGACATGATTTTTGAAAGTTCTGAAGCTGCCAAAAATCTATCAATCAGATGATAAGAGAATATGGTAGTTGATCCTATGATGGTGTTGAGACTTCACATGAAATTGATAGTGTTTCTCGGGGTAATATAATCGCCGAGAATTTAAGAGAAAATGGGAGCTTGAGAACTCAACGAGGAGATAATCTGCACGGATCAACTAGCAGTGAATAATTTTCGTCATTTGAAGATGTAAGAGGAGGTCAAAAGAAACTGCTGAGATTTTCACCAAGACGTGGATCAAAGCTTCGATTGAGTTCTTCCACGACAATTGTGGAGTAGTTTCCAAAAAATCACTTTAAGGGGAGTGTGAAAAATAAGGATGATTTTTTTGGAGGTACAAAAATATCTTAGATATTTAGGAGAAATTTCTAGAATTCGGTAGAATAAATATCTTTGATAATTATACTTAAAGAAATATCTAGATAATTAGATACTTAGAGTAAAGTATAGAATAATCTACATTTTGTTAGACATTTAGAAAAAAGGGTTGTCTAGATTCTTCTTGTAGATCTATCTAGATAATTTCTAGATGAATCACTACACTAGTATAAAGAACAGTGATCATAGTCATTTGTAGACAACCCAATCAACCCAAATCAAATAGTCTTCTTCTATAACAGAGTTCTTCTATCCAAAATACTCTTTCTCCCTTCAAGCTTCCTCTTTCATAGTTAATCTTACGATCTTAATTAACGATCTTGGGCTAGTAAAAGGGTTCTCTGGTTATACCATTCATCTTCTATTCTCTACAGTTACAACATGCCTACCGCTAATCAACAAGCAAAGGGATTAAGAAGAGATTTCACATCAACAAAGGGGGAGAAAACTCAAGGGTAGACGGCCTACCCGAATCACACCACTCCTGTCCCGAATTGAGCACAAATAAGACCGACCCACGACTTTGCCAAGCCACAAGCTCATAAGCATCAATGCAAGAAGAACAACTAGAAAAAATTCCTAAATGGATCTAATCATAACTATAAGGCAATAAAACACAACCTAAAAAATCGAAGGTCCTGCCTATTCTAAGGTCACCACGAAAAAATAATAACAAGGATAGGCAAGAAATGTACACCAGAAGTGAAGCCACAACCAAAAATAAGATTCCAAACACCCACAATAAGCCTAAGACTCTTGCAGAATCATGAAAGGGTGTAATAACAAGATGAATGATAAATACCCAACAAAATACAATCTAAATTTACTTGGAATCCATACTAGACATTATCTAAGAAGCTCAATCAAGAAAGTAGAACGAAGCCTACCTCAAAACCGAACACGTTCCTCTGAATCTTCCACACGCAAACTATCCACATCTGAAACGCCTTCGAACACCATGAAACTATCAAATTATCAATCAAAATGTTATTATATATGTTTTGACACAAAAACCAGAATAATTGGAAATGAACCCAAAATTGAGTCAAGAGGGAATTGTGGGACAATTCCACAAATCTCGAAATTGACTATGTCAAAAGATCCTAAAACTATTCGTCAAAACAGTGTTCCAAAAATGAACATGATCCGAGGCCCAAAAAGAGAAACAACATCAACATGCAATATTTAATAAGAACCAAGAAAAGGCAACAACTTCAAGGTCAAATTTACCTCAAATGAAGGTTCTTCAACAACATCTAATGAAATACCAAATTATCCTCTCTCCCAAAGATCACCCAGGATTTTGAATCACTCAAATCGGAGCTCGGATAAGGCAGAAATCGCCATTTAAATATGAGCGTAGAAAGCTGAAATTTCAGGGTAAGTACCCGAATATGATCACTAAAAGTAAACTTTTGTCGCTAAAAGCTTGATATCTGGTAACTAAAAGCCTGCACCTGATATCAACACTTTACTTGGTTTGCTTAAACTCTGAATTCTCTGACGGGGTGTATGGGATTCGTTTTAAACTTTGTGCACGCAAATGAAATATGAAACCCTATTGAATTCGACATTCATAGCTCAATGGAACCATCAAAACTTCCAAACGACGTCATTTTAATGAAAAGTGGGTCCCACACCAAAGTTCTATTTTGTAACACCTCTAAAATGACTTAGGTGAAGCTAGATACTAACATGTACTTCATGAGGGTCTAAAGTCCTAAAATGGTTTATAATGGTGTTATTAGGCAGTTTCTGAATTTTGGTGATGTTTGGAGTTCAAACGTCCATGAACGTCATGACGTTCAAAGGTTTAACCTTGAAACGTGCTTGTGTGTCTTAGTGTGATTTGGAAAGTTTTCATGTTCGTTTTGGTTGAAATTAATGTAAGGGGTTCCTAACATGTGTATGAGTATATTTGGTTTGGAAACGTCCGGGAAAAACTCCCCAAGGACCAACCAAAGGGTCCTTGAGGAGGACCCAACGTGTGAGCCAAGATTGTCTAAGATAGTCACCATCTACGGAGGGCAGTCTACGCCTCGTAGATTGGGTGACGCCCCGTCAACTGGGGCGTAGGTCAACACTTAGAGTGGGGATCTCAAGCCCCCAATTTTAGGTCTCAGACCAAGACTACGAGGCACCAGTACGAGACGTCGCCTGGTCTATAGACCATCAATCCCAACCGTCGATTGACACATGGAGATTTTCTGCAGGTGTCTCGGACAACTCAAGGGGTTTTCACCTATCCTTCCTTAAATTTTGTAGGCAGGTTCCTAAGGTTATTTTGGGTATTTTAAGTGGGTTTATAAGTCATAAAAACTTAGATTAATTCATTATTTCAAAATCAAAACCCAAAACCCCTAAAACACTCTCACCATTGAAGCTTGAAGGTATATTGGAGATTGGATATTGATTTCTCCATCAAATATTCTCAAATTTAGTGGTTTAACATCAATTAAGGTCTGGTTTTCATCCTTTAATCTTCATATTATTTTCGAAAGATTTCTCAAAAGATGAACTTCTAAATTGAATTCTAGCCATGGGTGCATTAAACGTTTTGAATCAATGTATTATGATTGACTTGATGTTGTTTAATGATTTTAGACTAAAAATTCTAGGAACCCATGCAAATAATGAAATCCTAATTTTGACTATTTTATGTGTGATTTGATCATGTCTCTATACTATTGATTCTAGTGTAATTTACTTTGGCTATTGAATTATGAAAGAATCATGTTAGAATTATATATAGGCTGTCCTAAACTGATGAACTCATATTGTATTATCTTGTATCATTGTATATTGTGATTATTGGATTGAATTGGTGACTATGGCTATTGGTAAGAGCCTTTATGGATTGAATTAGTTGAATTGGCTATGGATTGGAGATGTTGTGAAAGGATTGGTGGTATGTTGACCTAACCTACTCTATATTGTGTAGTATAAGTCTTGAATTATGATGAAGTTTGGTATGGTCCACTTATAGTGGTGGTGCTTATGAGCTATACTTGTGAATAATGTGGCCTCGTCGGCATTACTTTATGAATTGTGAAATAATGTGACCTATTCGGCATTACTTTACGAATTATGGTATTATCATGTTATAACTTGGATATATGAACATTGTGGAGGTCTATATGACTTATGTATATATGTGAAGTCAAAGAATGAGTTCTTCTAGTTGATGATATGTGTCTCTAGTAGGCTATAGTGAAGTCTTTATGTGTATTACTTGATGTTGAAGTATGATACTTCTTGATGGATTATATGAGACTTGTGATGGCTTATTTGATGTTTCTATAGTAGGGAATAGGGTGACATATAGTTGACTTGGTTGTGCCTATGTGCTTCTTAAATGATATGCTATATGTGATAAGGTAAAGTATGGGTGTGTATTGTTTTGGTAGACTTGTGTCCCTTACTTGATACATGTAGAATGTGAATATGGATTCTTGACTTAGTATGCTAAAGCTCCTTATTAATGTATGTGTGATTGACATGTGACCTTTAACATAGTTAAGAAGGTCATTTATGTAGAACCTTCAACCTAGATGGAATGTTATGATATCCTTGAAGTTGAAAGTCGTAATGGTATCCTTCTTGTGTGAATGGTGGACTTAGGGTTGATTGGCTGGAACGGCATGAAATCATCCTTAGGAAAGTCACTGAGCTATCCTCTTAGCCATTGTAGGAAGCCTTAGTGGACCCTCTTTGATAAGGTGTATTATGATTTGGTTATGAACAACATATGGTACCTCTTCATATGCTCCTTTATTGAATTAGTCAATGAGAACAAATGCTAGCACTAAGTGAATATGCTTGAGGAGTAGCTCTAACTAAGATGACATTAGAGTACAAAGAAACCCTCGATATTTATTAACCATGTGTCTACATGGGATGTGTACTAGTTCTACCATTGGCAATTAAAACACCTTCTATCGGGGTAGGGTTGACTCTGGATTCCATGCCTAGATAGTATGATGTATGTCGATTATTGCATAATCTCATAATGTGGGATACGTGCTAGTGTTGGAACGGTATCTAGACATTGCACGACTAGTTTTGAAGATATTAGTGTGTGAGTTCTCTAGGTGTTCTCCAAGACCTTTAGGTGAAAGTCCTTAATTGTTGAATGTCTCTTAAATGCACTAATGAAGATATTGACTTAAGTTAAGAGTATGTTAATGAATAAGTACTTAACTAGAGTAGCTATAAGGATTGCCTAGTTAAGGTGTGGAGAGGGTATATGAATGGTCGCTTCATGTCTTTATTAAGGGAGTCTTAAGAGTAACTATAGATAGGAAAGTCAATATATTAAATGGGCATAATCTAATCTTAGATAGTCTTAAGGATTATTTAGGCAAGCTTGACGAGGGTGTATGAGCGGTCTCTTCTTGAATTACTTAAGTAACTCTTAGGATAACCTTTGGGAGGAGAATCTCATATTATATGCTATTAAGTTAGGGTACTTGTTATATGACTTATATGTGTTCATTGGCGTTAATGTGGTTTCTTATACTTATGTTATGAAGTTTTACTCAAAAGGAGCATTTTTCATGTAAATGTCTGTTTATCATGATTTCATGCATTATGCCATACTTAGTACATGCAATATACTAATTCCATACTTTTGTCTATATCTAATGGTGTAGGTAGCAGGTGAGAGGCATCTTGAATAAAACCTTGGAATCTAGTACTCGTTCAAGCAAAGTTGTGGTATGTACTCACTTATTTAGAGGACATTGCTATCTTTATATTTCGTTGATATAAAGCATTGTAATAGACTTAGATTTTCTATATCGTAATATATGGGCCATGTCCCAAGATTATTCATGTGTCTAAGTTGGCAACTTTGAGACTTAGTCTTATTCCTTACGTTTTCAATGAAAGATGTTTTGAGATATTATTTTTTGTGAAAAGTTTTAATTATGCACTACTTTTCATACATGTATTCAATGAATGATGTCAAAGGTCTTGTACAAGACCTCCGAGAGGTCAAGTACACCGTGTTCCGACCCAAAGGGTGCCCTATCTTCTAGGGTGTGCTTGCGGGTCGTGACAAGATTTGTATCAGAGCATAGGTTATGAAGTAGTATTCAGGAATTGAAAAGTCTCAAAAAGCCATGTCTTGTAGAGTATTGTTCATTAGAATGAGTCGCGACACATCTATGAGCGAGAGGCTATAGGACAATAGAATTTCCCTTCTTTTCTATTCTTGTGTTATGCTGTAGAGTAAAAAGTTATGAGTGTCCTTCTTAATGCTTTTCGTTGTGTTTATAGGAGATGACCACTATAAGGATGAACACAAGAAGGGTTGAAGAGTAGAGAGTGAATGAGGAAATTACTCCCCAAGTTAAGCAAGTTCTTCAAGGTGGACAAGTTCCACAAGGTGCTCAAGTTCCTCAAGGTGAGCAAGTTCCTATTGGGGGTCAAGGGAATGAGGTTCCGATAGCTCCCTCAGACATGACTAATGGGGAGATTATAGAGGCTCTCCTTTCCCTAGCTCAAGCTATGAAAACTCATGTGACTAGAGACATTGGGCCTAGGGTGAATGATTTGGAGAGTACTATTACCTCTAGATTGAGAGGCTTTGTGAGGATGAATCCTCCTATCTTTCTGGGATCTTAGGGAGAGGATTTCCAAGAGTTTCTTGATGGTGTGTATAAGGTGTTGAGTTCCACGGGGGTGACGTCTAGGGAGAAGGCGGAGTTAGCTTTGTAAATTGAGGGATGTTTATCAAGTGTGGTACACTCAATGGAAAGATAATAGGCTGGTTGAGTTGGGTCCCATAGAGTGGGAAGAGTTTAATGAGGTTTTCTTAGAAAAGTACTTTCCCCGTGAGAGGAGGGAGGTGAAGGTTGAGGAGTTCAGTAACCTTAAGCAAGTGAATATGAGTGTTGAAGAGTATTATTTGAAGTTTATCATGTTGTCTATGTATGCTCCATCCTTTGTGTCTAACCCAAGGGATAAGATGAGTAGGTTTGTGGCCGGTGTTGCCAACCTTGTGAAAGAAGAGTGTCGTACGGCCATGCTCCATGATGACATGAAATTGTCTAGGCTTATGGTGTATTCTAAATCCATTGAAGAGTCCAAACTTAATAGTATTTTAAAGAATTTGAAGAGGAGTGGATCCAATGAGCAAAACCAACCTAGGTTCAACAAGAGGGCTCCAATGCAAGATGGACCTAGTGCTCCTAAGGTCAAACTTGATAAGGGTAGTGGTTCTCAAAGTTTTAAGCCTACTTCTGTTACTTGTGGGAAGAAGCACTATAGGAAATGTCTAGTTGGTACTGGGAATTTCTTTGGTTGTGGTAAGGATGGTCATAAGGTGAGGGATTTTCCTACTATTGCGACTACAGGAAGAAAGGCCGAGCAAGTTCCTCCAAGTGTTTCAGAAGGTGATGTTCCAAGAAAGAATCACTTCTATGCCCTCTGAGCTAAGGGATCAAATCCGGATGATGATGATGTTGGTAAGTTATAGTATTCTCTCTTTATTTGTTATGAGTTCCTTCTAAGTGGGGGAGTATGGTGAGTAGTGGAGTTGTTATTTGTTGTCTCTTCTCTTCTATTCTAGTCAAGCTTGAGTGATAGAATGTCATATTATCATGTTGCATTTTGCATTGTGCTTAGGAGTCTTGTTGAAATTGAATTTCATTGATTTCCTACATTGTGCATTTTATGAAGTTATGATTATGTTTTAAACTGAGTTTATATGATCTTGTTTTTCATATTGTCATGCCTTCATTCTAGGTTGCTTAAAGTTGCATTAGTGAGCTAGTGAACATGTTCATTGTGAATTATTTGAGGTTTTGCTAAATAGTGTTCTCATGAGAGTGGGCTGTAATTAAGTATGAAAATGATGTATTGAGCATGATAATGTGTGGAGAAGAAAGTTCTCCCTATTTGAAATGAAGAATCTGAGTCTTATTGCATAATGAGTCGTAGATTAGTTTCTATCTTCTTGTTGTGTTTTGAGTCTCTTGATTATGTGAAATTGGTGTTCATCCTATATATTTGTTTTATTTAATGGTATGTTTATTTGCTTCTATTCTTGAGTTTCTTGTCTCTTGAAGTGCCTAAGGTGTAGGAAGTGACATTCGAGGACGAATGTTGTCCAAGTGGGGGAGAATGTAACACCTATAAAACGACTTAGGTGAAGCTAGAACCTATCATGTGTTGCATGAGGGTATAAAGTCCTAAAATGGTTTATAATGGTGTTATTAGGCAGTTTCTAAAGTTTGGTGATGTTTGGATGTCGAACGTCCAAGAACGTCCATGACGTTTGAGGTTTAGCATTGAAACGTGCTTGTGTGTCTTATTGTGTTTTGGCAAGTTTTATGAGTTCATTTTGGTTGAAATTGATGTGAGGGGTTCCTAACATGTGTAAGAGTATATTTGGGTTGGAAACATCCAAGCTAAACTCCCCAAGGACCAACCAAAGGGTCCTTTAGGAGGACCCAACGTGCGAGCCAAGATCGTCCAAAACAGTCACCATATACAGAGGGAAGTCTACACCTCATAGATTGGGGTGACGCCCCGTCGACTACGGCATAGGTCCACACTTATTTTCTGCAGGTGTCTCTGCCAACTCAAGGGAAATTTGGGGTTGTCACCTAGCCTTACTAAATTATTTGGGCGGTTTATTAAGGTTACTTTGAGTATTTTAAGTGGGTTCATAAGTCTTAAACACTTAGATGAATTCATTATTTCAAAATCAAAACCCAAAACCCATAAAGAGCTCTCAAGAACACCAATGAAGCTTAAAGGTACATCGGAGCTTGGATATTGAATTCTCCATAAAATATTCTCAAATTTAATGGTTTCGCATCAATTAAGGTATGATTTTTATCCTTGAATCTTCTTACTTCAAGGAGCCAAGTTTCGAAGTGTTTTGAAAAGATTTCTCAAAAGATGAACTACTAAATTGAATTCTGGCCATGGGTGCATTAAAAGTTTTGAATCAATGTATTATGGTTGAACTGATGTTATTTTGATGATTTTATACTAAAAACTCTATGAACCCATGCAAATCATGAATTCCTAGTTTTGACTATTTGATGGGTGATTTGATCATGTCTCTATACTATTGAATACTTGTGTAGTTTACTTTGGGCTATTGAATTATGAAAGAATCATGTTAAAATTATATGTAGGCTGCCCTAAAGTGATGAATTCATATTTTATTATCTTGTATCATTGTATATTGTGATTATTGGATTGAATTGGTGACTATAGCTATTCGTAAGAACCTTTATCGATTGAATTCGCTATGGATTGAAGATGATGTGAAGAGATTGGTGGTATGTTGACCTAACCTTCTCTATATTGTGTAATATAAGTCTTGAATTATGATGATGTTTGGTATGGTCCACTTATGGTGGGAGTGCTTATGTGCTATTCTTGTGAATAATGTGGCTTCATCGGTATTACTATATAACAACGTGGCCTTGTCGGCATTACTTTACAAATTACGGTATTATCATGTCATAACTTGGATATATATGTGAACATTTTGAAGGTCTATATGACTTAGATGAATATGTGAAGTCAAAGCATGTGTTCTTCTAGTTGATGATATGTGTCTCTAGTAGGTCATAGTGAAGTCTTTATGTGTATTACTTGATGTTGAAGTATGATTCTTCTTGACGGATTATATCAGACTTGTGATGGATTATATTGATGTTTCTATAGTATGGAATAGGGTGACCTATAGTTGACTTAGTTGTCCCTATGTTCTTCTTGAATGATATGCTATATGTGATAAGGTAAAGTATGGGTGTGTCTTGTTTTGGTAGACTTGTGTCCCTTACTTGATACATGTAGAATGTGGATATGGATTCTTGACTTAGTATGTTAAACCCCTTAGTAATGTATGTGTGATTGACATGTGACTTTGAACATAGTTAAGAAGGTCATTTATGTGGAACCTTCAACCTAGATGGAAGGTTATGATATCCTTGAAGTTGAAAGCTGTAATGGTATCCTTCTTGTGTGAATGGTGGACTTAGGGTTGATTGGCTGGAACGAATCATCCTTAGGAAAGTCACTGAGCTATTCTCTTAGCCATTGTAGGAAGCCTTTGTGGACCCTCTTTGATAAGGTGTATTATGATTTGGTTATGAACAACATATGGTACCTCTTCATATGCTCTTTTATTGAATTAGTTAATGAGAACAAATGCTAGCACTAAGTGAATATGCTGAGTACAAAGAAACCCTCGATATTCCTTAACCATGTGTCTACATGGGATGTGTACTAGTTCTACCATTGGCAATTAAAACACCTTCTATCGGGGTAGGGTTGACTCTGGATTCCATGCCTAGCTAGTATGGTCTATGTCGGTTATTGCCTATTCTCATCATGTGGGATACATGCTAGTGTTGGAGAAATACTATGAAGTTTAGGCAGTGGAATGGGACGCTATCTAGACATTGCACGACTAAGATTTGAAGATATTAATGTGTGAGTTCCCTAGGTTTTCTCCAAGACCATTATGTGAAAATCCTTAATTGTTGAATGTTTCTTAAATGGACTAACGAAGATATTGAATTAAATTAAAAGTATGTTAATGTATAAGTACTTAACTAGAGTAGCTATAAGGATTTCCTAGTTAAGGTGTGGAGAAGGTATATGAATGGTATCTTCATGTCTTAATTAGGGGAGTCTTAAGAGTAAATCTAGATAGGAAAGTTAATAATGAAATGGGCACAATGTAATCTTAGGTAGTCTTAAGGATGAATTAGGTTATCTTGAAGAGGGTGTATGGGCGGTCTCTACTTGAATTACTTAACTAAGTCTTAGGATAACCTTTGGGAGGAGAATGTCATATTATATGCTATTAAGTTGGGTTACTTGTTATGTGAATTATATGTGTTCATTGGTGTTAATGTGGTTTCTTATACTTATGTTATGAAGTTTTACTCAAAAAGAGCATGTTTCATGTAAATTTCCGTTTATCATGATTTTATGCAGTATGCCATACTTAGTACATGCAATGTACTATTTCCATACTTTTGTCTATATCTAAATGTGTAGGTAGCAGGTGAGAGGCATGTTGAAGAAAAGGTTGGAATCTAGTACTCGTTCAAGCTAAGTTGTGGTATGTCCTCACTTGTTTTGAGGACATTACTATCTTTAGATTTCGTTTATTAAACGCATTGTAATAGACTTAGATTTTCTATATCGTACTATGTGGGCCGTGTCCCAAGATTATTCATATGTCTAAGTTGGCAACTTTGAGACTTAGACTTATTCATTACATTTTCTTTGAAAGATGTTTTGAGTTATTATTTTGTGTGAAAAGTTTTAATTTCGCACTACTTTCCATCCATGTATGCAATAAATGATGTCAAAGAGCCTGTACAAGACCTCTGACAGGTCAAGTACGTCGTGTTCAGACCAAAGGGTACTCAATCTTCTAGGGTGTGCTTGCTGGTTGTGACATGTTTTAAGCTAAAAACCACAAGAAGTCTCAAAATGAGACACGAGGCCTAGGAACTGCACACAAGTTTGTTCGAGATCAAACTCAATATTTCGAAGCTTACCACGTCGATGAAATTTTCATTTGAGCACGTTTATCAAGATTATTGACCAATGTCAACCCTTGGCTTAAGCTTCAAGTTAAAATGCCTAATGACAAAAACTCACACCAAAAGCCTTGGGGACCAAACCAACCATGCCCCTAGCCTAAAATTTCCCTTCTAGAATTGACGAAACTGTCAGGATTGCATTGTGAGGTCGTCTTTCCAAACTTTTGACTAGAGTCAACAATTTAAGTTTTGAAGACTCTAAAATATGAAACTTGCACAAAATCCAAATGAACGACCCGAAGACCGAACTGTCAATTCGAGCAAGTTAAAAATGGGTTGTGGTCGCTACAGAATAACTCTAAATGCTTAAAAGATCAAAAATTATGAAAATGACCTAAATGACCTAGAGGTTCATTACAACGACCTATTTATCATCATAATAGTACATATATTCTCACTGTATTCAAATATCTCAATCTTCTAACCTCTCTGTTCACCTCTCAATATAACATAATAAGCATAGATTACTCACAACTTTAATTTCATAACATTTGTGAAATAGACATTTTAATAGTTCACATGCTTATTTATACAAGCAATCATTGTTTCAATCATAACAAACACCAACTATGTTTTGAAAACCAATTACATGCATTACAACTCATATTACATATAAAAAATTAAACAAAGTCTAGTTCCAAGTCCATCATAACTCTCAATCAATGAACTAGAAGCAACCAAGATAAATTGCCAAAGTGTTCCCTTTTCTCTCCACCTCAGAATGTTCAAAGACTAAGATAAATAAAATATAATCATACTTTAATAATCTACTTCCTCAAATGAAGGTCTTGGATATTAAAATAGACCCAATCCTATAAACAAACTTAAGAAGGGTGTAGATTGGAAGAAGATTAAGGCAAACGAATCAAAGTAAAAGGTTGTAACCAAAGTAAGAAGAAAGGAAAAATGAGTATGTGGAGAAGGTACTTGAACCTAGGTCAAAGTGTGTTCAGGGACCATGTTTCACCTGTTAAAGAGGGAAAGGTTGATAATAAATAAATAAGAGATGAGTGGATCAATATTGTCAGAACCCAAAAGGTTTAAATTGACCGGTGTTTCATACAGAAATTCTGGACAAACTAGGAATATGATACCTTGTCAATTGTGTAGCATTACAAGAATGAGAGCATCTATTTAAATTACATGTTCCCTTCCTACATGAGCTTGAAGTTTGCGAGTTCTATTATAAAGTTCAAATCAATTAGGACAGTAGTATTGACACTTAGGTTCATGGAGTGGATATCATCTTGAGTTAGGACATTTTGAGTATTCTTTTCATGACTGGAATCTAGACCCCAAGACCGGCGTCGTTGACCTCTCAGAGGTCGCAGACAAGCCTACTTACGTCATTCTTACTTTACATAGGTTAATTTTTAGCGAAAAATTTGAAACTTTTTGTTTCTAATCATTGCTTACTAAACATTTCTAATACATTCATAATTTGTTCAACATCAACCATCTAAACATTAAGAGATAATCAAATGAAAGGAATAGTTCATTAAACATAATTGTATAATTGCCAAAATGGCCCAATACATAGTCTGAATAAAATAAGAAAGAAGCGCTAGTGGAACATACTCCACTAGCTCAACTCCTAAACTAAGCTAGAACATAAAATAGTAGCATCCTCGAAAGCATGAGGACCTACCAAAGCCGGATGAATGCTGGACGTCCGGATAACTGCAGCGATGATCCTGTAGCTCTACCGTCCACCTGTGCCTGCACCTAAAATAGTAGAGTTTGTATAGGGTTAGTACACACTTGTACTAAGTATGGGTATATGCAAGCACACACCAAGGACATGCATGAGAAAGAATAGCTCTTTCCTAACAACATGATTTTTGGAAGTCAAGTCAGTGGACTTGCCAAATTGAGATTAGGAAAGTTAGTGAACTTTCCAAATTTGGATTAGGAAAGTCAGTGAACTTTCCAAATTTGGATTAGGAAAGTCAGTGAGCTTTCCAAATATGGATTAGGAAAGTCATGCCATGAAAGTAACATGCATCATCATACTTATCACATATACTCACAGCACATAACATTTACACATAGCACATATCATATAACATACAATACATTTTACATGTAGCACATAACTTCGTTCATATCATTCATTCATATGCCATGAGACCTTGGAATCATGGACTTGACATTAAGACATCCCAGAAATGAGGGCTCAACATATGGGACCTCAACTAGGGAGTCTTCATTAGCAAACACAGAGTCTGCTTCATTCATTCATACGTACTTCATTTCATTTCGTTCATAGTCCAGTGTAACCACCAGTTATACCTAGGATGTAGTTTAAGACTTTCATTAGGTTCGTTGTGCAATGACCAAGAATGACCTAATGTCATTACTTGAATCTAACTCACCTTTTGATTATCCTATCCTAACACCTTTGGTATCATTCATTTCATTATGTGCATCATTTGAGGCTGGCCTCATTCATTCATTGGGAACTTTAACTTTAACCGACATAGATCATGTGAGCATCATGAAATCCAGTGTCTCCCCCACACCAAAAAGAGGTGGAATCATCGGCCAAAGTGATCTAATAACATGCTAGCGTACATGGGAATTTAACCCCGCCAGATCCCTATATTGGCAGTATAGGTTCGAAGACTAGGAGATATAAGGAGACCCATACCCGGTAAGCCGGACAGTCTCATCTCATGAGAGTTACGTGAACCTCCACCCTTCCCGAAAGAAGGTATCACCGCTCATAGCTAGTCTATCGGTGCTCAGTATAAAGTCCTATTTCATTCATCTCATATGTCATGGAAGCTAACTTCTAGTATGAGGACATCATAGCTCATTAGATGATTTCTCATCTCATCATTCGTATTAAGTATGTTAAGCTCAATACTCTCATTAGAGTGTTCATAGAGACTGGTCTCTTCATTATCTTACACTCTCATAGGTGAATACATGTTGGTAACATTTACTTAGGCTCATTTGAGATTACTCTCCTCATTTACATTAGCCTCATATCATGTTGTCACCACATTCATCATCATTTGCATCTTTGTTTCTCTTAGTTATTCACCTCTTATTACGTGAGTGTTCATTTCGTCATATGCCAATGTACTTGGCCATTTGGTGTGTCTCACACCCTTACTTAACCCCTCTAGGGTTCATCATTTCATTTTATACATCTTAGGTTCACTTACTTTTGAACGTATGTTAGGCTTATGAGTCTATACACACAAGCCATGAGGCTTCATTCATAGTTCGTTAAGTGATTCTTACATTCCTAAGATTATGTAGTACAAGACGTATGTATCTTGTATTTATGCCAAGATCTTGAATTTGATCTAAGTGGGTGGCATTATTCTTGGACGTTTGTTCACGTATGACTTATATATCAATACGGAAGTTTGGGCAAGGAAACCCAAGTCTTTAATCAATTGAATGTCATTTACATTATTAATTGATTTCATTCTAATATTCATAACATTTTAACTCTTAGTCAAATCACAATATTTACATTGAAGGGTTACTTTTCTATTTAAAATTTTTCTTGCATTGGTCGATGGGTTGTGGCTTCAAGCCCCCACAACCCCATTTTCGTTTTTTCTTTTATTTGTTTCGGTTCATGTGAGACATAGGGACCCAAGGTCGAGTCCCCTCAGCCACACTAAATTCTCCTTTATTTCCTTTCCCTTCCATTCGCCTAAGGCTGAGAGGTTGTTTGTTTGTAATTTTCGTTGTGCGTTCTTCAAGTGTGAAGAAATTTGGTTTACCTACTGTTTTTGAAGTTATTTTGGCAGAGAAAAACGTGAATGAGAGAATGGGAGAGTTTGAGCGTGAGAGTTGAGAGATAGACGTGAGAGAGAGGGAGTCATATTAGGCTTAGGAGTCTAGTTTAGGACTTAGTCAAATAAGGTTTAGTCAATTATTAAAAATCTGATTTTTATTTTTATTTTAGGTCAGCTAATGAATATAATTATTAATTAATTACATTAATTCAATAGTTTAAACAAAAATCGCATAAATTCATTGCTTCCACCTAGGTTCGAACCCGGGTGGAGCAAGACTTAACTTCAAGAGCTCCATTTCGTCTCTCTCTCTCTCCAATTTGCCCCTCCACCTTATTAAATAATTAATTAAATATATATTTAGGGTAATTACTATATTACCCTTATCCTGATAAAAGACCATTTTACCCCTAGACCCTCAAAACTTAAGATTTCCTCTCTTTAAGTCCGGTAAAGACTCCTTCGAGTAAATCTTCGTATTCGAGAGCCCTACATGGTTGGTCCCAACCTTTCCAAGCTCAATTAACTCCCCAAGTTAGTTGTCTTGGTTGTAGCAAGGGTTCTGAGGTCTGGTTCTACGCGCATCAATCCGTGTGAACCCTGGTCTAATCATAGGCATTCTTGACACACTAAGCATTTCTTATTTTATCCATTTTCAGGGTTGTTACATTATCCTCCCCCTTAGGAACATTCGTCCCCGAATGACACTACTAACTATCTAGCGTAATGCCAGTCAGATCATAACATAGTTACTACACACAATCAAGCAATAGCAACAAAGAATGGAGAGATAAGGAAACTTAGACTTAAGAGTAGGAAGTCTAACCTCAAGGGATGAATAAATGAGGGTAGCGGGATCTCATGTCTGCCTCAGCCTCCCACGTAGCACCCTCAACAAGATGATTCCTCCACAATACCTTCACTGTGGCAATCTCCTTGTATACTCTATTAGCTATTACATTTCCTCCCGTTCGGACAATCCTTCATAATGTGACCCGGTTTGCCACAACTATAACATCATTAGGGTCCATCATACATTCTCCTCCATGCATTATGCCACACTTCCTATTAGGTGGCCTCTCCTGGGCTGTAAAGTCTTATGAACTTCAGGGAGTAATCCCTGACTCATATCGAGCCCTGCTTAAGGTTGATGAATTCCTCAACCTTAGTCTCCTCCATTTATCTGGGAAAGAACTGCTCTAGAGTAGCCATCTTGAAAATATTCCAAGTAATAGGACCTCCTCCTAAGGCCTTGCTATCCTTTCACACCTTATACCAGGATTGAGCTACATCCTTTAGCTGGTAGGATGTCAACTCAGACTTCTTCACATCAATCAAACCCAACAGCCTGAGCTTGTAAAGTGCTAGCTTGGGCCATTTATACCAACGTTGTTCTTACTTCATCATCTGTCAACCCATCTGGGTTAACAGGCATCTCTATTCCAGCAACTGGATCCTGGGGGGAAAACTTGGATTACCCCAGCAGCTGCTCCTCCAATATCTCCGCTTGCTTTTATCCTTGTATTCATCTTTCGGAAACTTCAAGAGTTGATGTTAGACACGCTCATAACACAAAGAAAATTAGACATTAGGAAAAGCACGATAAGATCAGAAGAAGGGAAACTTTCCTACGCATCATGCAGTCTCTAGTTCAGGATAGTGGTGCACTTCACTACCATGACTTAGAAACTACTCAATGTGGTTGATGTGAACTCATTATTGTCGGAATTTAACCTAGTTCTCTGATACCAACTTTGTAACGACTGGAATCTAAACCCCAGACGAGACCGGCGTCGTTGACCTCTCAGAGGTCGCAGACAAGCCTACTTACGTCATTCTTACTTCATCTAGGTTAATTTTAGCGGAAAATTTGAAACTTTTTGTTTCTTAAGATACTTATAAAAACATTCTCATTTATACGTAATTGTTCACCATCAACCATCTAACATTAAGAGATAAGCAACTGAAAGAAATAGTTCAATTCTTATTAAGTGTATAATTGCCAAAATGGCACCAATACATAGTCTAAATAAAAATAGGAAGGAAACGCTACTGGAACATGCTCCACTATCTCAACTCTAAAACTAAGCTAGAATATAAAAAGTAGCATCCTCGAAAGCATAAGGACCTACCAAAACCGGATGAATGCTGGACGTCCGGATAACTGCAGCGATGATCCTGTAGCTCTATCGTCCACCTGTGCCTGCACCTAAAATAGTAGAGTTTGTATAGGGTTAGTACACACTTGTACTAAGTATGGGTATATGCAAGCACACACCAAGGACATGCATGAGAAAGAATAGCTCTTTCCTAACAACATGATTTTTGGAAGTCAAGTCAGTGGACTTGCCAAATTGAGATTAGAAAAGTTTCCAAATTTGGATTAGGAAAGTCAATGAGCTTTCCAAATTTGGATTAGGAAAGTCAGTGGGCTTTCCAGATTTGGAATAGGAAAGTTATGCCATGAGAATAACATACATCATCATACTTAACATTCTGCACACAACATACAACAGCGTACACATAACACATATTATAATTCATGTTACACAAAACGTTGTTCATTTCGTTCATTCGTATGCCATGAGACCTTGGAATTATGGACTTAACATTAAGACTTCCCAGGAATGAGGGATCAACAGATGGGACCTCAACTAGGGAGTCTTCATTAGAAAACGCAGAGTCTGCTTCGTTCATTCATACGTACTCCATTTGATTTCATTCGTGGGCCAGTGTAAACACCAGCTATACCTAGGATGTAGTTTAAGACTTTCACTGGGTTCGTTGTCCAATGACCAAGAATGACCTAATGTCATTACTTGAATCTAACTCACCTTTTGATTATCCTACCCTAACACCTTCGGTATCATTCATTTCATTATGTGCATCATTTGAGGCTGGCCTCATTCATTCATTGGGAACTTTAACTTCAACCGACATAGATCATGTGAGCATCATGAAATCCAATGTCTCCCCCACACCGAAAAGAGGTGGAATCACTAGCCAAAGTGACCCAAAACATGCTAGCGTACATGTGAATTTAACCCCGCCAGATCCCTATATTGGCAGTATAGGTTCGAAGACTAGGAGATATAAGGAGACCCATACCTGGCATGCCGGACAGTCTCATCTCATGAGAGTTACGTGAACCTCCGCCCTTCCAGAAAGAAGGCATCACCGCTCATAGCCAGTCTATCGGTGCTTAGTATAAAGTTCCATTACATTCATCTCATACGTCATGGAAGCTGGCTTCTAGTATGAGGACATCATAGCTCATTAGATGATTTCTCATCTCATCATTCGTATTGAGTGTATTAAGCTCAATACTCTCATTCATATTGAGTGTGTAATTAACACACTCAATACGAATGATGAGATGAGAAATCATCTAATGAGCTATGATGTCCTCATACTAGAAGCCAGCTTCCATGACGTATGAGATGAATGTAATGGAACTTTATACTAAGCACCGATAGACTGGCTATGAGCGGTGATGCCTTCTTTCGGGAAGGGCGGAGGTTCACGTAACTCTTATGAGATGAGACTGTCCGGCATGCCGGGTATGGGTCTCCTTATATCTCCTAGTCTTTGAACCTATACTGCCAATATAGGGATCTGGCGGGGTTAAATTCCCATGTACGCTAGCATGTTTTGGGTCACTTTGTCCAGTGATTCCACCTCTTTTCGGTATGGGGGAGACACTGGATTTCATGATGCTCACATGATCTATGTTGGTTAAAGTTAAAGTTCCCAATGAATGAATGAGGCCAGCCTCAAATGATGCACATAATGAAATGAATGATACCGAAGGTGTTAGGGTAGGATAATCAAAAGGTGAGTTAGATTCAAGTAATGACATTAGGTCATTCTTTGTCATTGCACAACGAACCCAATGAAAGTCTTAAGCTACATCCTAGGTATAGCTGGTGTTTACAATGGAGTACGTATGAATGAACGAAGCAGACTCTGCGTTTGCTAATGAAGACTCCCTAGTTGAGGTCCCATCTGTTGAGCCCTCATTCCTGGGAAGTCTTAATGTTAAGTCCATGATTCCAAGGTCTCATGGCATACGAATGAACGAAATGAACAACGTTATGTGTTACATGAATTATAATATGTGTTATGTGTACGCTGTTGTATGCTGTGTGCAGAATGTTAAGTATGATGATGTATGTTATTCTCATGGCATAACTTTCCTATTCCAAATCTGGAAAGCCCACTGACTTTGCTAATCCAAATTTGGAAAGCTCATTGACTTTCCTAATCCAAATTTGGAAACTTTTCTAATCTCAATTTGGCAAGTCCACTGACTTGACTTCCAAAAATCATGTTGTTAGGAAAGAGCTATTCTTTCTCATGCATGTCCTTGGTGTGTGCTTGCATATACCCATACTTAGTACAAGTGTGTACTAACCCTATACAAACTCTACTATTTTAGGTGCAGGCACAAGTGGACGATAGAGCTACAGGATCATCGCTCCTGTTATCCGGACGTCCAGCATTCATCGGGACGTCCAACATTCATCCTGTTTTGGTAGGTCCTAATGCTTTCGAGGATGCTACTATTTTATATTCTAGCTTAGTTTTAGAGTTGAGATAGTGGAGCATGTTCCACTAGCGTTTCCTTCCTATTTTTATTCAGACTATGTATTGGTTCCATTTTGGCAATTATACACTTAATAAGAATTGAACTATTTCTTTCAGTTGCTTATCTCTTAATGTTAGATGGTTGATGGTGAACAATTACGTATAAATGAGAATGTTTTTATAAGTATGTTAAGAAACAAAAAGTTTCAAATTTTCCGCTAAAATTAACCTAGATGAAGTAAGAATGACGTAAGTAGGCTTGTCTGCGACCTGTGAGAGTTCAACGACGCCGGTCTCGTCTGGGTCTAGATTCCAGTCGTGACAAAGTTGGTATCAGACCCATAGGTTAAATTCTGAGAATAATGAGTTCCATCAACCACATTGAGTAGTTTCTAAGTCATGGTAGTGAAGTGCACCACTATCCTGGATTAGAGACTGCATGATGCGTAGGAAAATTTCCCTTCTTCTACTCTTTATCGTGCTATCTAGAGCCTTGACACTTTGTGTCATTCTAAATATCTAACTTCGTTCTTGTGGGCGCGCTTAGAAGAATACAAACAAGAATTAGGATGACCAAGTGGTCTAAGGTGCTAGACTCAATATCTGGCCTTCCCAAGAAGGGGCAGTGATAGAAATGCCTAGCGTGAACGAAAGACGTTTGATAAGAGTGGCTGTTCGCATGAAGGTGAGTGCATGGTAGGTTCTAAAGCCTGCTATGAGTATTGATGAAGAGGAGAAGGCTAAGTTGGCTGCTTACTAGATCAAGGAGATGGCTTAGGTATGGATTACTTCATAAATGCTAGACTACCATAGACTATCGAAACAGGGTAGTAAGGTTAAGTTTCCAAATAAGTTAGAGTTAAAATGAATTCATGCTTGCATGTCATGTAAATGTTTTTGTATAACGTGGACATGATTTTTGTGTTGCATGAGTTGTGAGGTGCATCAAGTTAAGTGCGATTGAGAAGGAAGTTCCTCAATCTCAAATATGAAGCTTCAGATAAGATTGTGTAATATGAATTATCCAGAGTAAGTGTGAAACACAAATTCACAAAAAGTAAAGTCTCAAGTATGTTTAGATATCTTCGAAAATCACCATCTTTATCTTAAAATGATGTGTAGTGTCATTCGGGGACGAATGTTCCTAAGGGGGGGATAATGTAACAACCCTAAAAATAGATATGCTAAGTAATGCTTAATGTGCCAAGAATGCCTACGATTAGACCAGGGTTCACACGGATTGATGCGCGTAGAACCAGACCTCGGAACCCTTGGTACAGCCAAGCCAACTAACTTTGGGAGTTATTTGAGCTAGGAAAGGTTGGGACCAACCATGTAGGGCTCTCGAATACGAAGATTTACTCGAAGGAGTCTTTACCGGACTTAAAGAGAGGAAATCTTAAGTTTTGAGGGTCTAGGGGTAAAATGGTCTTTTACCAGGCTAAGGGTAATATCGTAATTACCCTAAATATATATTTAATTAATTATTTAATAAGGTGGAGGGGCAAATTGGGGAGAGAGAGACGAAATGGAGCTCTTGAAGTTAAGTCCTGCTCCACCCGGGTTCGAACCTAGGTGGAAGCAATGAATTTATATGCTTTTTTATTTAAGCTATTGAATTAATGTAATTAATTAATAATTATTATTCATTAGCTTATTTAAAATAAAAATAAAAATCAGATTTTTAATAATTAACTAAACCTTATTTGACTAAGTCCTAAACTAGACTCCTAAGCTTAATATGACTCCCACTCTCTCACGTCTATCTCTCAACTCTCACGCTCAAACTCTCCCATTCTCTCATTCACGTTTTTCTCTGCCAAAATAACTTCAAAAACAGTAGGTAAACCAAAGTTCTTCACACTTGAAGAACTCACAACGAAAATTACAAACAAACAACTAATCAAAAACGTGACGCAAGAGGGAGGATTATTCCGTCGAATTGGTGTTGAAGTTGAGGGGATTTGAACTTGATTTTTGGAGAAAGTTTTGGGAAGCAAGTCAAGGTTTGAACTACATAAAAGTTATGGGTTTTCTTCTCTCTTGGTCCCTTTCCCAAGAGACCCCTTAAGATTCAATAAATTCTAATCCGAAAACTAGGATTGTTCCCGTTGCATGTCCCTGTCACTAGCTCCCAATGAATCGTAGGTTGGGTATGTTTGCTGGTAGTTTAAGTATGAAGATTGATGTTCGTGATAATGTGTTCATTATTATGTGTTTAGAATTGTAAGCATGTTAAGTTATGTCAACCGAAAGTATGTGAAAAATGATATGTTTTTATGGTTGAATTTTATGTGCGAATGTTTGTGTAAATCATGAGGTGTAAGGTGGTGTAATGTTGTTGTATGTAATGGTAATTCTTGGCTGAATATAATCATAAAAAGATTACACTTAAAGATGCACCAAATGAACCAAGAAATGCCTTAAGAATTAACGTATGAATGATGATAAAAAGAAGCTGAAAATAGTGAACAAATTTCCAGCACTTGATAGGTTGGGTTCAGCCAAACAAAGTGGTACAAAATGCAATGAAAAATGAATGTAAAATTAGTGAAATCAGTGAGGATTGAATCCAAGACATCATTACATGAAAGCTACAAAAAAATCAACAAAAGATTAAGACAAAAATGGATTGGAAGAGACTAAATTTCCAGCCTGCTGGAAATTGTAGTCTCGGCCAATTTTTAAGAAAATGAGCTTCGTTTTAAAAAAAAAATTATTTAAAATGTGAGGTCATTGGGTATTGAACCGATGACCTCACTAAATGAAAATTTCATAAAACTTTCGTGAGAAAAATGCAAGGAAAAATAGATGTGGTGAGTGGGGATTGAACCCCCAACCTTTTGAATGGATGAGAGAGTTAGGAGAAAAATAAAGGAGAGAAATAAATGTGGAGAGTGGGGATTGAACCCCCAACCTCTTGAATGGATGAGAGAGTTAGGAGAAAAATAAAGGGGAAAAATAAATGTGGAGAGTGGGGATTGAACCCCCAACCTCTTGAATGGATGAGAGAGTTAGGAGAAAAATGAAGGAGAAAAATAAATGTGGAGAGTGGGGATTGAACCCACAACCTCTTGAATAGATGAGAGAGTTAGGAGGAAAAATAAAGGAGAAATATAAAATGAGGTGAATGGGTATTGAACCCACAACCTCTTGGATAGGTGAGAAAGTTAATAGATAATTTAAGAGAAAAAAAAGAATGAGCTTGTGGGGGATTGATCCCACAACCTCCTTGACTTAAACGAAAAAAAAGGAGGAGAAAAAGAAAGGAAATATTATGGGGTTGATGGGAATCGAACTAGGGTCTCCCAAATCTGAAAAATGTAATTAACAAGTTTAAAATAAGATTAAGTGTTGTCCAAGGGATTCGAACTTGGGTTCCCTTGCCCAAATTCCGTATTGATACATAAGTCATACGTGAATTAAATGTTCAAGAATAATGCCACCTACTTAGATCGAAATCGAGATGTTGGCATACATACAAGATACATAAGTCTTGTACTACATAATCTTAGGAAGATATGAGTCACTTAACGAACTATGAATGAAGCCTCATGGCTTGTATGTATAGACCCATAAGTCTAGCATACGTTTAAAAATAAGTGAACCTAAGATGTATGAAATGAAATGATGAAACCCTAGAAGGGTTAAGTAAGAGTGTGAAACACACTAAATGGCCAAGTGCATTGGCCTATGATGAAATGAACAATGAAATGATGAAATGAACAATGATATGATGAAATGAACAATGAAATGATGAAATGAACAATGAAATGATGAAATGAACAATGATATGATGAAATGAACAATAAAATGATGAAATGAACAATGAAATGATGAAATGAACAATGATATGATGAATTGAACTACGAAATGATGAAATGAACAATGAAATGATGAAATGAAAAATGAAATGATGAAATGAACAATAAAATGATGAAATGAGAAATGAAATGATGAAACCCTAGAAGGGTTAAGTAAAAGTGTGAAACACACTAAATGGCCAAGTGCATTGGCATATGATGAAGTGAACATTCACGTAATAAATGGTGAGTAATGATGAAGAGCAAATGTGCTAATGTTAATGAATGTGGTGACAACATGATACGAGGCTAATGTAAAAGATAAGAGCAATCTCAAATGAGCCTAAGTAAATGTTACCGATATGTACTCACCTATGAGAGTGTAAGATAATGAAGAGACCAGTCTCTATGAACACTCTAATGAGAGTATTGAGCTTAACACACTCAATACGAATGATGAGATGAGAAATCATCTAATGAGCTATGATGTCCTCATACTAGAAGCCAGCTTCCATGACGTATGAGATGAATGTAATGGAACTTTATACTAAGCACCGATAGACTGGCTATGAGCGGTGATGCCTTCTTTCGGGAATGGCGGAGGTTCACGTAACTCTCATGAGATGAGACTGTCTGGCATGCCGGGTATGGGTCTCCTTATATCTCCTAGTCTTCGAACCTATACTGCCAATATAGGGATCCGGCGGGGTTAAATTCCCATGTACGCTAGCATATTTTGGGTCACTTTGGCCAGTGATACCACCTCTTTTCGGTGTGGGGGAGACACTGGATTTCATGATGCTCACATGATCTATGTCGGTTAAAGTTAAAGTTCCCAATGAATGAATGAGGCCAGCCTCAAATGATGCACATAATGAAATGAATGATACCGAAGGTGTTAGGGTAGGATAATCAAAAGGTGAGTTAGATTCAAGTAATGACATTAGGTCATTCTTGGTCATTTCACAACGAACCCAATGAAAGTCTTAAACTACATCCTAGGTATAGCTGGTGTTTACACTGGCCCACGAATGAAATGAAATGGAGTACGTATGAATGAACTAAGCAGACTCTGCGTTTGCTAATGAAGACTCCCTAGTTGAGGTCCCATCTGTGGAGCCCTCATTCCTGGGAAGTCTTAATGTTAAGTCCATGATTCCAAGGTCTCATGGCATATGAATGAACGAAATGAACAACGTTATGTGTTACATGAATTATAATATGTGTTATATGTACGCTGTTGTGTGCTGTGTGCAGAATGTTAAGTATGATGATGTATGTTATTCTCATGGCATAACTTTCCTATTCCAAATCTGGAAAGCCCACTGACTTTCCTAATCCAAATTTGGAAAGCTCATTGACTTTCCTAATCCAAATTTGGAAACTTTTCTAATCTCAATTTGGCAAGTCTACTGACTTGACTTACAAAAATCATGTTGTTAGGAAAGAGCTATTCTTTCTCATGCATGTCCTTGGTGTGTGCTTGCATATACCCATACTTAGTACAAGTGTGTACTAACCCTATACAAACTCTACTATTTTAGGTGCAGGCACAGGTGGACGATAGAGCTACAGGATCATCGCTGCAGTTATTCGGACGTCCAGCATTCATCCGGTTTTGGTAGGTCCTCATGCTTTCGAGGATACTACTGTTTTATATTCTAGCTTAGTTTTAGAGTTGAGCTAGTGGAGCATGTTCCACTAGCATTTCCTTCCTATTTTTATTCAGACTATGTATTGGTGCCATTTTGGCAATTATACACTTAATAAGAATTGAACTATTTCTTTCAGTTTCTTATCTCTTAATGTTAGATGGTTGATGGTGAACAATTACGTATAAATGAGAATGTTTTTATAAGTATGTTAAGAAACAAAAACTTTCAAATTTTCCGCTAAAATTAACCTAGATGAAGTAAGAATGACGTAAGTAGGCTTGTCTGTGACCTCTGAAAGGTCAACGACGCCGGTCTCATCTGGGGTCTAGATTCTAGTCGTGACAATTGAACCCACAACCCATCGACCAATGCAAGAAAAGTTTTAAATAGAAAAGTAACCCTTCAATGTAAATATTGTGATTTGACTTAGAGTTAAAATGTTATGAATATTAGAATGAAATCAATTAATAATATAAATGACATTCAATTGATTAAAGACTTGGGTTTCCTTGCCCAAACTTCCGTATTGATACATAAGTCATACGTGAACAAATGTCCAAGAATAATGCCACCCACTTAGATCAAATTCAAGATCTTGGCATAAATACAAGATACATATGTCTTGTACTACATAATCTTAGGAATGTAAGAATCACTTAACGAACTATGAATGAAGCCTCATGGCTTGTGTGTATAGACTCATAAGCCTAACATACGTTCAAAAGTAAGTGAACCTAAGATGTATAAAATGAAATGATGAACCCTAGAGGGGTTAAGTAAGGGTGTGAGACACACCAAATGGCCAAGTACATTGGCATATGACGAAATGAACACTCACGTAATAAGAGGTGAATAACTAAGAGAAACAAAGATGCAAATGATGATGAATGTGGTGACAACATGATATGAGGCTAATGTAAATGAGGAGAGTAATCTCAAATGAGCCTAAGTAAATGTTACCAACATGTATTCACCTATGAGAGTGTAAGATAATGAAGAGACCAGTCTCTATGAACACTCTAATGAGAGTATTGAGCTTAACACACTTAATACGAATGATGAGATGAGAAATCATCTAATGAGCTATGATGTCCTCATACTATAAGTTAGTTTCCATGACGTATGAGATGAATGAAATGGGAGAGTTTGAGCGTGAGAGTTGAGAGATAGACGTGAGAGAGAGGGAGTCATATTAGGCTTAGGAGTCTAGTTTAGGACTTAGTCAAATAAGGTTTAGTTAATTATTAAAAATCTGATTTTTATTTTTAGTTTAAGTCAGCTAATGAATAATAATTATTAATTAATTACATTAATTCAATATCTTAAATAAAAATCACATAAATTCATTGCTTCCACCTAGGTTCGAACCCGGGTGGAGCAAGAGTTAACTTCAAGAGCTCCATTTCGTCTCTCTCTCTCCAATTTGCCCCTCCACCTTATTAAATAATTAATTAAATATATATTTAGGCTAATTACTATATTACCCTTATCCTGATAAAAGACCATTTTACCCCTAGACCCTCAAAACTTAAGATTTTCTCTCTTTAAGTCCAGTAAAGACTCCTTCGAGTAAATCTTCGTATTCGAGAGCCCTACATGGTTGGTCCCAACCTTTCCAAGCTCAATTAAGTTAGTTGTCTTGGTTGTAGCAAGGGTTCTGAGGTCTGGTTCTACGCGCATCAATCCGTGTGAACCCTGGTCTAATTATAGGCATTCTTGACACACTAAGCATTTCTTATCTTATCCATTTTCAGGGTTGTTATAATTCTATGGGAATTTCCCTGTGTGGGGATCGTGTCATGGGGATCTTAAGTGTTATGGAGTTCCTAATAAGTATATGTGAAAACTTGTTGTACTTTGAATTTGTAACAAAGACCTTTTGCCTCACACTAAGAAGAGGACCATGGCCTCTTTAGTAGATCTATTTATGGAATTACTGGACAAGTATATATGAAGCTATCGATATTCCAAGGGTTATTCTAGAGCATATGACTGCCAAGGATGGGCGTCATGGTTTAGACTTTGGTATTTGTTGAACCGGGTATGTAGTCATTTGAATGTGCCTCTTGGAAAAGGAGTCTTTCAGACGATCAAACAAACATTTTTAATGTACACTCTAATTGACTGTGAATATATGCATCTAGGAAAATAAAGAATATAAGTTCGTTCCAACATCAGGAAGTGCTTCAAAGGAACTGAAGGGTTTTACTGGTTTGCTTACCGCAGAGGAGTTGGAGATAGCTAGACTTAAAGACCTACTTCAAAAAGAAAAAGTCTTAAGGACCAAGTAAAAGTGAAGGGGTGCAAGAGGAATTGGAGGAACGGAAGGCTCGCAACTCTAAGTTTCTTGAGATAAATGCCAAACTGAATGGTGATGCCAAATTTCTAACAAAAAAGCTTCTCCAAGCTCATGATGATACAAATACCCGTATGAGTTGATCTTACAATACTTTGTCCCTCAACCCATTCCATCTTAATGTCCTCCCCATTATGTCTTCGAATCTAAGAGAGGCATTGTGACTATGTTTTTTTCTTTGTAATTAATGTTACCGGCAGTTTGATGGATTCTCTTTTATTAATGATATCTTGCTCTATTTTATACTGTACTTTTGTTTCTCTAATTTCTTAGTTAATCATGATTTGTGTCTCCAATTTGCTTTGAATTCGTTACATTCTTGCATAACATCTTGTTTATGTTTACTACTTTGTCAAAAGGGAGAATGGAAGTGTTATGTTGAGTACTAGTGATAGGGGGAATTGCATGTTCGTTGCGATATCGGCGATAGGTGAAATAATAAAGTGAAGTAAACCTACTGTAGTGTTATTTGTTTGTCATCATCAAAAAGGGGGAAAATATTGTAATTTGAGGTTTTGATGATACTCAACAACTTAGGGAACTGGTCCCATAGTTGATCATATCTGTGTGGTCAAATGGTGAAAAACTGTAACGCAACAAATTCTGATGAGGTTGGTGAGCACGCGAAAAGAGAACAATGTACTCAACCTATGGGAGAACACTAGGTTGTTTCGTTCAGAGGATAATATAAGAACCTCAAAGGATCTTATAGAATTATCGAGAGTGTTTTCTGAGTGTTGTATGTGTTGAACTTGTAAAATACGTTTCTAATCTGTAAAGGAACATATCATCTATTTACTAATATTACGATATATAAGACCCCCAAAATGAGTTAGGGTGTCTAGAGCCTAAAATGTTTATAATAAGGGTCTAAGGTCCAAAAATGGTCTATAAGGTTTTAAAGAGGCAGTGTGTAAAGTTTGAGGTAAATTGGGAGTCAAACGTCAAGGGACGACCAAGACGTTAGACGACTAGTCACTAAAGGGATCTTAGATGCTTTTATGTGTTTATTTGTATGTAATGGGCTTGTAAAGTCTTAAAATAAGTAATAATGGTGTTTATAAGTAGTATATGCGTAACAACCTGAAAATGACTATGCTAAGTAATGCTTAAACGTACCTAGAGTGCCTGGATTAGACCGGGTTCACACGGCTGGTTGCGCGTAGAACCAGACCTCAGAACCTATGCACTAATTCCGATGTCTTTATTTCATCCTCTCTGTGTCTTCATTTGTAGGACTTTGTGGGATGGAGCCGTGCATGCCAAGCCAACCAACTTGGTGAGTTAGTTGAGCTAGGCAAGGTGAGAACCAACCATGTAGGGCATCCGAATTGAAGAAATTCACCCGGATGAGTTTTACCTGACATAAAAGGGGTAATCTTAGGTTTGGAGGGCCTAGGGGTAAAATGGTCTTTTCCAAGCTAGGGGTAGTATTGTAATTACCCCAATTAATTAATTAATTAATTAATTAATTTAAAGAGGAGGGAAATTCGTGTAGGGTTGGCCGAATTTGACCCTTTTCCGTAAGTTAAGCTTCACCCGTGTTCAATCCTTGGTGGAAGCAATGTTAAATTTATTAATTTATATTAATTATCTGATTTAAGTAAGGGCATAATTAGTAATTTCACCTAAGCCTTTAAAAATCAGATTTTAAACAATTAAGAGAAGTCTTAATTTGACTAAGTCTCCACATAATCTTCTAATCCAAGCTACCACTCTAACTCACGTCTCTCTCTACTCTCACCTTATTTACACGATCACTCTTCAGTAAAAGAAAAGAACAGAACAAAAATATAAAGTTCATCAAGAACTTGAACGCTCAAACTCAAAAGCAAAATAATCTTCAAAACAAAAAGCAAAAACCAAATACTCGACGGATTGTGCTTGTCATTTCAATGGTGAGATGTCAGCTTAGTGGGGGGTTTTGGCAGCACATAAGAACATCTTTGAACGACTTTAGGTATGGGTTTTCTTCCCACTTGGTCCATTTCCCAAGAGACCCCTAAGGTTCAGTTTAATCTCAATCGAAAAACTAAGGTTGTCCCCGTTGCATGCCGCTGTCATTAGATCCTTTGAAAGATTCAAGTATGCGTTGGTATGACTTCTGGTAGATGATTTTAGGGCTGGTTGTGATTACGTGTTTGAATGTATATTCGGAATTATGTAGAAATGAAAGAAGTGTTTCCTAAAATGTGTAAAATGTTAACTTGTGGGTGCATGTGTCTACTGTGATTTTGGCCACGGTTTGAAGCTTGATATTGACATGCTAAAATGTTATGAATTAAGTGTGTGCGAATATGTTAAAAACGTGATGTTCATATGAGTTCAAAGTTGCATTGAATGATAATTCTTGACTGAACGTAACCTTGAAAATGCACTTAAAGATTTCCCTAAAAAACTACTCGAAATGTCTTAATGTTTAACGTGAAAGAGGGTGAGAAAATGGACTGCAAAAAGGTGAACAAATTTCTTTTAAATTCATGAGGTCAGTGGGGATTGAACCCAAGACCTCACCATATACAAGTTATATAAAAATTCAATAATAAAAATGAGGTAAGGGGATTCGAAATGGGGTAAGGCTCAAGTGAAAAGTTAGGAGAAAAATGAAAGAAAAATAAAGTGAGGCATGTGGGGTTCGAACCCACAATATCTTGGATGGGTGAAGGAGAGAGGAGAAAAATGAAATAAAGAAATAATAAAATGAGGTATGTTGGGATCGAACCCACAACCTCTCATCCAAACGAGAAAGTAAGGAGAAAATATAAATAAAAATAGGGTGAGGTTGTGGGGAATCGATCCCACACCCTCTTGGTCTAAACGAAGGAATCAAGTAAAGAAAGAAAAAGAAAGAAATGTGGGCGTGGGGATTCGATCTTGGTCCCCCAGGACAAAATATTTAAGACAAAAAAATCAATAAAAAGAAAGAAAGGAAGTGTAGGTGTGGGGGATGGATCTCGGGTTCCCTAGCCAAAAATTTTATGTCAACAAAAATTATAAATAAAACTAACTAAGTGTTATACAAGGGATTTTAAATAGGGTTCCCTTGCCCAATTCCGTATTGACACATAAGTCTTACGTGATTAAATAATTAATGAATGCTTCCTACAGGAATCAAAATTGAGACCTTGGCATGCTTACAAGATGCATAAGTCTTGTACCACATAATCTTGGGTAAGTATAAGTCACTTAGATGAATTATGAGTGAAACCTCATGGCTTGTGCGTATGGATCCATACATCCAGCGTACGTTTATAAATAAGTGAATCTAAGATGTGTGTGATGAAATGATGTGACCCCCGGAGGGTTAAGTAAGAATGTGAAACACACTAAAAGGCCAAGTGCATTGACATATGACGAAATGAACATTCACGTAATAAGGTGATTAATTATGTTATACTATGATGCTAATGAAAATAGTGACAACATGATAAGAGGCTAGTGTAAGTGAGACAAGCTGCATCTATGCCTAAAAATCAATGTCACTAAATGAAATTTCTAAGAGAGTATATTTATGCTAAACGATGAATAAATAAAGAAAGAGTGGCTATATGAGGACAGGCTAGTACAAGTGAGACAAGCTGTATCTACGCCTAGAATCAATGTCCCTCAATGTAAATTCCAAGAGAGAATATGTATGTTATACGATGAGCAAATAATGAAAGGTGAGTAAAGATGAAATGAAAAGATGTTAAGAAAGAACAGGGTGGCATCACAATATGAGGCTAGTGCAAGTGAGACAAGTTGTACCTACGCCAATATAAGGTCACCAAAAGTACTCACCTAAGAGAGTGTTGAATATTAAAAGACAAGTCTCAATCACACTCTATATGTAAGTGTAAGGACAATTCACACTTAATACGTAAAGAAGAGATGATAAATCATCTAGTGAGCTATGACTACCTCATGCTAGAAGCAAGCTTCGACGATGTATGAGTTGAACGTAAATAGGAACTTTAAACGGAGCACCGATAGGCTAGCTATGAGTGGTGATGCCTTCTTTCAGGAAGGGCGGAGGTTCACGTAATTCTCATGAGATGAGAGTGTCCACCAAGGTGGGTATGGGTCTCCCTAAATCTCCTAGTCTTTGAACTATACCGCCAATATATGGACTAGCCAGTGGTTTTCCACCTAAGCGAGCTAGGGATATTTTGGTTTCACCTTGACCAGTGACTCCACCTCTTTTCGGTGTGGGGAAGACACCAAATTTCATGATGCTCACATGATCTATGTCGGTTAAAGTTGAAGTTCCTCAAAGTATGATAGATAATTAAATGAATGATACCAAAGGTGTTTGGATAGGATAATCAAGAGATGAACTAGACTCAAGTAATGACACTAGGTCATTCTTAGTCATTGCACAGTGAACCCAATGAGAGTCTTAAACTACATCCTAGGTATAGTTGATGTTTACACTAGCCTATGAATGAAATGAAATGAAGTACGTATGAACGAATGAAGCAGACTCTGTGTTTGCTAAAGAAGTCTCCCTAGTTGAGGTCCCATATGTTGAGCCCTCATTTTGGGAAGTCCTAATGTTAAATCCATGATTCCAGGGTATCGTGGCATATGAACGAATGAAATGAAATATGATATGTGTTATATGCAATATGTTATGTTCTATATGCAATATGTTATGTGCTATATGCAATATGTTATGTGTTGTGTGCAATATGATACGTATGATGATGCATGTTACTCTCATGGCATGACTTTCCTAATCCGATTTTGTCAAGTACACTGACTTGACTTTCCATAACTCATATCGTTAGGGGAGAGCTATTCTAAATCATGCATGTCTGTGGTGTGTGCTTGCATATACCCATACATAGTACAAGTGTGTACTAATTCCATACATTTATCTACTTTTAGGTGCAGGTGCAGCTGGACGTTAGAGCTTACGAGTCGACACAAAAGTTATCTGGACGTGGAGCTTTCATTCGGATTTGGTAGGCCCTCATGCTTTCGAGGATGCTTACTGATTTATTCTAACGTAGACGTAGGCATGAGCTAGTGGAGTATGTTCGTATTTACTTTCAGACGTTGTATTGGTGCTATTTTGGCAACGCTATATTTATGACTATATCTTTCATTTGATTATCTTGATTTAGTTGGTTGTTGTGAACGCTTATGAGTTTACGTAGATAGTATTATGCGAGATCAATGTTTTCCAATATAAAGTTTAAGCAAACAAAATTTCAAATTTTCCGCTAAAATTAACCTAGATGAAGTAACGACGACGTATGTAGGCTTGTCTGCGACCTCTGAGAGGTCAACGACGCCGGTCTCATCTGGGGTCTAGATTCCGGTTTTGACAAAGTTGGTATCAGAGCATTAGGTTAAGTTCCAAGGACAATAAGTTCACATCAACCACATCGAGTAGTTTCTAATTTATGGTAGTGAAGTGCACCACTATCATGAATTAGAGACTGCATGATATGTAGGAAAATTTCCCTTCTTCTGATCTTATCGTGCCTTCTCTAATGTCTGATTACTTGGTGTTATGAGCGTATCTAACATCAATTCTTATCTTTCAAAAAATAGACACAAGGAGGAACACTGGTTGGGGAAAAGTAGGAGCAGCTGCTGGGGACAACCAAGTTCCACCCCAGGCTCAAGCTGCTGGAATGGATATGCCTGCTAACCCAGCTGGGTTGACAGATGGAGAAGTGAGGAAAGCCTGGCACAGATGGCCCAAGCTATCACTTTACAATCTCAGGCTATGACAGCCCAGGCGGAGCAACGAGGTGTTCCCAGAGAGAACCCACCTGCCAGCACCATGGCTAGCAGGTTAAGGGACTTCACGAGGATGAATCCTCCCGTTTACACTGGATCTAAGACTACGGAGGATCCCCAAGAGTTTGTGGATGAGATATACAAGATACTGTGTGCAATGGGTTTGACTGATGTGGAGAAGGCTGAGCTGGCATCCTACCAGCTAAAGGGTGTAGCTCAATCCTGGTATAAGATGTGGCAAGATAGCAGGGCCTTAGGAGGAGGTCCTATTACTTGGGATCTTTTCAAGACGGATTTTCTAGAGCGGTTCTTTCCCAGAGAAATGAAGGAGGCTAAGGTTGAGGAATTCATCAACCTAAAGCAGGGCTCGATGTCAGTCAGGGATTACTCCCTGAAGTTCATAAAACTTTCCAGGTATGCCACTTCTCTTGTGTCTAACAGCAGAGACGAGATGAGTAGATTCTTGACAGGGATTGCTAAGGATCTCGAGGAGGAGTGTAGGGCAGCTATGCTGCATGACAGCATGGACCTTTCCAGGCTTATGGTCCATGTCCAGCAAGTGGAGGAAGATAGGAAGATGAAGCACACTAGGGCAGGGAACAGATCAAGGCAAGCTGAGGAGAATTATTCAAGGAAGAGTAGTACTGAAATCAGGGATAAGACCAGGTTTAAGAAGGGACTCCCCCACCAAGGGGAGTCAAGTTCATCCAAGTGTCGCTATGATAGGTATTTCGAGCCCAGAGTTAAGAGAAACAATGAAGTATATACACCTCAAGAGAGGCCACCTTGCAGGAAGTGTGGTAAACTGTATGGGAGAGTGTATGATGGGCTCTAACGCTTGTTACAGTTGTGGAAGACCGGGCCACATGATGAAGGATTGTCCGAATAGAAGAGGTCCAGAAAAAGGGAAGGAGAAAGTTCAGCCTAATGGTCCAAGTGAAGAGGCTCCAAGGAGGCAACGATTCTTCGCACTCAAGTCTAGGGGTGTAGGGGAAGACACTTCTGGTGATGTCTGGGGTGCGTAGCCTTAATTAGTCTTTCATGTGTTTGACTGTGTATGGTTTTATGCACTAGTATGAAGTTAGTATGTTTGAGTCATCATGTTGATTGCTGATTTGTGTGACTTATGTGTTTACTTATGTTGTATGCTCTGATGAGACTAGTTTAGGAAAGAGTTCCTTATTCTATTAATGTGAAACTGCTAGTAGGTTTCAAGGATGTGCACCATCATGCTAATATGTGAATCAGATATTCACCAATGAAGAGTATTGAATTGCCTATGTATGCATATCTTCTATAGATGACTGGTTTGTTGCTAGTAAAGAGTAGTGTCATTTGGGGACGAATGTTCCTAAGGAAGGAATAATGTAACAACCTGAAAATGACTATGCTAAGTAATGCTTAAACGTACCTAGAGTGCCTGAATTAGACCGGGTTCACACGGCTGGTTGCGCGTAGAACCAGACCTCAGAACCTATGCACTAGCCAATCCAACCAACTTGGTGAGTTAGTTGATCTAGGCAAGGTGAGAACCAACCATGTAGGGCACCCGAATTGAAGAGATTCACCCGAATGAGTTTTACCGGACATAAAAGGGGTAATCTTAGGTTTGGAGGGTCTAGGGGTAAAATGGTCTTTTCCAAGCTAGGGGAAGTATTGTAATTACCCTAATTAATTAATTAATTAGTTAATTTAAAGAGGAGGGAAATTCGTGTAGGGTTGGCCGAATTTGACCCTTTTCCGTAAGTTAAGCTTCACCCGTGTTCGATCCTTGGTGGAAGCAATGTTAAATTTATTAATTTATATTAATTATCTGATTTAAGTAAGGGCATAATTAGTAATTTCACTTAAGCCTTTAAAAATCAGATTTTAAACAATTAAGAGAAGTCTTAATTTGACTAAGTCTCCACATAATCTTCTAATCCTAAGCTACCACTCTAACTCACGTCTCTCTCTACTCTCACCTTATTTACACGATCACTCTTCAGTAAAAGAAAAGAACAGAACAAAAATATAAAGTTCATCAAGAACTTGAACGGTCAAACTCAAAAGCAAAATAATCTTCAAAACAAAAAGCAAAAACCAAATTCTCGACGGATTGTGCTTGTGATTTCAATGGTGAGACGTCGGCTTAGTGGGGGGTTTTGGCAGCACATAAGAACATCTTTGAATCACTTTAGGTATGGGTTTTCTTCCCTCTTGGTCCATTTCCCAAGAGACCCCTAAGGTTCAGTTTAATCTCAATCGAAAAACTAAGGTTGTCCCCGTTGCATGCCGCTGTCATTAGATCCTTTGAAAGATTCAAGTATGCGTTGGTATGACTTCTGGTAGATGATTTTAGGGCTGGTTGTGATACGTGTTTTAATGTATATTCGGAATTATGTAGAAATGAAAGAAGTGTTTCCTAAAATGTGTAAAATGTTAACTTGTGGGTGCATGTGTCTACTGTGATTTTGGCCACGGTTAGCTTGATATTGACATGCTAAAATGTTATGAATTAAGTCTGTGCGAATATGTTAAAAACGTGATGTTCATATGAGTTCAAAGTTGCTGAATTGAATGATAATTCTTGACTGAAAGTAACCTTGAAAACGCACCTAAAGATCTCCCTAAAAAACTACTCGAAATGTCTTAATGTTTAACGTGAAAGAGGGTGAGAAAATGGACTGCAAAAAGGTGAACAAATTTCCAGCATTTTTGAAATTTGGTTTCGTCCAGCTTACTGTAAAACTTTTAGTTTTATTTTTTTTAAAATTCATGACGTCAGTGGGTATTGAACCCAAGACCTCACCATATACAAGTTATATAAAAATTCAATAATATAAATGAGGTAAGGGGGATTCGAAATGGGGTAAGGCTCAAGTGAAAAGTTAGGAGAAAAATGAAAGAAAAATAAAGTGAGGCGTGTGGGGTTCGAACCCACAATATCTTGGATGGGTGAAGGAGAGAGGAGAAAAATGAAATAAAGAAATAATAAAATGAGGTATGTTGGGATCGAACCCACAACCTCTCATCCGAATGAGAAAGTAAGGAGAAAATATAAATAAAAATAGGGTGAGGTTGTGGGGAATCGATAGCACACCCTCTTGGTCTAAACGAAGGAATCAAGTAAAGAAAGAAAAAGAAAGAAATGTGGGCGTGGGGATTCGATCTTGGTCCCCCAGGACGAAATATTTAAGACAAAAAAATCAAGAAAAAGAAAGAAAGGAAGTGTAGGTGTGGGGATGGATCTCGGGTTCCCTAGCCAAAAATTTTATGTCAACAAAAATTATAAAGAAAACTAACTAAGTGTTATACAAGGGATTTGAAATAGGGTTACTTTGCCCAATTCCGTATTGACACATAAGTCTTACGTGATTAAATAATTAATGAATGCTGCCTACAGGAATCAAAATTGAGACCTTGGCATACTTACAAGATGCATAAGTCTTGTACCACATAATCTTGGGTAAGTATAAGTCACTTAGATGAATTATGAGTGAAACCTCATGGCTTGTACGTATGGATCCATACGTCCAGCGTACGTTAAAAAATAAGTGAATCTAAGATGTATGTGATGAAATTATGTGACCCCCGGAGGGATAAGTAAGAATGTGAAACACACTAAAAGGCCGAGTGCATTGACATATGACGAAATGAACATTCACGTAATAAGGTGATTAATTATGTTATACTATGATGCTAATGAAAATAGTGACAACATGATAAGAGGCTAGTGCAAGTGAGACAAGCTGCATCTATGCCTAAAAATCAATGTCACTAAATGAAATTTCTAAGATAGTATATTTATGCTAAACGATGAATAAATCAAGAAAGAGTGGCTACATGAGGATAGGCTAGTACAAGTGAGACAAGTTGTATCTACGCCTAGAATCAATGTCCCTCAATGTAAATTCCAAGAGAGCATATGTATGTTATACGATGAACAAATAATGATTGGTGAGTAAAGATGAAATGAAAAGATGTTAAGAAAGAACAGGGTGGCATCACAATATGAGGCTAGTGCAAGTGAGACAAGCTGTACCTATGCCAATATAACGTCACCAAAAGTACTCACCTAAGAGAGTGTTGAATATTAAGAGACAACTCTCAATCACACTCTATATGTAAGTGTAAGGACAATTCGCACTTAATACGTAAAGAAGAGATGATAAATCATCTAATGAGCTATGACTACCTCATGCTAGAAGCAAACTTCGACAATGTATTAGTTGAATGTAAATAGGAACTTTAAACGGAGCACCGATAGGCTATCTATGAGTGGTGATGCCTTCTTTCGGGAAGGGCGGAGGTTCACGTAATTCTCATGAGATGAGACTATCCACCAAGGTGGGTATGGGTCTCCCTAAATCTCCTAGTCTTTGAACTATGCTACCAACATAGGGAACTAGCCTGTGGTTTTCCACCTAAGTGAGCTAGGGATGTTTTGGTTTAACCTTGGCCAGTGACTCCACCTCTTTTCGGTGTGGGGAAGACACCGGATTTCATGATGCTCACATAATCTATGTCGGTTAAAGTTGAAGTTCCTCAAAGTATTATAGATAATTAAATGAATGATACCAAAGGTGTTTGGATAGGATAATCAAGAGGTGAACTAGACTCAAGTAATGACACTAGGTCATTGTTAGTCATTGCACAGTTAACCCAATGAGAGTCTTAAACTACATCCTAGGTATAGTTGGTGTTTACACTAGCCTATGAATGAAATGAAATGAAATACATATGAATGAATGAAGCAGACTCTGTGTTTGCTAAAGAAGGCTCCCTAGTTGAGGTCCCATATGTTGAGCCCTCATTTTGGGAAGTCCTAATGTTAAGTCCATGATTCCAGGGTCTCATGGCATATGAACGAATGAAATGAAATATGATATGTTTTATATGCAATATGTTATGTTCTATATGCAATATGTTATGTGATGTGTGCAATATGATACGGATGATGATGCATGTTACTCTCATGGCATGACTTTGCTAATCCGATTTTGTCAAGTACACTGACTTGACTTTCCATAACTCATATCATTAGGAGAGAGCTATTCTAAATCATGCATGTCCATGGTGTGTGCTTGCATATACCCATACTTAGTACAAATGTGTACTAATTCCATACATTTATCTACTTTTAGGTGCAGGTGCAGCTGGACGTTAGAGCTTACGAGTCGATGCAGAAGTTATCCGGACGTGGAGCTTTCATCCGGATTTGGTAGGCCCTGATGCTTTCAAGGATGCTTACTGATTTATTCTAGCGTATACGTAGGCATGAGCTAGTGGAGTATGTTCCACTAGCGTTTCTTTCGTATTTACTCTCAGACGTTGTATTGGTGCCATTTTGGCAACTCTATATTTATGACTATATCTTTCATTTGATTATCTTGATTTAGATGGTTGTTGTGAACGCTTATGAGCTTACGTAGATAGTATTATGCGAGATCAATGTTTTCCAATATAAAGTTTAAGTAATCAAAAGTTCAAATTTTCTGCTAAAATTAACCTAGATGAAGTAACGACGACGTATGTAGGCTTGTCTGCGACCTCTGAGAGGTCAACGACGCCGGTATCATCTGGGTTCTATATTTCGGTCGTGACAATATGGAGTTGCATGAAGTTTGGAGGTCAAACATCCAAGAACGTCTAAGACATTCGAAAGTTAGCCCTTGAGATGTGCATGTGTGTCTTGAGTGTGCCTTGCATGTTTTAATGTGTTTTACGTGTTCATTTTGGGTGAAACTTGCATGGAAGATATTCAACATGTTAAGGTGTATCTCCACGTTGGAAACGTCCCGGTACCACTTCCCAAGGGCCCCGCAAAAGGGTACACAAGAAGGACCCAAAGGTTGTCGAGACACTGCCTTTGCAGTGTCAATCGACTGAACCAAATTACGCCCCATTTGTGGACAAACGGCCCGTCAATGGTGGTATAGTCGATGAACACTTAGCCTGGATAAGGCTCTTCCAAAATATAGCCCAAGAACAAATCGACGGAAGCCACAGACGGTCCATCGATGGACCTACTGGGCGTCAATTATAGCCGTTGGTGCAGGTTGTGTCAAGCTGCCTGGGCACTGTTTCATTAAAGGGGTGAATGGGAAATTCACCCCACATCCTAAACTGACCCTACATGGTTTATTTGGTGATTTTGGGTGTATTTAAGTGATCAAAAACGTGATCAACCCATTCCCAATCCAATTCACACAAAGATAGACTTTCCCTCCAAAACCAATTCTCCCTAGAAAACTCCATTGAAGGTGAAGCTCAAGAACATATTGGATCTTGGATTCCCATGGATTCTTCATAATGTTTTAGAGGTCTTCTTCTATATTAAGGTATGGTGATCCTTCATCTCTAGTTATCCTTCCATCTAGAGAGTTAATCTCAAAGTTTTTAAAAGAGATTTCATGATCAAACTTTTTCTTCTTCCATCTAGCCATGGGTTCTTTCTAAAAACGTTTTTAAAGGCTTAATCATGATGAATTGATGATAATGTATTGGTTTTAACGTGAATTTCAATCCAATTTCATTGTGAACCCATGTCAATTCCCAAACTCGATTTAGCCCTTGCATGGGCATTATGATCGTGGCTTGTTATTGGTTGAATTGTGATTCTATTACGTTGAGTTGCTCATGTCTACTGTTATTTAAGTATATTGATGATAAGTTATTGATGAATGATCCAATTGGATCAATGTATGAAGATTTGAACATGACTATCCTATGCCTCTATGTGTTCACTATAACATTGATCTTAAAATGTATCAAAGTGGAATTCGATTAGGTTATGATGCTTGTAGTTACTGACTTAGGTTAATATCATGGTTGAATTTTGAGTATAAATCATTTATGATCAAAGTAAAGAATAATTGGTATGAATTGATCTAGGTTCTTCTAGTCTATTGATTGATAATGCTATGTATGTAATGTGATCTAGACTTTAGGTTATATGAAGCATGATTCCTTTTGAGTAATGATCTCTTTAGCTACTGCCTAACATGTACATTATTGATAATATATGATTGATGATCAAGGCTTTGGGGAATTGGTAGGATTGCCTATTTCTTCTACTCTCTATTGAATTGCTAGTTTAGTGCCTATGTTGGTATCATGATCTTGTAGGGATTTGTGTATGTTTTCGTTTATGTTAATGTATGTTTAGATACTGCCTTGTACTTGAATTGTTGATGAAAGACTTTAATTGATCAACGGTGATCAAGGGTTGATGAATTAGTAAGAATTGATCTTACCCTCTACTTTTCTATATTATTGTAGTTGATGAAGCCTTGTATGGCATTGTGTGGTATGGTCCACTTATGGTGGAGGTGTTTACTTTATTTTCATTATATATGTGTTTACTATGGCCTTGAAGTAAATTTGATAAATATATGAGTGTGTGGTTATGATTATCACCTTATGTATAACTTGTGCCTAGTCGTCTACTCTAGTTGTGAATCTAGGTAATGTGCTATTGTTATGAGCATGTGAATGATCATGTTAGGGCTATGTGTAGGTGCTGCCATTAATGAAGTATTAAGAAATGATGACCCCTACCTATGTACCCTTATGTGAATGCATGAATAGCAAAAGTTAGGAGTCTTAAGTGTAATATGAAGTTGGCTTGTCTCCTATGCTATTATGTGTTGTGTGGTTTATGCTTGGTTGTGTATTGTGGTCCTAAGCGGTTGGCTGCCTCAATGTGTTGTTGATAGCCATTATGTGATCATGTTGACCAATACGCACACACCCTCACTCTACATATGGTATCTAAATGAAAGGTAGTTCTCATATTCACTAATCTCTACTATTATGCATGCTAAGTTTAAGTCCATGAAAGTATGTTATGTATCCCTTAAGTAGGATGACTTGATAGGTGTACTAGTATGGGTAAGGGTATGGGACCTTGTCTATGCATTGCACATGTTTACCTTGATAGAATAGTTCCTAGGTTTGGTTTCTATGTACATGAATATGAAGTCATGGTTATGTTATGAATGTGTATAGTGTCTTAAAGTTTTATATGAAAGGATTGCTCATATAGTTACACTTATATACATATCCATTGATGTTATGAACATGTGTGGTCTAAAGGTGTTATGTGAAAGGGTTTCTCACATATATGTATACACACACATGAATAATGATCTAGTCAATAGAGGGGCACTTGAAAGGTGTTCTTAAGGGTAACCTAATGTAAGATCCCGAAATTTTCTAAGTTAAGCCCTAGCAATTCTTAAATTTTCGTATAAGGTCATACTGAGTGACTGTTAATTTTCTTAGGTTTAAGGTAAATTTCTTAATGTGCGAACGATTTTCAATATCAATTAAGGTCATTAGAAAAACCTTGCACAAAGTAGATTTGAATGTTTCCTTACCAATTAAGTTTAGACATAAGATTTTATTTGGGTAAACTTCAAGCAACCATATCTCTTAGAATATTAAGAGTTACGTGAGCCATGACCTATCAAATTAAAGGTATTTGAATCCTCTTTCCAACGCCACCAATTTTGCATCAATGTAGTTTTCGAGTAAAAAGTTATGACCATTTTAGTGAATAGTATGGTGCAGTCCCGTTTTGGCCGCGGGAAAATAGTAATTAAGGTAATTTCCTCTCCTTATCCCACTAGGAAAACCTAAATAAAAAGGGTTTCACAAGTCCTATAAAGCCTTACATAATCCTAATTCCATCTTTAAATTCATCATTCTCTTCTCTCTCAAACCCTAGGGCAAAATCTAAAGAAAAAAATCAAAGTAGAATACTCCATTCAAGAAAATTCAAGATTTTTCAAGATTCTTTAAACAAGGGTAAGGTTGAAGATAGGATTGAAGTTCTTCATTGATTTCTTCACCAAATTTCGTGGATTTTATCAAAGAAAGGTATGGCTTTTGATCCTTGAAACTCGTTTCATCAAGGAGCCCAACTTTCAAAGATGTTTTCTAAAGTTTTCAAAAGATGAATTGACCTTTTTCATGATCTATCATGGGTTCTTGCATTAAAGGTTTTTAATCATTGTTTAGTGATTGAATTGTGGTTATTAATATGATTTTAACTCAATTAACCTATGAACCCTAGATATTGACTAACTTATGGGTTACTTGGTATTTGTCTAGTGTTTATGAATTAATGTGTAATTTCTTATGGGCTTTCTAATGATGTAAGAATTGTATTCAATTGATGTCTAATTGGTCTTAGATTGTAAAATAAATATTGAATTGACCAAGTTTCATCTAGTATTATGATTTATACTTTGAATTGATGTTCATGGCCATGGGTAAGGGCCTTATGGTATTGAATTGAATGATTTAGACATGGGTTGAAGCGGTGAGAATGGATTGGTGGTACGCTGCCCTAATTCTCTGTATTTTATGTTAATTAAACTTCAATTATGTTGTGATTGGTATAGTCCACTTCTGGTGGCGGTGTTATGTGATTAATGTGGCATTGTCAGCGTTATTTTAAGTATATTGATTATCATGGCCTTGTCGGCACTACTTGAAGTATTATGATGATTTGTGTAATTGATTATGTGAAGTATGATTATATATATATATATGCTAGTAATGTGAAAGTATGTGTTCTTCTATGGATATTAGGTTATCATGTTGGATTATGACTATGTTTTTATGTGAGTAGTCTTAAAGTTGAACATGATTATTCCTACTTGACTATATGAGTATATGATGGTTAAATTGATGATGTTATAGTATCGTATAGGATGGCATAAAGATGATAAGGGTCATTCCTAAGTTCTTCAAAGAATGATATGTTATATGTGCTAATGTGAATTAATGATGTGTCTTGTTTGGTAGATTATGTCCCTTACTTGGTACATGTATATGATGAATATGAACATCTTAACTTAGTAGGCTTAGGCACGTTTGTCTTGTATGTGTATGGATGAATGTTTAATGAAAGTCTATGATCGGTAGACCTAAGATGGTGCCCTTCTAAGCTTGACTAATATGTGGAATCTTCTATATAGAAAGAAGGTTAAGAATGAGCTATCCTTATAGACCATTGAATGGCAGCCCTAGTGGACCCATCTTTGGTAGGTGCATTATGACTAGGTAATGACTAAGAGATGTTACCTTTTCATATGTCCCTTATATTGAACTTACTCTATGAGAACAAAGGCTAGCACCGAGTGAATATGTTGTAATTTGTAGTTCTACTTAAGAAGGAGACTAGAGTACAATGTACCTCTACTTGAGAATGAGACTAGAGTACATAAAAGACATTGATATTCCTTAACCATGTGCCTACATGGGATGTGTCTTAGTTCTATCCTTTGCAAGTAGAACACCCTCCATCGGAGTAGGTTTATGACTCCGAATTCCATGCCTAGCTAGTATGGTCTACGTCAGTCATTGCCTATTCTCATCATGTGGGATACATGCCAGTGTTGGATAAGTTCTAGGAAGTTTAGGTAGTGGAATGGGACGTTATCTAGACATTGCACGACTAGACTTTGAAGATATTAGTATGTGAGTCCCTAGATCTTTCCAAGACCATTATGTGAAATATATAATGAATGAACTGTCTTTTAATTGTCATAATGAACGATCACGACTTTAGCTAAGGTATGATGAATATAATGTGCTCTATCTAGGGTAGCTTTTAGGGTTGCTTAGGTAAGCTTGAAGAGGGTGTATGTGCGGTCTCTTTTGTACTACTTAGGTGAATCTTAGAGTAACCTTAGGTGGGGAGTTAATGAAAGGAAAAGGGAACAATCTTATCTTAGGTAGTCTTAAGGATCATTCAGGTGTGCTTAGAGAGGGTGTATGGGCGGTCTCTCTTAGTCTCACTTAAGTGAATCTTAGAATAACTTTTGGTGAGAAGGATGTAAGCTAAAAGGGGTTACTGTAAAGTGGAACTTAGTTCACTGTAATGTTCTTCAATATTTGATTAAATGCTTATGTGATATCTTATATGTTTCTAAGGTGCTAAATGTTGTTCTTATGCTTATGCTGTGATTATTTAATAAAAAAGAGCATGTTTTATATAAATGTCGGTTTATCATGATTTTATGCATTACGCCATACTTAGTACAAGTGTTTGTACTAATTCCATACATTTTGTCTATTTTAAAAGGTGTAGGTGGAGTTTGAGAGGAGTCTCGAAGTTGAAGCTTGGACTAGTGTTCATTCAAGTAGAGAGTTCGTATGTCCTCACTAGATTTGAGGACATCTTGTGTTTAGTTTTTCTTATTGAAAAGTATTGTAATAGACTTAGGTATTTTCTATATGTTGAAGTATGGGCCGTGTCCCAATATATTCCTATGTCTAAGATGGCGACTTTGAGACTTAGCCTTTTATTATGTTTTTCTATGAAAGAGATATTTTAAAGTATTTTTATTTGTGTGAAAAGTTTTAATTCCGCACTACTTTTCATACATGTATGCAATGAATGGTACGAAAGGGCTTGTCTTAGACCTCCGAGAGGTCGACGACGCCGGTCGCAATCCAAGATTGCACCCTAACTTCTAGGGTGTGGTTTTGGGATGTGACAAGCTTGGTATCAGAGCATAAGGTTATGAAGTAGTACTTAGGAATTGAAAAGTCTCAAAAAGCCACGTCTAGTAGAGTCTCGACCATCGGTGTGAGTCGTGACACATCTATGGGCAAGAGGCTATAGGACGATAGAGTTTCCCTTCTTTTCTACTCCTATGTCGTGCCGTAGAGTGAAATGTTATGAGTTTCTTTTGCACTCCGGACTAGAGGAGAAAGCCGGATGAGGGTGATTATGATGATGGAAAGTTCTTGTATTTCTCTCTTTATTGATATGAGTTCCTTCTAAGTGGGGGAGTATGGTTAGTAGATGGGCTAGAAAGTCATAGAAGCATGTTGCACGTGCATGGTGTTTAGGAATCTTATTGGAATTGAATATCATTGATTCCTTGCATTATGCATTTCATGAAGTTATGATTATGTTGTAGAATGTGTTTATAGGGTTTGGTATTGCATATTAGAATGTCTCTATCATCAATTGCCTAAAGGTTGCATTTTTGAAAATTTGAAGCATGTTCACTGTAAAGGTTGCCAGTTCACTATAAGATTTTTGAAAAAGTGACTAATTCATTCTTTGGTTGAAAATTCTTGTAATGTGGTTAGAACTGATGTATATGCGCATAATAATGAATATAAAAGGAGTTTTTACTATTTGGAATGAAGGATGTGAGCTTTATAGCATGATGAGTTGTAGAATTGTTTCTATCTTCTTGTGTTGTGATTTTCTTGATTATGTGAAATTGATGTTTTCTCCTTGATTGTGTGTTGTATAATGTGTTATGTGGTATGGTTGAGAGTTGTTAACTGAATCTTTACTCTTGGAAGTGTTCGGAGAGTGACAAGTGTCATTCGAGGACGAATGTTGTCCAAGTGGGGGAGATTGTAAGATCCCGAAATTTTCTAAGTTAAGCACTAGCAATTCTTAAATTTTCGTATAGGGTCATACTGAGTGACTTTTAATTTTCTTAGGTTTTAAGGTAAATTTCTTAGTGTGCGAACGATTTTCAATATCAATTAAGTTCATTAGAAAAACCTTGCACAAAGTATAGTTGAATGTTTCCTTACCAATTAAGTTTAGACATAAGATTTTATTTGGGTAAACTTCAAACGACCATATCTCTTAGAATATTAACAGTTCTGTAAGCCATGACCTATCAATTTAAAGGTATTTGAATCCTCTTTCCAACGCCACCAATTTTGCATCAATCTAGTTTTCGAGTAAAAAGTTATGATCATTTTAGTGAATGGTATGGTGCAGTCCCGTTTTGGCCCCGGGAAAATAGTAATTAAGGTAATTTCCTCTCCTTTTCCCACTAGGAAAACCTAAATAAAATGGGTTTCACAAGTCCAATAAAGCCTTAATAATCCTAATTACATATTTAAATTCATCATTCTCTTCTCTCTCAAACCCTATGGCAAAACCTTAAGAAATAAAATCAAAGTAGAAGACTCCATTCAAGAATATTCAAAATTTGTCAAGATTCTTTAAACAAGGGTAAGGTTGAATCTAGGATTGAAGTTCTTCATTGATTTCTTCACCAAATTTTGTGGATTTTATCCAATAAAGGTATGGCTTTTGATCCTTGAAACTAGTTTCATCAAGGATCCAAACTTTCAAAGATGTTTTCTAAAGTTTTCAAAAGTTGAATTGACCTTTTTCAAGATCTACCATGGGTTCTTGCATTAAAGGTTTTTAATCATTGTTTAGTGATTGAATTGTGGTTATTAATATGATTTTAACTCAATTAACCTATGAACCCATGAAATTGATGAACCCTAGATTTTGACTAACTTATGGGTTACTTGATATTGGTCTAATGTTTATGAATTAATATGTAGTTTCTTATGGGCTTTCTAATGATGAAAGAATTGTATTCAATTGATGTCTAATTGGTCTTAGATTATTAAAATATATATTGAATTGACCTAGTTTCATCTAGTATTATGATTTATACTTTGAATTGATGTTCATGGCCATGGGTAAGGGCCTTATGGTATTGAATTGGATGATTTAGACATTGGTTGAAGTGGTGAGAATGGATTGGTGGTACGCTGCCCTATTTCTCTTTATTTTATGTTAATTAGACTTCAATTATGTTGTGATTTGTATGGTCCATTTATGGTGGCGGTGTTATGTGATTGATGTGGCCTTGTCGGCGTTATTTAAGTATATTGATTATCATGGCCTTGTCGGCACTACTTGAAGTATTATGATGATTTGTATAATTGATTATGTGAAGTATGATTATATCTATCTACATGCTAGTAATGTGAAAATATGTGTTCTTTTATGGATATTAGGTGATCATGTTGGATTATGACTATGTGTTTATGTGTGTAGTCTTAAAGTTGATACACGATTATTCCTACTTGACTATATGAGTATATGATGGTTAAATTGATGATATTATAGTAACGTATAGGATGACATAAAGATGATAAGGGTCATTCCTAAGTGCTTCAAATAATGATATGTTATATGTGCTAATGTGAATTAATGATCTGTCTTGTTTTGGTAGATTATGTCCCTTACTTTATACATTTATATGATGAATATGAACATCTTGACTTAGTAGGCTTAGGCACGTTTGTCTTGTATGTGTATGGATGATTGTTTAATGAAAGTCTAAGATCGGTAGACCTAAGATGGTGCCCTTCTAAGCATAACTAATATGAAGAATCTTCTATATAGCAAGAAGGTTAAGAATGAGGTATCCTTATAGACCATTGAATGGCAGCCCTAGTGGACCCATCTCTGGTAGGTGCATTATGACTAGGTAATGACTAAGAGATGGTACCTTTTCATATGTCCCTTATATTGAACTTACTCTATGAGAACAAAGGCTAGCACCGAGTGAATATGTTATGGTTTGTAGCTCTACTTAAGAAGGAGACTAGAGTACAATGTACCTCTACTTGAGAATGAGACTAGAGTACATAAAAGACCTTGATATTCCTTAACCATGTGCCTACATGGGATGTGTCTTAGTTCTACCCTTGGCAAGTAGAAAACCCTCCATCGGAGTAGGTTTATGACTCCGGATTCCATGCCTAGCTAGTATGGTCTATGTCGGTTATTGCCTATTCTCATCATGTGGGATACATGCTAGTGTTGGATAAGTTCTAGGAAGTTTAGGTAGTGGAATGGGACGCTATCTAGACATTGCATGACTAGACTTTGAAGATATTAGTATGTGAGTCCCTAGATATTTCCAAGACCATTATGTGAAGTCTATAATGAATGAAATGTCTTTTAATTGTCTTAATGAACGATCACGACTTTAGCTAAGGTATGATGAATATAATGTGCTCTATCTAGGGTAGCTTTGAGGGTTGCTTAGGTAAGCTTGAAGTGGGTGTATGTGCGGTCTCTTCTTGTCCTACTTAGGTGAATCTTAGAGTAACCTTAGGTGGGGAGTTAATGAAAGGAAAAGGGAACAATATTATCTTAGGTAGTCTTAAGGATCATTCAGGTGTGCTTAGAGAGGGTGTATGGGCGGTTTCTCTTAGTCCCACTTAAGTGAGTCTTAGAATAACTTTTGGTGAGAAGGATGTAAGCTAAAAGGGGTTTCTGTGAAGTGGAACTTAGTTCACTATAATGTTCTTCAATATTTGATTAAATGCTTATGTGATATCTTATATGTTTCTAAGGTGTTAAATGTTGTTCTTATGCTTATGCTATGATGTTTTAATCAAAAAGAGCATGTTTTATATAAATGTCCGTTTATCATAATTTTATGCATTACGCCATACTTAGTACAAGTGTTTGTAATAATTCCATACATTTTGTCAATTTTAAAAAGTGTAGGTGGCGTTTGAGAAGAGTCTCGAAGTTGAAGTTTGGACTAGTGTTCATTCATGTAGAGAGTTGGTATGTCCTCACTAGATTCGAGAGCATCTTGATGTTTAGTTTTCCTTATTGAAAAGTATTGTAATAGACTTAGTTATTTTCTATATGTTGAAGTATGGGCCGTGTCCCAATATATTCCTATGTCTAAGATGACGACTTTGAGACTTAGCCTTTCATTATGTTTTTTCTATAAAAGAGATATTTTGAAGTATTTTTATTTCGTGTGAAAAGTTTTAATTCCTCACTACTTTTCATACATGTATGCAATCAATGGTACGAAAGGGCTTGTCTTAGACCTCCGAGAGGTCGACGATGCCGGTCGCAATCCAAGATTGCACCCTAACTTCTAGGGTGTGGTTTTGGGATGTGACACCTAAACTAGATAGGTGATTCCATATGCTATGTCCATGTGAAAGGGTTTCTCACATGATTTAGGTTGATGAACTCTCATCTATGACCTATGAGCTAAGCATATGTGGAGTCAATCTCCTACGCCTAATTTTATAAGATAAAGTTAATAAAGGCTTTTTAATAAAAAAGGAACTTATCTTAGCACCGAGTGAACTTGAAGTTGAGGGGTGTCCATTCCCATTGTAGGAAGGTAGGTCACCATAGACCTCACGGGGTGGATAGCCTCATAGCCCAAGGGCATAGAGTTGATGCTTCCATGATGGCCCCCAAGTTGCATAAACTATGCTTGCCACATAGGATCTAGCAAGTGATATCAACTAAGATGCTAGCATGTGTTAATGTTCTACCTTGTCTAGGTAAGAACACCTTCCATTGGTGAAAGCGTCTACAACTCCAAATTCCACGTAGCACCCATGATCTTAGTGTCGGTTAAGGCTATAGTTTCCCTAAAGTAAAATGGATAGTGTAAGTAAAGTAAGGACCCTAACTAGGATAACCTAAGGGTAGTTGCTTAGTGTAGGTGAGGGTATGGAACTTCACCTATGTATTGCACAAGTGGCTCTTGAGGGAAGTCCTAGGAAGGTGTTCTAATGCATGTGACTATGTATATGTTCCTTATACATGACTTTGTAGTAATTGTCTACTTGTTGTGATGAAATGCATGGTATGAGCCTCTATGAAGTGGTCTTGTTGTATATGAATAATATTGGTCTTAATGACTACATGATGAAGGTTGATGACATGAAGGAAGTTTTCTTCACTTACTATGTTGATGTATGAAATAGAGTGTTAAGTCTTGTGGTCTCATGATAGGTTTACTTATTATGTGTGAGGTTATGGGGTTTCACATGTAAATTAAACTAGTGGACTTAGATTGGGATTGTGAGTAAGGTTTTAAAATGCTTTATGTGAAGTGAAGTGAATAGATGTGCAAGTTGATGTAGCTTACTGTAAAGCCATTAGAGTCTTGACTTAAATGCGTCTATGATGTATTATATTTCTATCATGATATGTGTTGGCTTATGTAGGTTGTATGTATGATTTCTTTGTGTCTCTAAGGTGATGCATTGCACCAATTATCACTAGAGGGTTACTTGGGAGATTAAGGAGTTAAAAGAAAAGATGTTCACTGTAAAAGGGAATTAGTCACTGTAAAGTGGAAATAACTCACTGTAAAGTGACCCTAATGTGGCTTAAATTATATATGTGATTTTATATGATGTTTGGACTTCGAATATGTCTATATGAAGTAAGTGAATGATATAAATGCTATTGTATCAAGGTTTTATGAAGTTTTCACAAAAAGGCATAATACATGATTTGAAGTAAAATGTTCCTTTTGAATGCATGTTTTTGCATGGTTGCCATACTTAGTGCATTCTTGTACTAACACCATTCTTCTCTAATTTTTACACAAAGTGTAGGTTATGGATTCTTAAAGAAGGTCTCTAAGGTAAAGGGTTTGATATGTGATTCTCAAGCTCAAGGAAAGGAATCCGTAAGTCCAAGGATTAAGGATTCCTAAGTCATATTTTTACTGTAAAGTCAATTTATTATTGTACTTATGTGTTATGTTATAAGAGCCGTGTCCCTAATATACTCTAATGATGTTGAGTATAAGATGTAAAAGAGACTTAAAGTCTAAGTATGTAATATGATATATTATATATATTAAAAGTGAAGTTCTAACATATGATGTGCTAAGAAAGTTTTAAATTTTCCGCAAAATTTACTATGACAATGCGATGAATGATAACTATGGTCTTGTATAAGACCTCCGAGAGGTGAAGTACGCCATGTTACTTCTAGGGGGTGCTCCCCGGATGTGATACGATTAATACGCATGGTCAGAGTTAACTGTGTAGGATGTGATTGAAGTCTATATTAATTAGACTTAGTTAATATAGTGGGCAATAGAGGTATTGCTTTGGCTCGTTTGTAATAAACTTACTATGGGTTGTGGGATTAAGAGTTTAATCTCTGTTTGTATGCTTTGATTTTGTAATCACTTGTTGCATGAAGATAGTGAAAGCTGCTGAAAATTATGTGTAACAGGTCATGGTTTTCCTCACTTCAGCAAGGAGGTTTCACGTACAATTCCTTGTTAAATTTTCTTTTTACTTTAGTGTCTTTTACTGCATTTTAGTATAACATTAAACCAGTTCCTTAGTACGTGGTGGACTAGTACATCTCATCAACAGTTAATAGTTTTTTCAGAATGCATCTTATAAAAAGTGGGGTTTTCTTATTGACTCTCACTAATTTGTATCCCTATAAATGGAGATGAGAGTGAGTACCTATTAGATTTCATTATAAGAGTTTATACCCCCTCCATTTCTGTCTTTTTTCATCACATCCATTAGTGCTTGACATACAATTTGTGACTTAAAGTCAACTCAAGCACAAACAGTCCTATCAAATATTTATTATTTGTGTATCGACATACCGATAGTAATTCTTCTAGCAGTTTAAATGCTAGTGAACTCTTATTTAATTGTAGTGCACTTAATGATGGTCTGAATGTGATTCTTATTTGATTCAGACCTTAGGTCATTCAATTTTTTCATTAACATTTAAGCATTCGATTAGTCTAAACATGTCTTTTAACAAAGTCTTATTAACATTAAGATGTATTCTTGTGTGGATAATTAACTATCTATTTAATAATTACCACTCTCTCCACAATCACCAACCACCATCATTAACCACCTCTGTCATCATAATCACTATCAAGATTATCGTAGTAAACCACATGTCTCTTTTGTAATCACAACCACCATTTGCAACCAACATCACTGCCAACCACTATTACCAGTCGCTACCCAACATACGTGCATCATTATACAGTATATATCATCACCATTACTACAATCAACCACTACCATCATTGCGGTTAATTACTACTAACCACCAACTACACCATCACAACTAGAACCACCATCAACTTTATCATCAACATTGTTAACCACCACACATATCTTCAACAATTAACTACTAACCTGTTTTAGTAGTGTGGGCCGAATTTGGTCGTCCCTACCTGATCTTGATGGATAATCGGACTCTTATAAATATTTTGAGAAGTTCAATTTGTTTGTTTATCTTTTTTTTTTAAAATTATATTTATTTTAGAGAATTGAGGTGTTTGACCAAAATTTGGAAAAATATAGAGCTTTTGAATCATTATAAAAAGGTCATCTTTTAGAAGCTTTTTTAAAAAAATAGTTATTCCTTAGAAGCACTTTTACAACCTTCAACAAAAAAATATTTTCAAAAATGTTAAAAAATAAATTCCATACTAATAATGAAATGACTTAACTAATTGGTGACCACCTAAAGTTGGCACCAAGATTCACTTAGACACCTCAACTTGGAGATGTTCATTTCAAACGTCTCATGTAGAGTCCAACTGTGTCATATTGAAACTTTATTGATAATAAGCAAAAAACTGAAGGAGAGCGTAATGCACTTGTTGTTGACATAACAATGACACACCCCGGAAATTTCATGACCTATACTAGAGCCTAATATGTTGAGTAATGATGATTTTAGACCTAAATAAGTGTAAATAACTTGTTTGAGAAGTATCGCGGTCATAGCATTAAAGAAAGGCCTTAATGTACGGAAACTAGCGAAATTGAATTGAACTAGTTAATGTCCCTATGTTTGGTGAAGGTTTTGGAGGGTCATAGGAAGTCCAAAACTTGTAAAAAGACTTTAAATAGGTAAAATGTAGTATAGAGGGTCAAAACATACAGTCAGGACACCCCAAGGACCACCGGAAGGGTCCTTGGGGAGGATCCGAACATGGGCGAGCAAGCTGCCAAAGCAGCCTGCGAGCAGCCAAGAAATTGGTGGCTGCTGCGCGACGCGCAGCCATCACGTGAGAATCCTAACTTGGCCTCGCGACGCAGGGCCTACACAAGTCTCACTGCCTCAACCCGCATTTCAAAAATAAATTGTAAAATTAACCCCGTGACATACAACTACTTCACAGATTCGTAAAAGTCATATTTTAAATATTTTAACTTCACAAAAAGACCCATTTAAGTAAGGGGTCTTTTGGGTAATTTAAGGGGTGACTATATAAGGTATTAGGGTCAGTTTTATGTCATTTTTACCCACTCCTATCAATTCCCCAAAACAAAAACCCAAAACCCCTCATCTCTCTCTACTTTCTCTATCCCTAAATCCTCCATAAAAAGCACGAAAGCTTGAAGAAGAAGACCAATTTATCTAGGGTTTCACTTGGATTTCGTGGGATAAGCTTTATTAAGTTATGATTTCTTTCACTCTTGGGATTTTTTTCCCCAAGAGGTCCCTCCAAAAGATGATTTCTAAATCCCCCAAAATCTAGGTTTTCTTCAACACATTGGTCTTCTTTGAAAAACAAAATTATGAATCAATTGTGATGAATTATGATGAATTAATGTTGTTTAAGTATATATTAATGGTTAATTGGTGATTTCCTATGATATTTGCCCAGACCCATGCCCTTCCCCTAATCTCATGAAAACCTTGAATTGATATGGTGAATTGTGAAGATCATGAACATGTAGATTGAATACATTGTTGTTAATTATGTAATTGCTTCTTGAATTTACCTTGTTTATGTAATTGGTTATGTATCCTTGGTAATGGAAGTATGAAGGTTCTTGGAAGAGCAATGAGGTATGTTGAGTTGTTCTTCTTGGATTCAATTATGAATTATGAGTTACTTAGATAGTAATGCTTCTAGGTCTAATGTGTGGTTGTGATGTTGATGTTAAGTATTCCTCATCCTTAACCCTAGACTATTGAATTGATTATGAATTATGTAAGTATGTTATGGTATGATTATTATATAATTGAAAATAGTTTTTCTTGATTATAATAAAGTGTTGAGTGAGAGGTTTACTCACTTGTATGTGGTTTCTAAAGTGAAAGGATAGTTCTCACTCATGAATTCCTATGAGCTATTACGATAAGATGTTCACATAGGGGTCTAGAAGAGACTAAGTTGAACTTTTATGATGAAATAGTATGATTACTAAAGGGAATAATTGCTTAGCACCGAAAGGGCATGTAAATGAGATGGAGGTATCAAGTTTATCAAGTCCTCCCTCCCACATGGGTTTCCTCACGTCAGTAAGTCCGGATTCCGAAGTTATCTGTTGTCTCATGAGATGGAAGCCTCCACGTTAGTAAGTCAAGGTTTCTAGCAACAATCTTCTTGAACCTTAACTATGTGACCACATATGACTCTAGCTTAGTGGATCCACCTAGATAGCTACGTACAAATGGTTAAATCTTAGGCAAGTGTTAACCCTCTCTTTTCGGTGTGGGAGTAGAACATCGGATTCCATGTAGCTCACATGGTCTCATGTCGGTTATTTCACTTCTTTCCCTAACGTAAAAATTAAATGAACAAGTTAAGTATGTGAACTCATTATCAGGGTTGTGTTGAAGGCTACGACATAGGGTAACAGAGGGTATGTGACTTCTCTTACTCATTGCACATGTGGGATCCTAAGGGATGGTTCTAGTTATGATTATAATTATGATTTTGATTATGTTGATATACTATGAATAATATTGATGTATCAAGCATGTATTGATAAGGTATGAGAATGTTGTAAGTATGAAGTGGGTGGCTTAATATGATACTTAGCTTGAGATGGGATTATGGGGTTCTATACTTGGCATTGCACAAGTATTTCTTGAGTCTCTTATGTGTTGGATTGATATTATGTGGAATTGACTTATTATGCTTATTATGTATTCATGTTGAGTTAAGTTGTTAGAAAGCATGATTTTGACTAAATTGTCCTTTTCTCATGCATTGACGATTTTTGTCAATAGAAGTTATACTTAGTGCATATGGTCTGTACTAACCCATATTTTCTCCCTTGTTCCCATTCATTTTAGGTTCGAGCCATTGAGGAGATTTGTGACTATTTGAGAAGAAGACTTGTATCTTTCCTAAGTCAATTGGTGAGTCCTCATGAGTTCCGAGTATAGAGCCACTCATCAAGCCTTATTAGTTTTGTCTATGTTTTGAGACAATTATTCCATTCTCATGTTGAAACTTCATTGTAGCCTATATGGGCATATTGTAATAGACTAAGGGCTATGCCCAAACTATTCTGATTCATTCTTTCTATGGTTAAATGTGAGACGAACTATTAGACTATGTTCTTGTTAAATGTTAAGTGAGAAGCTTATGTAAGCTTCATAAGCGAGGGTTCTATGTAAACCCCATATATTATATGTGAGAAGTCTAAGTATACTTTGCTATATAGAAAAGATTTAAATTTTCCTCTTTTTTGATCTATGATATGCTATGATGTATGCTAAGGTCTTGTCTTAGTCCTCTTAGAGGACGACGACTCCGGTTACGCCTAGGGGGTACTCTGGGTTGTAACAAGCTTGGTATTAGAGCATAAGGTTGAAAAATCCTAGGGTTGATGTCTCACTAAACCACGTCTATGTAGGGTCTTATTCATAATTGTGAAGCACGCCAGACTTATGAATGAGAGACTATGTGATGATTAGGAACTTTCACTCTCTTGTTATTCCTTAGTCGTGGCTAAGAGTCTTAACTCTATCCTTTCTTCTAATCATTTTATTATGCTTATAGGCAATGAATACAAGGAGGAATAATGCTTGAAGCGTCGAAGAGGAGAATTTGAATGAGGCCGTTTCCCCTTCAAGCTCCTCAAAACCCTCAAGTTCCTATTTGCTATGTCTAATGTTGAGATAAGGTCGGTCATTCATAGCTTGACTTAAGTGTTGGCTATCCAAGTTGCTAGGGATGCAAGGGTGAAAGTGAACCCAAATGCTAACACAACTGCTTCAAGTATTAGGGATTTCACAAGGATGAATCCCCCTACTTTCTATGGTTCTAAGCTGGAGGAGGACCCATAAGGTTCATTGATGAAGTGTTCAAAGTTCTTGATGCTATGAGTGGTTCTTCTTAAGAAAAGGTGGAACTACCCGCCTACCAACTCAAACGTATGGCTCAAGTTTTGTATGAGCAATGGAAGTATGAGAGGCCGGTTATAGAAGGCCGGATTACTTGGGGAGCTTTCAAAACGTCTTTCCTTGATAGGTTCTTCCCTTGGAACTAAGGGAGAGGAAAATGCAAGAGTTCATCAACCTTCGTCAAGGGGCATGAGTGTGAAGGAGTATAGCCTCAAGTTCACTCAACTATCAAAGCATGCTCCTACTATGGTTTCGGATTCTAGAGCTAAGATGAACAAATTTGTTATGGGGATATCCGACCTCGTGGTTAATGAATGTAGGTCGGCTATGTTGATTCCTAGCACGGACATCTATCGTCTCATGGTTCATGTCGAATCAATTGAGGAGCAAAAGCTTAAGAAAGTTGGTAAGGAGTTCAAGAAGGTAAGAATCGAAGATGGGAATTCTTTTAAGACTAAATTTGAGGTGCAAGACAAACCAAGGTTCAAAAGGAGGTTTTCAAACCAAGGCCATCCTAATACTCCAAGGGCCAAAAAGACTAAGGTGTCTACTCCCAATCCCCAAGAGGGGAAAGGTGGTGGTTCTTATGTTGAGAAGCCTCTTTGTTCAAAATGTGGTAGAAAACATGTTGGTAAGTGCCTAGTTGGCACAGTAATTGCTATGGTTGTGGAAAGAGCGGTCACATGAAGAGAGATTGGCCTATAATGAAGACTCAAGCAAGGGAAAATGCTCAAGCTCAAGAAAGTGCCCAAAATTTGGATGCTTCTAAGAAGAATCACTTTTATGCTCTTCAATCCCTAGGTGATCAAGCGAGCTCACCAGACGTGGTTACCGGTATGTTACAATTATTTTCCTTTGATTTATATGCTTTGTTGGATACGGGAGCTATATTGTCATTTGTGACCCCTCTTGTAGCCATGAAATTTGAAATAATACACGGCATATTAGAAAAACCTTTTTCAGTTTCTACCCCGGTGGGTGATTCTGTGGTGGTTAATAAAGTCTATAAAGGTTGTCCTATTTCCTTGACCAATAGAGTTACATTAGTTGATTTGATAGAACTTGATATGATAGATTTTGATGTTATATTGTGCATGGATTGGTTGCATGCTTGATTTGCCTCTATTGATTGTAGGACAAGGGTAGTGAAATTTCAATTTCCAAATGAACCCATTTTTTAGTGGAAGGAAGGAAACTCGAATCCTAGGGGCAAGATCATTTCGTGTCTAAAAGCTTGCAAGTTGATTGCAAAGTGTTGTCTTTATCATATAGTAAGAGTAAGGGATCTTGAATCCGAGGTCCCTCCCATAGAGTCGGTACCTGTAGTGAGGGAATTTCCTGAGGTCTTTCCCGATAACCTTCCCAGAATTCCTCCCGAATGGGAGATTGATTTCGGCATAGATTTATTGTCGGATACACAACCTATTTCAGTCCTTCTTTATCGAATGGGCCCGACCGAGTTGAAAGAACTAAAGGCTCAACTCAAGGATTTGCTAGATAAGGGTTTTATTCAACCAAGTATATCTCCATGGGGTGCCCCAGTATTGTTTGTGAAGAAGAAGGATTGGTCTTTGAGAATGTGTATCGACTATGTCAATTGAACAAAGTCACTAAAAAGAACAAGTACCCTCTCCCTAGGATTTATGACTTGTTCGATCAACTCCAAGGAGCGAGTTACTTTTCAAAGATTGACTTAAGATCGGGTTATCACCAACTTAAAGTGAGGGAGGTTGATATTCCGAAAAAGGTATTCCGAACAAGATATGGTCACTTTGAATTCCTAGTTATGTCATTTGGTCTAGCAAATGCCCCGACGACTTTCATGGACCTTATGAATCGAGTTTTTAGAAAGTATCTTGATTTGATTGTGATTGTCTTCATTGATGACATTTTCATATACTCTAGGAGTGAAAATGATCACATGAGACATTTGAGGATAGTTTTGCAAGTTCTCAAGGATAACCAACATTTTGCTAAGTTTAGCAAGTGTGAATTTTGGTTGAGATCGGTTGCATTTCTTGGTCACGTTGTCTCTAGCGAAGGGGTAGAGGTTGATCCGAGAAAGACAGAAATGGTCAAAAGTTGGCCTAGATCTTTGAGTCCTACCGACATCCGAAGTTTTCTACGGTTAGACGGTTACTATAGGAGGTTTGTTAAGGTATTCTCGTTTATCGCATCTCCATTAACGGCCTCAACCCAACAGAAATCCAAGTTCGAATGGTCAGAATCATGTGAAAAGAGCTTCCAATTATTAAAGGATAGACTCATCTCCGCTCCGGTATTAACCTTACGCAAGGTACCAAAGGGTTTGTGGTTTATTGTGATGCCTCCCGAGTGGGTCTAAGATGTGTGCTCATACAACATGGCAAATTCAAAGCTTATGCCTCTAGGCAACTCAAGCCACATCAGCAGAATTACCCAACTCATGACCTTGAGCTTGCGTCAGTGGTATTTGCCTTGAAAATTTGGAGAAACTATCTCTATGGGGTACATGTTGATGTGTTCACCGCTCACAAGAGTCTACAATATGTATTGACTCAAAAAGACTTGAATCTATGCCAAAGAAGGTAGTTAGAACTTTTAAAGGATTATGATAGGAGCGTCCTTTACCATCCTAGGAAAGCTAATGTGGTTGCAGATGCACTAAGACGGGTAGTGTGGCTCATGTGGTTGATGATAAGAAAGAATTAGAGAAAGAGGTACATAGGTTGGCTCGTTTGGGGATTTAACTAAAAGACTCTCCAAAGGGTGGTTTCGTGGTTTGCCACAACTCCGAGTCATCTTTAGTTTTTGGGGTTAAATCTAAGCAACACCTCGATCCTCTATTGATGGAGTTGAAGGAAACATTCCTTAGTAAGTTTAATGAGTCTTTCTCTAAAGGAGAAGATGGGGTGCTTAGGCACCAAGGAAGGTTGTGCGTACCGGATGTGGATGGCTTAAGGGAATTGATCATGGAAGAGGCTCATGGATCTCGGTATTCTATCAATCCGGGTGCCACAAAGATGTATCGTGACTTAAGAGAAATTTATTGGTGGAATGGTATGAATAGGGACATAGCGGATTTTGTTGCTAAGTATCCAAACTACCAAGAAGTCAAAGCGGAGCATCAAAGGCCGGGTGGCTTGACTCAAAATAGAGATATTCCTACATGGAAGTGGGAGGATATTAACATGGACTTCGTAATAGGGTTTCCTCGTACTAATAGATAACATGACTTGATATGGGTCATTATGGATAGGCTAACCAAGTCCGCACATTTTCTTCCCGTCAAAGTCACATATCTGCGAAAGACTATGCCAAATTGTACATCAAAGAGATAGTGAAGTTACATGGGTCCCCTTTGTCCATCATTTTGGGTAGAGGTACTCAATTTACCTCCCATTTTTGGAAAGCTTTCCAAAGTGGGATCGGTACGAAGGTAAAGCTTAGTACCGATTTTCATCCCAAGACGGATGGACAAACATAACGCATTATTCAAACTCTTAAAGACATGTTGAGGTCTTGTGTAATTGATTTTAAAGGGAATTGGGATGATCACCTTCCTTTTATAGAGTTCTCCTACAACAATAGCTACCATTCAACTATCTATATGGCACCCTTTGAGGTGCTTTATGGGAGAAGGTGTAGATCCCCGGTTGGATTGTATGAGGTAGGTGATTTTGCTCTACTTGGTCCCGATTTGGTTTATGAAGCCCTCTAGAAGGTTCGGTTTATAAATCTTATACCGACAATAGAAAGAGGGACCTTGAATTCGAAGTAGAAGATTGGGTCTATTTGAAAATTTCACCCAAGAAAGGGGTGATGAGGTTTGGAAAGAAAGGGAAACTTAGTCCTCGTTATGTGGGCCCGTATGAAATTTTGAAGAGAGTAGGGAGTGTTGCCTATGAGTTGAAGTTGCCAAATGAGTTTCCATTATTCATCCTGTGTTCCATGTTTCTATGCTTAAAAAGTGTATAGGTGATTTGGTTTCCATTCTCCCTCTAGAAGGTTTAGGGATAAAAGAGGACCTTTCTTATGAAGAGATATCGTTTGAGATCTTGGATCGCCAAGTTAAGAAATTGAGAAATAAGGAGGTTGCCTCCAAAAAAGTTCTATGGAGGAACCACCTTGTTGAGGGAGCAACATGGGAGGCCGAGGCCGACATGAAGTCCCACTATCCTAATCTTTTTCCCCTCACTCCTAGACAAGATTGAGGTTAGTAGTTCATTATATGACTATTATGAATAAAGTTAAACTTATCATGTTTTTCTAAATATGTGCATATTATAGTAGAAATTCATGTCTAAGTTGAGTTCTTTTCTTTTCCATGAAATGTGTTTCTTATGGTTGACTTTCACTTGATGTGTGTGGTGTGCTATAAGTATTCATGGAAGTGTTATTGAGCATAATTGGTGTTGTTTTGATAAGAAATCAGCATGACAACTTTTATGTTTATATTGAGCTCATATTGAAATGGAGAAGGTAGTTCCTCCTTATGTGATATGAAAAGTTGAGCTTGTGTTATGGTGTGTTGTGGATTAAGTTCCTATGTGTTATTGCTATGATTATATGTTTAAAGGAGTGAATGATTCCTCCAATGATTTGTGACTCATTTTGTGTATATTGTTGTTGGCTGGGCTGCTAGTCTTGAGTCTCTTCTTCCCTTATAAAGGTCTAGAGTGTCATTCGGGGATGAATGTTCCTAGGGGGGGCAGTATTGACACACTCCGGAAATTCCATGACCTATACTAGAGCCTTATATGTTTATTAATGATTATTTTAGACCTAAATAAGTGTAAAAAACTTGTTTGAGAAGTATTGGGGCCATAGCATTAAAGAAAGGCCTTAACGTTCAGAAACTAGCGAAATTGAACTAGTTAACGTCCCTATGTTTGGTGAGGTTTTGGAGGGTCATATTAAGTTCAAAACTTGTAAAAAAATACTTTAAATAGGTAAAATGTAGTATAGAGGGTCAAAAATTATAGTCACGACACCCCAAGGACCACCGGAAGAGTCCTTGGGGAGGACCCGAACATGGGAGAGCAGGCTGCCAAAGTAGCCTGCAAGCAACCAAGAAATTGGTGGCTGCTGCATGAAATCCAAACTTGGCCTCGCGACGCAGGGCCTACACGAGGGTCACTGCCTCAACCCAGATTTCAAAAATAAATTTTGAAATTAACCCCGCCACGCGCAGCTACTTTCCTGATTCGTAAAAGTCGTATTTTGAACATTTTGACTTCACAAAAAGACCCATTTAAGTGAGGGGTCTTTTGGGTAATTTAAGGGGTGACTATATAAGTTATTAGTCAGTTTTAAGTCATTTTTACCCACTCCAATCAATTCCCCAAAACAAAAACTCAAAAGCTGTCATCTCTCTCTACTTTCTCTCTCCCTGAATCCTCCATAAAAAGACAAAAAAGCTTGATGAAGAAGACCAATTTCTCTAGAGTTTCACTTGGATTTTGTGGGTTAAAATTCATTAAGTTATGGTTTCTTTCACTCTTGGGATTTTTTTCCCCAAGAGGTCCCTCCAAAAGATGATTTCTAAATCCCCCAAAGTCTAGGTTTTCTTCTACACATTTGTCTTCTTTGAAAAACAAAATTATGAATCAATTGTGATGAATTATGATGAATTAATGTTGTTTAAGTATATATTGATGGTTAATTGGTGATTTCCTATGATATTTCCCTAGACCCATGCCCTTCCCCTAATCTCATGAAAACCTTGAATTGATGTGGTGAATTGTGAAGATCATGAACATGTAGATTGACTACATTTTTGTTAATTATGTAATTGCTTCTTGAATTTACCTTGTTTATGTAATTGGTTATGTATCCTTGATAATGGAAGTATGAAGGTTCTTGGAAGAGCAATGAGGTATGTTGATTGGTTCTTCTTGGATTCAATTATGAATTATGAGTTACTTAGATAGTAATGCTTCTAGGTCTAATGTGTGGTTGTGACGTTGATGTTAAGTATTCCTCATCCTTAAACCTAGACTATTGAATTGATTATGAATTATGTAAGTATGTTATTATATGATTATAATATGATTGAAAGTAGTTTCTCATTATTATAATAAAGTGTTGAGTGAGAGGTTTTTTTACTTGTATGTGGTTTCTAAAGTGAAAGGATAGTTCTCACTCATGAATTCCTATGAGCTAGTATCATAAGATGTTCACATAAGGGTCTAGAAGAGACTAAAGTGAACTTGTATGATGAAATAATATGATTAATAAAGGGAATAATTGCTTAGCACCAAAAGGGCATGTAAATGAGATGAAGGTCTCACGTTTAGCAAGTCCGCCCTCCCACATGGGTTTCCTCACGTTAGTAAGTCCGGATTGCCAAGCTATGTGTTGTCTTATGAGATGGAAACATCCACATTAGTAAGTCAAGGTTTCTAGCAACAATCTCCTAGAACCTTAACTATGTGCCCACATAGGACTCTAGCTTAGTGGGTCCACTAGATAGCTACGTACAAATGGTTACATCTTAGGCAAGTGTTAACTTCTCTTTTCGGTGTGGGAGTAGAACATCGGATTCCATGTATCTCACATGGTCTCATGTCGGTTATTTCACTTCTTTCCCTAACGTAAAAATTAAATGAACAAGTTAAGTATGTGAACTCTTATTAGGGTTGTCTTGAAGGCTACTACATAGGGTAAGGGAGGGTATGTGACTTCTCTTACTCATTGCACATGTGGGATCCTAAGGGATGGTTCTAGTAGTGTTCTTTTATGATTATGATTATGATTACGATTATGATTATGTTAATATACTATGAATAGTATTGATGTATCAAGCATGTATTTATATGGTATGAGAATATGTTGTAAGTATAAAGTGGGTGGCTTAATGTGATACTTATCTTGGAATGGTATTATGGGGTTCTATTCTTGGCATTGCACAAGTGTTGCTTGAGTTGCTTATGTGTTGGGTTGATATTATGTGGAATTGACTTATTATGCTTAGGGCTAACCCATCGACAGCCCCTTAAGTTGGCATTAACTTTTACTTAGACATCTCAAGTAAGATTTGTTCATTTTGAACACTTTAAGTAGGAGTTTGCTATGTCATTTTGACATTTTTTGGTGGCATGGCATAATGAGTGCATAACACTCACTACCAGTGCGTCAGAGCTTTATTTAGCCTTTTTTTAATTTCTTTTTTGTCTTGTCCTATTTTCAACTACCATTTTCATAAATTTAAACTCCTTTCATGGTGAAAAGCGTTTGACAGAAACTTTAGAGTCAAATATATATCACACTGCTAATAGTCAAATTAATTTAATTATTTGTTTATAAATCAGGACTCATTTAAATTATGTGGTTCAAAATCATTATTTTGAACAACATAAATTTCTTCATTTTTTTCAAATAATTGGTGGAGATTTATCTTCAAATATCATCATTGGTGGAGATTTATCTTCAAATAATTTTGAACCACATAAATTTCTTCATTTTTTTGGGTCCTATTTTCCTCAATTTTCTGTTTTAACTCCACTATAGATATAGAATAGGAATTATTTTTCACTCAAATCATTCAAATTTCATCTCATACTTATTTTATAGGGAAGAAGATTTAATATATTTGAATCTTTAAAGAATAGTGAAAGCTCAAATATGGCGGAGAAGACAAATGGGTAGGGGTGGGTTTGACTTTGGTGGAGAAGGCGTACGATTGGTGTGTGCAGGTAGGGGGGGATTGGGGTCAGTGGTGGTTTGGTATTCTGCAAAAAAACTTCTTTTTAAAAGTGATTAAGTTTTCTTTTTGTGATTATTTGGTCAAAATGTCACGTGTCATCAATTCACTGGTTATTTTTATTGATTTTATGAAAATTCATTGTTTAAGAATTATTTAGGGGGAAAATGACAAATGTCCTCATTTTATTGGATACATTACAGGTCACTCGCGAGTGTAACACACATTATATATTTTTTGTTTTTTCAAAAAAAGTGTTAAAATGACACAACGCAACCCTATATGAGGTGTCTAAAATGAACATTGTCCAGTTGAGGCATCTAAATGAAACTTCGTGCCATCTTTAGGGGGCCACCGATGGGTTTGGCCTTATGCGTATTATGTATGCATGTTGAGTTAAGTTGTTAGAAAGCATGATTTTGACTAAATTGTCCTTTTCTCATGCATTGATAATTTTTGTGCATAAAAGCTATACTTAGTACATGTGGTTTGTACTAACCCATATTTTCTCCCCTTTTCCCGAACATTTTAGGTTCGGGCCATTGAGGAGATACGTGGATATTGGATAAGAAGACTTGGATCTTTCCTAAGTCAACTGGTGAGTCCTCATGAGTTCCGAGGATAGAGCGACTCATCAAGCCTTATTAGTTTTGTCTATATTTTGAGACAATTATTCCATTTCATTGTTGAGACTTCATTGTAGCCTATATGAGCATATTGTAATAGACTAAGGGCTATGCCCAAACTATTGTGATTCATTCTTTAGATGGTTAAATGTGAGACGAACTCTTAGACTATGTTGATGTTAAATGTTAAGTGAGAGACCTATGTAAGCTTTATAAGCGAGAGGTCTATGTAAACCCCATATATTATATGTGAGAATTCTAAGTATACTTCGCTATATAGAAAAGTTTTAAATTTTCTGTGTTTTTGACCTATGATGTGCTATGATGTATGCTAAGGGTTTGTCTTAGTCCTCTCAGAGGACGACGACGCCGGTTAAGCCTAGGGGGACTTTTGGTCATAACAGACAAACAACCGATTAAATGGTTACTTGTGTTATTTTAAGTTAACAATTTTTTAAAATCTATCTAGTAAATAAAATAAAAATATTATTCTTAGAAATCAATTTAACCCCCCCCCCCCGCCGCCATGATGGTAGTTCTCTTCTCCACTACGTCCAACAATTTTCTTTATTTTTTTAATATCTTTAAAATTGTTTCAGATTTTTTTTACTATTTTAATTTATTGTTACTTTGAGAAAATAAGAGAGGGGGAGGATGGAGGGAGAGAAATAGAGAAGAAATATGAAATATCTGTGTTTGTATTAATTTTTCTGGCGAAAAAAGTTGAGGGAGGTGATAGTAGATTTAGAAAAATAATACAATGAATAAAAATGACTTCAAAGTGGATTTGAATAAAAAATGTGACTTTAATTGAAGGAGTTTAGCTTGAAAAAGTGGTGGCTTGAGAAATAGAGAAGAAGAAGAGAAAATAAAATAAAAAAATGTCTAAATAAATCCTTTCACGTGCAATTGTTTAGTGTATTACACTTACTTTCACATGTAAGCTAAAATTATCAAAATGACACAATGAGACCTTAATTACATGAGGTGTCTAAAATGAATAACTCTCGATTGAAGTGCCTAAGTGAAAGTTGCTGTCAACTTTAGGGGGCTAACGATAGATTTTGCCGAATTAATTGGAAGTACTGCTTCAATCCCAAATTTTACAATCATCACAACTTTCTTTCATAACTCCTTTCCATAGTTAAACTTCAGACACCATTTATATAATGAACTTTTGTATTTTATATTAAAAATTCTAACTACCCTAACCCTATCTAATTTGTCTTTCATGACTGCTGACCATTCCACTAAATGATGATTTATTGTTGTTGCTCTCACCTTCTCACAAGGAGTCTGATTGAATGTATTTACTGCACTAAATGATGATTTATTGTTGTTGCTCTCACCTTCTCACAAGGAGTCTGATTAAATGTATTTACTGTTTACAGGGATTAAAAATACTAGAAGATAACCTATCAATAGAATAATACATGTTTTTCAAATTGTGCAACATTTTACCGTATTTTTATACCATACCAAGTGATTGTGAAATTCTCTCATTCCACAGACCATCCAAAGCACTCATTGTAAGTATATATACATCAAAATCATTTTAAGAGTGTGACGTACTGCACAATTCAAATGGCTGATCATTTAAGTAAAATTAATAACTTATTAGAGAAATCCAAATTTTATTTAAATGCATGATATTTTCTTATATTTTATGAAGAAAAATGTACCGTCTCTTTTTTTCTTCCAAACCTTAACGTTTTAATTCTTCATTGAAATATTTTTCTAACAACAACAACAACATACCTTGTGAAATTTCACTAGGTGGGGTCTATAGAGGGTAGAGTGTACGCAAACCTTGACACTACCTAAAGGAGGTAAGGAGTATTTTCGGAAGACCCTCATCTCAAGTACATGAAACTCAATGAAAGGAAGATGAAAACAATGAAGAGAACATAAGAGTTAATAATAGAAGAAATAATAAGAATGACAAATTAGGGTTATAATTAAATGCAATACATAACATATGTAATGACAAGAACTACAAGCCTAGACTACAATGACACTAACATGCAATCTTCTACTCTGATACATGATCTCCACTCCTTCCTATCTAAATTCATGTGCTTTGTAATATGAAGATGTGTCAATTCCTGTCAAATCACCTCTCCCCAACACTTTTCCAGACTACCTTTACCTTTCCATGTGCCCCGTATAGTCAACCTCTCACACCTCCTCACTAGGATGTCAGCGCACCTTTTCGTCATGAACCTAAACCATCTCATTCTCTCTTTCCTCATATTGTCTAAAAGAGAGTCCACTCCCACCTTCTTTTGGATAACCTCATTCATAATCTTTCCACTCTTAGAATTCCCACCAATTCATTTGAACATCCTAATCTTCGAAACATGCATCTTCTGAACATGTGAGTTCCTGACCAGCAACACTCTACCCCTTACAACAAGAATGTTCTAACCACCACTGTATAGAACTTACATTAGAGTTTAGCTGGTACCTTCGTACCACACAATACTCTAGAGGCAAGACCCCATTTAATACATGCCACCCCAATGCAATGTGTGATATAATTATCGATATCCCCTCTAGCTTAGATTATAGATCCAAGATACTTAAAACCATATTTCCTGGAATAGTCTGTGTTTCATGCCTTACTTCTACATTTGATCATCCAATGCAATATTAAATTTGCACTCCAAATACTCTAATTTGGTCTTACTCAATAAAAACCCTTTGGACTCAAGAGTTTGTCTCTGTATCTCCAACCTAGCATTAACTCTACCCCGTATCTCATCAATACATACTTTTTCGTATGCAAATAACATAGATCATAGAACCACTTTCTGCATAGACAACGTCAATCATCCATCACTAAGGCAAATAGGAAATGGCTAAGAACTAATCTGATGAGATGTACTAGTCAACCACGTGCCAAGGGACATGGTTGATAATAAACTAAAATGCAGTAGACGATACTAAACTATAAAGTAAAACAACAATGAGTTTTACGTCGAAACCTCCTCGCTCAAGGGAGGAAAACCATGACCTTTCACACATGATTTTCAACTATTTTCTCTATTTCAAGAAACAAGTGAATACAAACTCCATACACATAAATAAATTGAACTCTTAATATGACCGCCCATATTAACCCCATTACAAAGAGAGCCAAAGTAATGCCTTTGCCCTCTAATTAATATAGAATTCAATGACACACTATACAATTAACTATAACTATAGTCATTATTTGTTATCACTGACAAGACTTGATGTCTTCCTTTATAGATTAGAAACAAGTCTTAAAAGTTCAACACAATAGAATTTTTCTCTAACAACACTCAAAAGACACACACGATAAATCTATCAAGTACCTTGAGGTTCTTTAAGGCTTAAGTTCTTGAAAGAAAAAATACACATTTTTTAATATTTTCTTTGAATGTCTTCACTAGGTTGTTTCATGTCAATAATGATATATTATATGTTTAAAAAAAAACTAGTTTTCTCTGATTGGTTGAGTACACTATTCTCGTTTCTTTTTCTCAACAACCGTGTCATACATGACAACCTTTCCACATGCTTCCCATTTGACTTCACATACCAGATTAACTATGGGACCTAGTTTCATGTTTCTGAGTATTATCACAACTTCAAATTCTAACATTTCTCCCCTTTTTGATGATGACAAACAAACACATTATTCTTTTCCCTACCACCAATGTGTCTCAACATACATTTCCAAGATCAGTCATTTCAACAACAACAACTTCCCCTTGTCACCAATAAGTTCCAATGTCACCTAATATAATCGCCCCTATACATTTTACCACCTTTTTACATAAAAAAAAGTTAGAGTAGCAAATGGAAGCAAGATGTCAAGCATAGACGTAATGAACTCAGAACGAAAGGGAGACACATAACATGAGTAAATAAGAAGACAGAGAAGCGTCATCACATAAAAAACAATCCAATATATTATTAATAAAGGAAAGCATCCACCATACTGTCTATAAATAAAATGACAAAAGGTAACAAAGTAATAGTGCCACTGTCGGATACAAAAAATGACTTGGAAGGACTTTAAGATGGAGGGGGTTGGGGGACAAAGGATTGTAGGATCTGGTTTATGAGGGTGCAACTTTTGGTTTAGAGACTTGACCTCAACGTCCAATTTGGCATTTGATTCAATCAACTTAGCATTGTGAAACTTCATTGCTTCAACATCCTCCTACCCACATGTACTTGGACCTTGTCCCTGAGACTATTCCTTCTAAAGTAGTGCCTTACGCCTCACAATCTCCAAGTCTTTTACCGCTAGTAGGGTAGTACGATCATCAATTTCCCATTTTAGCACTTCATATTGTTGAAGAAGCTTGACGACCTGAGACTTCGACCTCACCTTTCCCTCAATACATTAAAACTCAATCAATGTAGATATGTAGAAGACATGTTTTATTGTCTTAACAACTCTTTTGCCAAGAGGCACATTAAAATGATTGAAGATCTGGTTCAACAGATACCTTTAACAGATATATGTAAGCCATACCAGGAAGTCCACTTTATCCATCATAACTCTATGTATATGCTCCAACATAATCCCAGAAAGATTTATGGCTTTATATATGTCTAATAGTTCCATCAGAAATAGGTATGCTGAAGCAACCACAATCCTTTTATCAGTGTGAGGTAAGAGTACTTTGTTACTTATTTAAAGTACAATAGGTGTTCACACTTAAGATATTCATGACAATTCTTTAGGACTTGATATCTTCCACTTTGACGGCTGACTTAACATACAACTTAGAAGGCACACACACTTCTACTGACATGTTAACCTCACATTGGACTTCAAAAATGATAATCACCACGTCCTAATTCCAATAAATATCTATCCCATGATCATGAGTATCAATGCTACCATCTTATGAAGTAGCATCTTGTAATAGAACTCACAAATTCTGGTTCATGCAGGAAAGGAACAGGACATTCGAGTAGATTCTCCAGTTCTTGTAAAGCCACACAATTGACAATACATCTCATACTTGGTTTTTCCAAAAAATACAGATTAAATACCCTACAATTTAAATCCATTTAGGTTACTAGAGTAGCTACTCGCTCCTCTCTAGTCAATTCTTTGCCAGCATTTTCAGTTTTTAATAAATGAACCAGGTCCCTCCACATAATTAGACCTACGTTCCACTACCTCTTTCAAAGAATCCAGTACCCCTTCCAAAAACCCTTTTTTATCTGTTTTCTTTCGCTTTGTCACACACTTTGACTATGATTCTTTGCCTTAATGTTTTCCCATGTAAAGCCTTTCTGATTTTCTTTACCTCTCGTACTATGCCCTCTGATTTAATACACTATTATCTAGATTTGGAGCCTGTGACACATCAATTAGGTCCTTAGGAAGACAAGTTTGTCCTCAAACACAATAGTTTCCTTGTTGCGTCTATTCTGAGTTGTTCGTTCATTATTGGAAACCATGGAATCATTCAACACATTTTGAAGATCTTTGGTATAGGGGCCAAACTCGATCATATTCCCTTTCACTTTTTTAGAACTTGGGATTTTCACAAGAACCAACTTCTAAGATCCCTTTTGTTGTTATGAATCCTTGGATGCTAAAGAAGGTTGAGCAATGATTTAGGTGGAAATGGGTTCCTGCTCATTCGCTTTTTGTATATCCTTTTTTTCCATACTAGAGGAAAACTTTGTTCATCTTCTACCACGTCCTCTTGAATAAAATGAAGGTGTAATTGAGTGTTTAGAGTTTGATCAAATAAAGGTATAATGTCGTGTTCAATTGGATGTTGTGATTTGTCAATTTCACAATTTGGAGGTTGGATATATCCTTTCATATTAGTTAGGCTTTGCACAACACATCTTCACATGCGGCTATGATATTAGACTATGTACCCTTTTCTAATGAGAGGTCTCAATCAAATACTCATTCAGATCAGACATAGTTGACGACAAAGGGCTAGGTTGGGATAAGACTTATGGTTTAGTAGGTTACTCCTCAATAAGAGGATGTACTACATATCGTGCCTCATAATGAATAGAGCCATGAAGGTTGCTCTCTTTTGAAGGAGTGAGAACAAGAGTTTGAGAACATGAGAGATTTTGTTTGGGAGAGGCGTTGAACTATGGAGTTCATCATAAGGGAGTAAGACTTTGGTGCTACAAGTAGTTGAATCATCGATTTCGCTTACTCCTTAAACTGGAGTTGAAAATGAGGGCATCTCAGGTAAGGTTGAAGTATTGAAATCAAATTGATTTGAAGATTCAGTTTACTAAGATATGGGTTCTTTGGGATAAGAAGTGGATTTCCACAAATATAGGAGGGATTGAAAGTGATTTGGAAGAGACTGAGAGTGATTTGAGTACTTGGGAGAAAACAAGGATAGGATGAAGGATTTCGTTCTCCTTTTTTATATTTAAAAGAGAGGGTTTTGTAGGTTGGTGATCTTTGGGTTTTGAAATTGACATGATATTACTTCAAGAGACCCAAACACTTGGCAAATAAAAATTTCTTTTGCAACATTTAATTCATAGTGAGGGGATACTAACCTCTCAACAAGGACCATGTTGCTTTTGGTGATCAGACATGAACTACCCTAATCATGTTATGCCTTCCTCTTCTCTCTAGCTAAGTCACCATGACCGTATACCTGCAGAAGGTACTAATTGAATTCATACATAAATGCAAGACAATAATCAATGATACCTGTTTTCTAATCATAATCAATAAGGGTTTTGAATGCATTGAGAACAAGAGATTAGTTTGGTTTGAGCAACCCTAGCCTTCCATTATATGCTTGGTCCTTTAATGATTTACATGATATTCCCCCATATTTAGAGCAATGGTATTATCACACATTAGGGGAATTATATCTGTGTGCACGCCACAATCTTCAAGTTGCTTTTTTATCTACAAGAGTTGAACACAACATGCGTCAACATTAACATAATCAACTTCAATTGTGGAAAAAGACACTGAGTTCTTCTACTTTGTTCCCCAAGAAATTAATGATGATCCCAAGCTGTGAGCCATTGTATAGGTAATATTTCAAGTACCCAACATAGTCTGCATCAACATATCCAATTAGATAAAAAAGTCACCTGAAGGATAGTATAGGACTAGGTCCATTGTTCCTTTTAAGATATCTCAAAATGCACTTAGCAGCCTTAAGATGAGATTCCTTAGGACATTCTTGAAATCTTGCACACATTCCCAGGCTAAACAACACATCAGATCTACTTTGATGTATTTTTCTTTAAAATGGAGGTTCCATATGTGTAACCTCGAAAATAAGTTGAGTTGCCCCATCATACTAATTTAGAATTCATTTCCCATCAATGTAGAAAAATCTTTGCATAATGCATCCGAGGTTGCCCAATAAATAATGTCATCAACATATAATTGGAGAAGTTCCTTCCCTCTTGATTTTAGAAATTGAGTGTTATCATTTTTTCCTCTCTTGAACCATTGTCAAGAAGAAACTTTGATAATATTTCATACCATGCCCTTGGTGCCTGTTTCACCCAGTACAAAGTTGTGTCCAATCTCAGCACTTGATTTGGTAGATCAACGTATTCAAAAGAAGGAGGTTGCTTGACATACTGTAACACCCCGGAAAGTTTTGGATCTAAGACTCGAATCATTCATCATAATGAGTGATATTTTTCCAAGGAATTAAAAATTTATTAAGTTTTAAGGTCACTAGATGTATCACCTTGAGTTCCAAAAAGAACTAGATTGGAAATAACAAAATCTGAAAATTTTGAGAGTTAACCTAAGTATGAGTTTTGGGTCAACTTCAACGACCATAAATCCTATAACATGATGATTTAGGTTTCATAAAAGATACCTTAGGAAATATCTTTGAAATATCTTTCCAACTCCACCAGGTTTGCTAAGTTTCGAGATAGGATAAGTGAGTTATGGCCTTTCGAAGTTAGGTTGTCCAGTTCAGAAAAGTTAGCCAAAAATAGTGAGGAGTATTTTGGTCTTTTCCTTACCCAATCAGATTTAGTTCATTTTAGTAATATTTTAGGGTTCTAATACTATTAGGTTCAATTTTATAATCCTAATATACGCCTAGGGTTTTAGTTGAGAGTTTAAGAAGAGAAAAAAAGAGAAAAGAGGAGAAAAGAGGAGAGAATCAAGCGTTCGTCGAGATTCTTGTGTCTTGTTGCGGAATTTTGACATGGGTTAATCTCTAAGAGGTATGTAATAATTTTGGTTTAGTTCACCCATACGCCAATCATGTTATTTTCAGCGAAATTTCATTCTTGAAGTTGAAAGATTAGAGTTTTTGATGAGTTCTTCATAGGTGTTCTTTAGGTTCATTCTAAATCTTGTTGTGTTGGGATTTTGATGATTTCTTGAGATGAAATCGAGTAATTTGAGTGTTGTTTTTAGTAGATTAGAGTTTAATTAAGATAAATAATCGAATCCAAGTTATTGGTGAAGAAATTGTTCGATTATAGGAGAATTAGGGTGAGAAAACGAGCTAAGAATTTCGTTGAGTTTTCTAGGTTGGGGCCCTAGTCAGAGTGCGCCAAACCCTCCTCTAAACTTTAGCGGCTGGTGTCACACACCACCCATATCGCCAGGTTTGCCTGCCCCATCCAGTTTGTCTTTGATTGGTCCGTCTGAGTTCGTTTATAGTGCACCTTCACTCCCTTTCTATTCTAACTACCCTAAGCTTCTTAAAAACGGTAACATCTTGTAACTTGAAATAACTAAGAATAAGCTAATAAACCAAGAATAATCATTTAGGAAGTAAAAAGGGAAATCTGGAATTTTTCCTAATTTTTAAAGAATGAGTTTTGGTTATTTTCAAACGACCATAACTCCCAGCTCAGAAGGAGTTAGGGTAAGTTCTTTATACGGTTGGAAATCCATTGGGAAGATCTTTCCAATGGAGCTTAGTTTTTGCATTTTCAATATTGTATGATGGATATATGCATTTCAGAAGTTGGACGTTTTACTGAGGAAAGTCCAATCCGGATTTTAGTAAGGGTATAGTAGTCTTTTCACCCTATTATTGCGTAATTCATTTTAGAGGGTTTTTAGGGTTAAAACCAAGTAGCAGAGTTGAGAACACTTAGGTCTTGGGAGAAAAAAGAAAAGAAGAGGAATACCAAGATTTATTCAAGAACGCTAAGGTTCGCTAGTGGAATTCTTGGGGGGTGATCCCTATCGAGGTAAGTGAGATCTTTCTATGTTAGGTTCATTCACCAAAACACCAACATATTTAATTCATCAAGTTTTGTATTGATTGAATGATAAATCTTGAATTTCTTGATTAACAATTATTGAATCCTTGTTTGTAGAGTTGTATTGTATCTTTAGTGGTTGTGATTCGTGTTTCCGGGGTGTTTTACGAGTCTAAACTATTGGGTATTGAGGATATTAGTGATCTTAAGTGTTTGGGGGAATATCCATGGATGTTTGGGAGGTTTAGAGTTTAAAATCATAGAAGTAAAGTCGGAGAACCTGTTTCAAAATCCTTGAGGCGCCGCGCCTACCAGAGCCCCTCAAGACAGACTCTGGGACGCCACGCCAGCCAGAGCGCCTAAGGACAATATCTCTCTGTCAAGCTCTGGTGCCCCGCGTCTCTCAGATCCCAGGGTCACCTAGAGTTCTCATTTCTCCCCTATCTTTTTGTACTAATTCCTAAGTGATGTACCTATCATTCCGAGTTGAATCCAACACTCTATGTACATTTAAACATCATGAAATCATCCATAAACATGAGAACATGATCCTTGAATCCATAATCCAATCAAGTAAAGTTAGGATCAAAGTCAAAGAAGTTAAGAGTCAAGTCTAAAAGTTAAGGAGCAAAGTCGAAGTAAGTTCTTAAATATTTCTAGAGTCTTAAACAAACATTTTAACTTTGTTTTAAGGCTAAAACTATAAGTTGAGCAAAGAGTAAAGAGTTAAGTTGAAATTTCTTTCTTCAAGAATATATGGGGACTAAGCACCCCCAAAGAGAAGTAAGAATGTTTTCACATTTAAACAAGCAGAGAAACTATTATTTCCAAGAGAGCTTTTAAACCATAGTTTTGAGCACTAATCTCAAATAACAGAATTAGTATGTTTTAAAAACATAAGAGCCTCTATTTATTTTTAGGAGTAGTATTGAGCACCGATGTGGGGATGCGAGTTCATATTAACTCAAGTCTCCATGTAAACCATGTAGCCATCATGGGTAAAAGAGGCTCATACTTTTTAGATGAACCCTTTTCATATCATACTAGTGGATCTATTAGGCAGTTCAGGTCCTATACTCTGTCAAGGTTAGGATGGCCGAGCAGCGTGTGCTGAGTAATGATGTATCATCACTATAGCTCTTAAGTGATGGTTGTTGGTTAGAGAAGCTCCCACAGAAGTTATTGTATTTTCTTATACATCAGTCATTTGTATTTTCACATATATCTCAGAGATTATTTGTATCCTTAAATACATTCAGAGTTTATATCATGTTTCAGTTAGCTTTTATTTATACTGCACTTAATTTTAAACTACATTATATTGAATTGTGTTAGTTAATTCATGAGTTGAACATATCCTAGCTAAGTATTCCTTCTTACTCTTTTCAATATTAAGTGTTGTTTTAGAATTCCAACTTGCATACTCATACATTCAATGTACTGATACCAGTTCGCCTACATCGTATGATGATGCAGATGCAGGTAACTAGGATCAGCATGCGGCGCACCGTTGATCCAGTGAGCAGCTTAGAGCTAGTTGGTGAGCCACCCTTCATTACGGAGGACATCTTTTGTTTTAGCTATTTGTTTAGTATCTAGTTGTTAGGATGATTATGGGTCCTATCCCAACATCCATCTTTATATTAGAGGCTTCATAGACATATGCCATTATTTTTTCTTAGTCTTTTCTTTTACTTGTATTTGACTAAGATTTGGGTTTCCACTTTAGCTAATTACTTTCTTTAAAGTTGTTGCTTGAGATCATATTTGATGTTGAGTCTTCCGCTGAGTTAAATAAGCCAGGTCAAGGGTACGCTCATGGCTACAAGTGTTCATCGGGTTCCGACCACGTCTAGGGTGTAGACTTGGGGCATGACAAACTTGGTATCAGAGCACAGAGTTCAAGAGTCCTAGGTAGTCTATGAAGTCGTGTCTGTAGAGTCTTAGTCATCGGTGTAAAGCGCGCCACATCTATGATTAGGAGGCTACAACATTTAGGAATATGTCACTTCTTCCATATTCCTTTTCATGCATTAGAGTTTATCTCTAAAAGTCTTTCTCCAATTTGTGCTTGTGCAGGTTTCAAATAGCAATGCCTCCACGAAGAGTAGCAAGAGGTCGTCCAGCTAGGATAAATGAAGAAGCTAAGGAACAAGAGTTACCCAATGCTTCTGAAGTGCAACCTCAAGGGGAGGTTACTAATGCTGAGTTTCGTGAGCCTATACGGATGTTGAGTCAAGTTGTAACCAACTAAGTCGAGCAACAAAGAGGAGCTTGAAAAGAAAGGGCTGGCACTTCGAGGATTCGAGAATTCTTGAGGATGAATCCCCGAGACTTCACCGGTTCGAGCACTACTGTGGATCCAAAAAACTTTGTGGAAGAGTTGAAGAAGGTGTTTAATGTGATGCATGTGGTTGGCGCTGAGAGAGTTGAGTTAGCTGCATATGAATGACGAGTGTGGCTAGACCTTGGTTTGATCAATAGAAGGATGGTACAGATGAGGATGTACCACAGCCAAGTTGGGCTTGCTTTGAAAAAGCCTTTTTGGGGCGTTTCTTTCCCCGAGAACTGAAGGAAGCAAAGGTACGGGAGCTCCTTACCCTGAAACAGGACTCCTGAGAGTTCATGAGTATGGGTTGAAGTTCACCCAACTGTCTCTCTATGCTCCGGATATGGTTAAGGATATGAGGAGCAGAATGAGTTTGTTTGTCGCTGGTTTGGGTCGTGCTTCAAGTAAAGAAGGTAGGGCTGCAATGTTGATTGGCGACATGGACATATCCAGGCTAATAGTCTATATACAGAATGTTGAAGAGGAAAAGCTGAGGGACAAAGAGTAGTATAGAAACAAGAAGATCAAGACCGGGAATGAGTCTGGCCAACAGAAAAGTGGTTTGAATCGACCACAATTCCAAAAGCAGAAGAGGCATGCACCATCATCTGCTAGTGCACCTTCGCCCAGAGACAGAGTTGAGCATCATGATCAGAATTCCCGAGCTAGTCCTGCATATTCACAAGGTAGTGTGGTGCAGGGAGGTAGTAAGCCTCCTGCCTGTGCCAAGTGCGGTAGATATCACTCCAACATATGTCTGAACACTCCGCGAGTTGTTTCAAGTGCGGTCTGACTGGGCATTTCATGAAAGAATGTCCCAAGAGTAAGCAAGGCAGTGGTAATGGGGGTAATAGAGCTCAGTCTTCATCAGCTGCTCCACCGGACAGGGCTGTATCTAGGGGAGATACTTTTTGTGGTGGCGGAGGAACAAATCGCTTGTATGCTCTCAATAATCGCCAAGAATAGGATGATTCATCAGATGTTGTTATCGGTATGATTCGAGTCTTTGACTTTACTGTTTATGCATTGTTAGACCCAGGAGCAAGTTTATCGATTGTAACTCCCTATGTTGCAATGAACTTTGAAATTATCCTTGAAAAACTTAGCGAACCATTCAGTGTTTCTACGCGTATTGGTGAATCCATTCTAGCAGAAAGAGTCTCTCATGATTGTCCTATTTTCGGCAGTCACAAGAGTACAATGGCAGATTTAATAGAGTTAGACATGGTAGATTTTGATGTTATTTTAGGTATGGACTGGCTCCATGCCTGTTATGCATCAATATATTGCAGAACTCGAGTTGTCAAATTTCAGAATCCAAATAAGCCAGTAATAGAGTGGAGTAGTAGTTCAGCAGTGCCTAAGGGTAGTTTCATTTCATACCTAAAGGAAAGAAAGTTAGTTTCCAAGGGATGTATATATCACTTAGTCCGACTTAACAACTCAAGTGTTGAGGTACCTTCCTTTTAGTCTATTTCTATAGTAACTGAGTTTCCAGAAGTCTTTCCTGATGATCTACCCAGAGTCCCTTCTGAGAGAGAAATAGACTTCGGCATAGACATCATCCCAGATACTCTTCCTATCTCTATTTCGCCAAAAGAATGGCACCAACAGAGTTAAGAGAGATAAAGGAGCAGTTGAAAGATCTGTTAGATAAACGCTTCATTCGACCAAGTGTCTCACCTTAGGGCACTCCGGTTTTGTTTGTAAGGAAGAATGATGGTTCTCTTAGGATGTGTATAGACTACCGTCAATTGAATAAGGTGACCATCAAGAATAAGTATCCTCTCCCAAGGATAGATGATCTTTTCGACTAGCTTCAGGGTGCTTCTTGCTTCTTGCAAATCGATCTCAGATAAGGCTATCATCAGTTGAAAGTTAGGGAATGTGATACTCCAAAGATAGCTTTTAGAACCAGATATTTACATTATGAAGTTTTGGTCATGTCCTTTGGTTTGGCGAATGCACATGTAGCATTCATGAATGTTATGAACAGAGTCTTCAACCCTTATTTAGATCTGTATGTTATCGTCTTCATTGATGACATACTGGTTTATTCAAGGAACGAAGAAGATCATGCTAGTCACCTCAGGATTGTTCTTCAGACTTTGAGAGCTAGGAGTTATATACCAAGTTCTCCAAGTGTGATTTTTGGCTTAAGTCCGTAGCATTCTTAGGCCACATTATTTCTGGTGATGGGATTAGGGTTGATACTAAGAATATAGAAGCAGTTCAAAGTTGTCCTAGACCCACATCTCTAACAGATATAAGGAGTTTCTTGGATTTGGATGGCTATTATAGGAGATTTTTTGTAGGATTTTCATCTATCTCGTCTCCTTTGACCAAGTTAACTCAGAAGACAGTCAAGTTTCAATGGTCTGAGGCTTGTGAGAAAAGCTTCCAGGAGTTGAAAAAGAGATTGACTACGCCTCCAATTTTGACCTTACCAGAGGGTACTCAAGGTTTTGTGGTGTATTGTAATGCATAAAAAGTTGGCATAGGCTGTGTGTTGATGCAAAATGGTAAGGTTATAGCGTATGACTCCAGATAGTTGAAGGTTCATGAGAAAAATTATCCAACTCACTACTTAGAATTGGCTTCAGTAGTTTTTTCTTTAAAGATATGGGGTTACTACTTGTATGGTGTTCATGTGTACATATTCACTGATCACAAGAGCCTCTAATATGTGTTCACTCAGAAGGATCTCAATCTCAGACAGAGGAGGTGGTTAGAATTACTCAAGGATTATGACATGAGTATTCTTTACCACCCAGGTAACGCTAATGTGGTTGTTGATGCCTTAAGCATGTTGTCCATGGGTAGTACCACCCATGTTGAAGAAAAAAAGAGGGAGTTAGCTAAAGAAGTAGGCAGACTTGCACGCTTGGGAGTCAAACTTATGAATTCCACAGAAGGAGGTATAGTGGTGACTAATGGGGCTGAATCATCACTAGTGTCTGAGGTGAAAGAAAAGCAAGACAAAGACCCCATTTTTCTTGATTTGAAGGCAAATGTTCATAATCAAAGTGTATTATCTTTTGAACAAGGGGGGTATGGTGTGCTAAAATGTCACGGTAGGTTGTGTGTACCTAGGGTGGATGAACTCCAAGAGAGGATCATGGAGGAATCTCATAGCTCAAAATATTCCATTCATCCGGGTTTCACAAAGATGTATTGCGATTTGAGAGAGGTGTATTGGTGGGAAGGCATTAAGAAGGGCATTGCTGAGTTTGTTGCCAAGTGCCCCAATTGCCAACAAGTGAAAGTAGAGCACCAAAGGCTGGGAGGTTTGTCTCAAAATATATAAATTATGGAATGGAAGTGGGAGATGATTAATATGGACTATATCACAGGCTTGCCAAGATCTCACAGGCAACATGATTCTATTTGGGTGATTGTCGGTAGAAAGACAAAGTCAACCCATTTCTTGCTGGTAAAGACTACCTATTTGGCCGGGGATTATTCTAAGTTGTACCTTCAAGAAGTGGTAAGACTTCATGGAGTTCCGGTCTCCATTATTTCTGATTGAGGTACACAATTTACTGCACAGTTTTGGAAATCTTTCGAGAATGGCTTGGGTTCAAAGGTGAACTTAAGCACTGTTTTTCATCCTCAGACAGATGGACAAGCAGAACGTACTATCCAAACTTTGGAGGATATGTTGATAGGTTGTGTTATCGACTTCAAAGGGAGTTGGGATGATCGCATACCTCTCATTGAGTTCATTTTCAACAACAATTATCATTCGAGCATCCAAATGGCTTCATATGAAGCTCTTTCTGGGAGAAGACGCAGATCTCCTATTGGGTGGTTCAAAGTTGGTTAATCAGGGTTGATAGGACCATATCTAGTTCACCAAGCCATGGATAAGGTGAAGGTGATTCAAGAGAGATTGAAAACGGCACAGAGTTTCCAAAAGTCCTACACATATGTTAGGAGAAAGTTGTTAGAGTTTGAGGTGGATGATTGGGTATATCTAAAAAATTTACCCATGAAGGGTGATATAAGGTTTGGAAAGAAGGGTAAACTTAGTCTCTGGTATATTGGACCTTATATAATCTCCAAGAGAGTGGGCAATGTGGCTTATGAGTTGGAGCTACCCCAAGAGTTAGCGGCGGTTCATCCGATATTCCGTATTTCTGTGTTGAAGAAGTGCTTGAGTGATCCTTCATTGATTGTACTAACTAAGAATGTTGAGATTAAAAAATAGCTAATCATATGAAGGAATTCCGATTCAGATCTTGGATCATCAAGTTCACAAGTTGAGGACAAAGGAATTTGCATCAGTCAAGGTCTTTTGGAGGAACCAATTCGTTGAAGAAGCAACTTGGGAAGCTAAGAAGGATATGAAGAAGATATATCCACATCTCTTTGAATTCGGAGAGAATTCAGATCAAGGTATTAAATCCTCTTCTTACCGCTTTATAAGACTACGTGAAAGCATGTTGTGTTTTGCGTTTGTTGTTGAGAGCTGAAATGATGTTACTACCCTTAGCTTACTGAAAGAGTTCTCATTCGAGGACAAATTCTCTCAAGAGGGAGATATTGTAACATCTCGTAACTTGAAATAACTAATAATAAGCTAAGAAACAAAGAATAATCATTTTTGGAAATAAATAGGGAAATCTGGAAAATTTCCTAATTTTTAAAGAATGAGTTTTGCTCATTCTCAAACGGTCATAACTTCCAGCTCATGAAGATTTAGGAATAGTTCTTTATATGGTTGGAAATTACTTGGGAAGATATTTCCAACGACGTTGAGTTTACGTATTTTTGATGTCATATGAGGGAGATATACCTTTCAGAAGTTGGATTATTGGACTTAGGAAAGTTCAATCCGAATATTAGTAAGGGTAAAGTAGTCTTTTCACCCTAGTATTGCCTAATTCATTTTTAAGGGTTTATTAGGGGAAAAACCAAGTCCCAATTCTATTTTAGCAAAGTTGAGAACACTTAAGGCTTGGGAGAAAAGAGAAGAGAAGAGAAGAGGAAGACCAAGATTTCTTCCAAAACGCTAAGGTTTTGCTAGTGGAATTCGTCGACGGTGATCCCTATCGAGGTATGTGAGATCTTTTTGTGTTGGGTTCATTAACCCACACACAAATATGTTTAATTCAGCAAGTTTTGTTGATTGAATGATAAATCTTGAAGTTCTTGATGAACAATTATTGAATCCTTGTTAGTAGAGTTGTATTCTATCTTTAGTGGTTGTGATTCGTGTTTTTGGGCTATTTTACGAGTCTAAAATATTATGTATTGAGGATATTAGTGATAATAAGTGTTTGGGGTAAGATCCATGGAAGTTTTGGAGGTTTAGAGTTGAAAATCAGAGAAGAACAGTTGGAGAACCTATTTGACAGATCTGGGGAGCCGCGCCTACCAGAGCCCCTCAGGACAGACTCTGTCCGTCAGGCTATGGCGCACCGCGCCTGAGGACAGTGTCTGTCCGTCTCGCTCTGGAGCCTAGCGCCTCTTAGAGAGCCAGGGTTACCTAGAGTTCCCATTTCTTCCCCGTCTTTTCGTACTAATTCCTAAGTGATGTACCTATCATTCCGCGTTGATTCCAACACTCTAAATACATTTAAACATCATGAAATCATCCATAAACATGAGATCATGATCCTTGAATCCATAATCCAATTAAAGGAAAGATAAGATCAAAGTCAAAGAAGTTAAGAGTCAAGTATAAAAGTTAAGAAGAAAGTCAAAGTAAGTTCTTAAAGATTTCTAGAGTCTTAAACAGACATTTTAACTTTGTTTTAAAACTCAAGCTATAAGTTGAGCAAAGTGTAAAGAGTTAGGTTGAAATTTCTTTCTTCAAGAGTATATGAGGACTAAGTATCCCCAAAGATAAGTAAGAATGTTTTCACATTTAAACAAGCAGGGAAACTATTATTTCCAAGAGAGCTTTTAAACCATAGTTTTGGGCACTAATCTCAAATCACAAAATCAGTATGTTTTAAAACCATAAGAGCCAGTATTTATTTTTGGGAGTAGTATTGAGCACCGATGTGGGGATGCGAGTTCATATTAACTCAAGTCTCCATGTAAACCATGTAGCCACCATGGGTTGAAGAGGGTCATACTTTTTAGATGAACCCTTTTCATTGCATTCTAGTGGATCCATTAGGCAGTTCAGGTCCTATACTCTGGCAAGGTTAGGATGGCCGAGCAGCGTGGGCCGATTAACGTTGTATCATCACTATAGCTCTTAAGTGACGGTAGTCAGTTAGAGAAGATCCCTTATTTGTAGGTTTACATACATCTCAAAGATTATTTGTATCCTTGAATACATTCAGAGTTTACAACATGTTTCAGTTAGTTTTCTTTATATTGCACTTACTTTTGAACTCCATTATATTGAATTGAGTCAGTTAATTCATGAGTTGAACAGAGTCAGGGTAAGTGTTCCTTCTTACTCTTTTCCAGCTTAAGTGTTGTTTTTGCATTCCAACTTTCATACTCGTACATTCAATGTACTGATGCCAGTTGGCCTGCATCGTATCATGATGCAGACGCATGTAACTCGGATCAACATTTGGCGCACTGTTGATCCAGTGAGCAACTCAGAGTGAGTTGGTGAGCCTCCCTTCATTCCGGAGGACATCTTTAGTTTTAGCTATTTGTTTAGTATTCAGTTGTAATGATGATTGGGGATCCTATCTCAACATATACATCTTTATATTAGAGGCTTCATAGACAGATGACATTAGTTTTTCTTTGTCTTTCCTTTCACTTGTATTTGACTAAGATTTAGGTTGTCACTTTGGCTAATTGCTTTATTTAAAGTTATTGCTTGAGATCATATTTTATGTTGAGTCTTTCACTGAGTTAAGTAAGTTAGGCTAAGGGACCGCTCAAGGCTAGAAATGGTCATTGGGTGCTGGCCACGTACAGGGTGTAGACTCAGGGTGTGACATAAACACCTAAAATCATTCCTAACATCATCATGTCCTTGAATTCACAATTCAAATTCAATGTAGAGTTGAGAGTTATGTTTTGAGAGTTCCTTCGGACATTCTAAGAAAGTCCCGTTGAGTCCTTTTGTGAAGTCTTCTACAACTTCTAGTAACTTGTTTCAAGACTCGAGTAAGTGCGTATTAGGATGAAGCGAATGTATTCATGAGTCTAAAATTTTATCATGAGATCCTCCATGTCATTAACTAAAACTCTTTGAATTCATAATTCACATTCAAGAGAGAGTTAAGAGTAGACTTGAACAAAGATTTAGAGTTCAATTGTGAATCCTTTGAGGTAAACTGTCGATTTGAACTAAGCTTTGAGTAAGTAAGTATGAGAATGAGAAGATTCGTATACATGATTTCCTTAGTGATATTTTGACCTTGAGGCGAGTGTTCACGCCCATCACTTCCGCATGAATTCCATAAATTGAGTATCATTGATAGGAGTAGTATCTCCATGTTCTAAGTCTTGAGTATTGAATTCTTTATTCCGTTTGAGATTATAATTCTAATCACGGGACTATTACATTACCCATGAAGTCTTTGAGTTGAATTTTTTATGCCCATAATTCCACATGAACCCTATAAGTCGAACAATCATGAGATGAAAAGTATATTTGAGTGCTTGAGTTGAGTAGTTCATGCTCATAATTCTGCTTGAACCCTCTTAGTAGAGCATTCTTAAAATAAGTAGTATCATTGAATTTATTGAGTTCCAAGTATTGAATTTTATCTATGGTTATTTAAAATGTTCCTTTAAGTCGTTCACGTCCATAATTCGGCATGAACCATATTTTAAGAAGTCTTTTACAAATGTTTTAACTTTGTTTAACTTAAGATTTGAGTTGAGTAAAGAGTGAGAGTGAAGTTCATTTTCTTTAAAATGATATATAGGAACTAAGTATTCCCACGATTAAATATTTTCACATTTAAGATGAGAGGAAACTGAGTTTTTCAAAAGAGTTTTGAGCAAGAAAGGGAACATCAACTCCAAAAGAGCTTTTTAAGCTAAGTTTTGTGTAATTATCTCAAACCAAAGAAAAAAATTTATTTTTAAAACTTATGAGCTAAGTATATTTTTGGGAGTAGTATTGAGCAACGATATAGGGATACGAGTTCATATTAATCAAGTTTCCATAAACCATGTAGCTATCGTGGGTATCAACGGGTCATACTTTTTAGATAATCAGTTAAGTTAAGTTAGTTGATCCATTAAGTTAAGCGTTCTATATTGCGGTAAAAGTATAGGACAGTTCTGGCAGGATAGGAAAGATGCTGTATCACCCTTAGGCTCATAGTGGTGGTTGTCGGTTAGAGAATCTCTCACATAAACTATATTACTTTATTATATAAGTAAAGTTGAGTTTATTATTGCATTTTCTTTAACAAACTAAGTTATTTTTACTGTTTTATAAAACTTTCCAAATATTGCATGTGTATTCTTGGTTTATATTGAGTTGAGTATCGAGAGTCGAATATCATATCTTTGAGTTGAGTATCTAATCTCTGAGTTGATTATCTTATTCTTGAGTTCTTCTGAGTTGAGTAAGTTGAGTAGTTTTGAGTATCCTTGAATATTCCTTGAGTTGAATAAGTTGAAAAGAGGTAAGTATGTTTCCGTTTTTATCAAGTTCAAGCTTATGCTATGCTTTAGAATTCCCTTACATGCTCGTACATTTCATGTACTGAGTCATTCGGCCTGTATCTTCTCATGATGCTGACATAGGTATTCAGGATCATCAACAGGAGCTTTGTTGATACATTCGAGAGTTAGAGTTAGGTATGGTGATCCTTCTTGCTTCCAAAGGATTTCATGTACTTTTCAGTTTCGTCCGGATGTCGTGGGTCTTGTTCCGACTTCTATCTTAATCAGTTAAATGCTTCATAGATAGTCAGTATAGTTGAGAAGTTTGTATTAGTCATTTATTTTATTAAATATTTTAAAGACTTAAGTTGCCTATTTTATGGCGAGTTGAATATATTATTTTTATTCAGAGTTTTTCATTTGAGTTAAAGTTTTGTAAAGTTGAGTTTATTGAACTTAATTCAGTTTTAAGCTTTTGCATTCTTAAGTTATTCTTCCGCTTGTAGTCAGTCAAGATGAGAGTTTGCTTGGCACCAACAATGGTTCTTGAGTGCGGTCACGTCCAGGGTGTAGACTCAGGTTGTGACACATACACCTCTTCTTTCAAATGCCAAGAAGACACTTTTTACATTTATTAGAAAGAGTTTAAATCCTATGTACGAGGCAAAAGCAATTAGAATTCTGATAGTCTCCATCCCGGCGATAGGATCAAATGTTTAATCATAATCAATTCCTTTTTCTTGATTATAGTCACGCACTACCAATCTCAACTTGTTTTTTGTGATGAATCCATTCTCATCCATTTATTTTCTGAACAACAATATAGTCCCTATTACAATTCGCTCAATTAGTCCAGGGAACATGTGCCACACTTGATTTATTTCAAATTGATGAAGCTTCTCCTGCGTTGAGATGATCTAGTCATTGCCCTTTAAGGCTTCTTTCACATTCTTAGGTTCAATGGTGGAGATTAACGCTAAGAAATCCATAAAATGCCTTGTTTGGGATCTGACAGGCATCCTAGAATCCAATGGAGAGACAAGATTGTCTAATGGATGAGTTGATTGATGTTTCCATGTTGATCTTTTTAAAGATTCAGCGGCTACTTCTACAACTGATTCATTATCCTAAGAGTCATATCCTTCCATTTTTTCATTACATATTATATCTAAGTTCTGGATAACAAGGTCCTTCTTCAGAGCCAAGATTTTCTCTCTCTTGAGACAGTTCACTATTGACAGTTTCTGGATGTAGGTTGTCTCTTTGCACCTGTAACAATTCTTAAATTCCAGTCTCATCTTTGTCCTTCATACTATATATTTTACCATATTTATTGAAGACAACATAAACACTTTCTTCAATACATACAGTTCTTTTGTTGAAGACTCTATATGCCCTTACTTGTTGAGGATTATCCCATGCATACTCAATCATCACTTTTGGGATCGAATTTTGCCATATCATCTTTACCATTGTTGAAAATAAAGCATTTGCACCCAAAAGGTTTAAGATAACTGATCTTGGGCTTTCTCTTGATAAATAATTCAATGGCTGTCTTTTGACAATAGATCGAATTAAACACATGTTAGTTAAATAAAAAGTTGTGTTCACTGCCTTTGTCTAGAAACTCTTTGAACGGTTTAAGTCTATCAGCATGGTTCAAGAAATATTCCCCAAGGTTATGATTTATCTTTCGACCACTCCATTTTGTTTAGGAGTTCTAGGAGCCAAAAAATTGTGATTGATCCACGATCTGCATAGAAGACTTCAATCGAAGCATTTTCAAATTCATTACCGTGGTCCGACCTAATCCCATCTATTTTGCAGGCCAACTTTATTTGAATCTTTTTAGCCAAAATTATGAGAACTTCAATTGATTTATCCTTTTTCCTTAGAAACATGGTCCATGTGAATCTTGAAAAATCATCTACAATCACAAATATGTACCTTTTCTCCCCCCTAATTTGAATCTTTATAGGACCGCACAGATCAATATGAAGTAGTTCTAATGGTCTGGTTGTACTTACTCATTTCCTTTGCTTCTCATTTCTTTTGCTTGAAAGATGATCTGATTTATTTTGCTTTGCCCCAGGCTTCATAAATCTTTCTATCTGCTTTCAGCTTTGGGAAGCCCTCAACGAGGTTCCTTAACACAATGTTGCATACATAAGGAGTACTCATATGACCAAATCTTTTATGCCAAAGATCAACATTGTCACTCTGTGCAATGAAACGTGCAAGATTATCTACTAATGTGGAATCCAGATCAACCACATACATATTTTTGAGCCTTATTGCTGTCAATATAAAATTTTGAGATGCCAAATTGGTGACCAAACACTTGTATGATGAAAACTTGACTTCATTTCCTTTGTCACCGATTTGTGACAAACTGAGCAAATTATATTTCAACCCATTTACATAGTACACATTTTCTATGGAATGGTCCATTGATTTGCCAACTCTACCAACACCCGTAATGTATGCTTTCTTTATGTTTCCAAAGGACACACCACCACCATGGTGTGCTTCAAGTGAGAGGAACAGATGAGTACCTCAAGTCCTTTTCTTGAAACATCCACTATACATGAACCAACATTGACGGTTTCCTCCTCTTTGCAGAAGAAAATTCACTTGTTAGGTTTAGGAACCCACTTAAGATGGAGTTCCAAAAACATAGACAAAGGTCTGATTAATGACTTCTTTGTCCAAAGAGGCAAGTTTTTCTTTTTTGTCTTGACACTCTGACTAGGTTCCCTTATCCCTTTAATTTTTTTTCCAGATTTTAATTCACTTTTTAGTGAGTCACAGTCTTTTCTAAGGTGACGATTTCTACCGCAATGAGTGCACAATAAATTATTAGAGATAATAATGTATTTGCTGTGAGGATTATACGGAGGATCAATCCTTCAACGTCCTAGACCTTTTCCACTATTGTAAGTCTGGTTATTCATATGTACCAAAATCTTTGAGGAGTTAGTCTATTTTAGTGATTTATCCAATTTATCTTTGACTCTACCAAGATTCTTTTCAAACTAGAGGTTCCTTTCTAAGGCCATTGCAAGCATAAGTTCAATTTTTTTAAGCTCACTTAAGTTCCTCCTCAAGATTGCTAAGTTTCTCCTTTTCATTTAAAACAAATTTTGAATTATCCTTGAGATAAAGATTCTCAACTTCTAAGACTGTAATGCGTTGATTGATCTAAGAAATTTGAAAGACTAGAGCAACTCTCTCATCTTGTAATGAGTCTTCAGTTTCTTGAATAAGATTCTTTACAGTAGTAAGTTCCTCTACCTACACTATCACGACTTTGGAAAGCTTTAACAACTTTTTAATAGAGTAAGTATTAAGATCTCTTTTACAGTAGTAAGTTCCTCATCATCTGATTTTTGGATCACTGCAAACATGGAGTAGAATATGTTGTCATCATCCTTAACAACCAACATGGATACATTCTTAGAATTTTCTGATTCTTCACAGTCACTAGACGAGTTACCCCAAGAGCTAGAGTCTTCTTCACTACTTGATCAGCAATCGCTTTTCTCCCTGCCGTTTCATGGACCAAGTCCCTACAATTTTCCATGTAATTTTCTTTGTATCCACTGGTGTTTACATTATCTTTGTACTCTATATTATGCATGGAAAGTCTCTAATGAAGTGTCATGGCTTTCTACACTTGTGATATAAATCATTAGCGTTTGTTGATCGACTTGGGTTTCCCTTCCTCAGAAATCTTCCACTTTTTTTTACTATTTTCTGAAACCTCCGAGTTAAGTAAGCCATTTCCTCATCATCCTCAGACACTTGTCTTTCTTTCCATTACTTTTGGAAAGATCATCTTTCTTGTTCAGCTTGCAGGTTTGAAAATTTTCAACGAGCTCGTCCATAGTTAGAGTCTTCATGTTCCTTGCTTAAGTGATTGCATTATCTTTGCTTTCCCAGGACTTGGGAAGAACATGCAAAACCTTCCGCACTTGTTTATTTTGATAAATAGGTTCTCCCAATCATCAAAGCTCGTTGGTCATGGAAGTAAATCTTTTGTGCATTTCATGAACAATTTCTCCTCCTTCAGAAGTTCTCATATTGAGTTGTAAGCATGCAAATTTTTTATTCCTTCACTTGAATGGTTCCTTCATGTGCTGACATCAGACAATCCCAATTCTTCTTTACATTTTCACATGGAGAGATACAGTTACAACCATTAACATCTATTCCGCCAACTGAAAACTTCTTTGCCTAGTAATTCTTTTAAATATTTTTCTGTCATCTTTGTCATACACTTTCCTGCTTTTAGAAACCACCCGAGTTAGATCTCCTTCTTTTACATCCTTATTAGGAACATAAGGTCCATCAAGCACAATGTCCACCAGTTCACTATCTTCAACCATGATATATCCATGCATTCTAGTTTTTCACCATCCATAATATTGCCCATTGAAATGAGGAGGGTGTGTAGTTGATTGTCTTTCTTCAAGGCTAGGTGGAGTCGCCATCTTTGTAGGATCCTTTCTTGATGTTAGTCACAAATAAAGTTATTGCTCTGATACCAATTGATGAGATACTAGTCCACCACTTTCGAAGAGATAGTGTTCATAATATACTAAAATGCAGTAGAAGATACTAAATATAAAATATAAAATATAAAATTAAAAAAACAGGAAGTTTTATATGGAAACCTCCTTGTTCAAGGGAGGAAAATCACGACCTATTGTCACAACCTATTTCGAATCGGTCGAAATAGTTCACAACATAATATGGTTGAGTCTTTGTTTTTTGGAAAAAATGTTTTGTTTTAGAGTCGCCACCTAAATTTGTAAGGAAAATATTAGGAAAGCCATTTTTTAAATATGTAAATGTAAACTCTATTTTGATTTGCGAAACTAGTGAGATTCTGAGTAATGTTTTTGGTTACTCGAGGGTAAGGTATTAAGCATCCCTCAGAGCCTATCCGAAGATTTAAACACAAATTAGGAAAATATAATTAGGAAAATTTTATTTATTTATTTGCTTTAAATCAATGGTAAGTAAATTTTATTATTTTAAAAAAAGTAGTAGAATACAAGGTACGACATATATGTCTATAAAATTCATAGTAGTATGTTTATTATACGGAAATAAATAAATATATATATATAATAAAAATGTATGACACTTTTATATGCTGAAAAATATAAAGGTGTCTTATATAAATGTATCAAAAATAAATGTTGAGTTTAAAATATATGAAAAGTCGTTGTTTTATCTATATATAGAATTAAGACATGAAAGAAAAAATAAAAATAAGATGAGATCGTAACCAGGTGCAAATATGTGATAAACGAATGTGTATATTAAAGCATAGGGATTTATCAATAAATAAATAAATAACATTCTCTAAAGGGATAGTAGATAAAAATAAAGGTACCTTTATGTGAATGACTTATATATGGAGCTAATATCTGAAAAGTTAACACAACTTTCAGAATTTAGCTACTAAATCATTAAACTTTATTTTGTATCAATAAAATCACTAAATTTGGACATCTCTATCAATAAAATCACTTAATCAAATTTATTATTAAAAAAGTATTGACATAGCAAAATAAATTACTCATATAATTTTATATGATATTAACCCGGGCCTACAAATAAATAAATCGAAGAAAACTCATTAAATCGGCACAAACTAAATTACAAAAACAAATATTTATTTTATGATATTGTTGAATAATTTACGTCTTGATTTAATAAATAAATGAATATATTTTCTTAGTGAAACATATTTTTGTATTACTGTAATACTAATACCATAATAATTTGCCTCCTTTATAAAAAAAATGAGTACAAGTACTATAGCAAAAACAATTTAAATCCAAAACAGGAAGAAAAACAATAAATAAATGTCAAAAACAGAACAAGTATTTATTCATTAAGTTCTTCAGCGTATAACAATTTTTAGATGTTTCTTGCAATATATAATAGGTAAAAACCTTACTTTTCCTTCGTAATTTTCACTGTTTGCTAACGTTAGATTTGTTTAAACTTGAAAAAAATATTTTTTTCAAAATTGTTAATAGATAAGTTTTGAAATTTGAATTTGTGTTTGCACATACATTTTAGTTGATTTTTTTAAAAAAGTTTTGTGAGAGGAAGTGTAAGTTTTTAATGTGATTTCTTTAATTTTATTTATTAATGAGATTCATATAAAAATAATAATTTATTTTGCTAATGCCAATACTTTTTTAGTAATAAATTGGATTGAGTGATTTTATTGATAGAAAGGTCTAAGTTTAGTGATTTTAGTGATATAAAACAAAGTTCAATGACTTTGTTAGATAAATTTTCAAAGTTGAGTGACCTTTTGAGATATTAACTCCTAATATATGTATGTACCTTGTATATTGAATCCGTTGACATATCTATAATCTTGAAAACAGCATGTTAAGGGATTAAAATATTTTAGCAATATGTGATTTATAAAATAGAGATAGTAATATAGTAAATAAATTTCTTCATTAAGGGGTTATGTAAAGAAATAAAAAAAAAATGGGTCTAACTATTTGGACTTATTCTATGAGTTTTTGGCCAAAAACATCATTTAACTATACCCAAACTTAAACTACATCATTAAAGTATCATTGCTAGCAGAAAACATCCTTTAACTATACCCCAAACTTAAACTACATCCTTAAAGTATCATTCTTACCATAAAACATCCTTCAAGTATTTTAAAGTGAGCAATTTTCATCCTTCTACTTGAATTTCTCGTAAAACTACCCAATATATCCCACAAAAAAGTAGTCCCTTCCTAATTATTATTCTTAGATATGCCAATAATATTATCGTGAAGTTTTTCGTAATTGAGTTAAGAATTATGCAAAACTTTTAGTTTACCATTTTTTTAAATTTATTTTTCATGTAATTTTAATTAAAATTATTATTAGTTTAACTATGTTTCTTTTCAATTGAATATGCTAGAAGCGACATTTGTTGAAGACTTCCGCTTTCAATAATGTAGAATGAAACTCAAATACAAGTCATAATCAATATTTTGGTCACTTCAATATTAGATTGACCTAAAAATCTATTGATTTAATTGGTTAAGAAAAACATAAAAATAATTAATCTTCAACTTCTTTCCATTACGAAAAAGACAAATTATGTATGCTCACACCTTCCAATCATTTTTAGTTTCCATATGCAACAATGTCTAAAAAAATTTATATTTTCCAAGAACTTCTTGTAGCAAGTAATGAAATTATAACTTTTGTTGATAGTCACGTTGACTGCTCATGATCCAATAGTTTTTTCAAAATATCTAACAAAAGGATGAAAATTGTTCATTTACAATTACTAAAGGATGTTTTCTGCTAAAAATAATACTTTAAGGATGTACTTTAAGTTTGGGGGTATAGTTAAAGGATGTTTTCTGCTAGAAATGATATTTTAAGGATGTAGTATAGGCAAATGATTTTTTTGCCAAAAAATCGTTATTGTATAGTTATATTTTATTTTAGTTTTAGATATATGAGCCTACTTTCTTACTTGTTTTCTTAAAAAATAAGTATTTATAAAGGGTAAATATCTTAGCCTTTAAACTAGTTTCAAATTTATGTGGGAGTTTTCAAATGATAAGCTTTACTTAACATAAAGATCTAAGTGAGTATTGATAAGTATTTTTGTTCTTTTAAAATAACATTTCTTCTTCCTTTTGAAAGTAGTATTTTCAAGAACTTTTATACTCGAACTACTATAACTTTTAAACTCTCAAAATATAGTGGTTAGTTAAAAAAAAAACTATACTTTTAAATCCTAAAATGTTGTTCGAAAACTAAGGAAAAGACGATATTTATACGCCAAAAAATCTGTCTAGTTGGGATGTTAAAAGTTGTATGTTTTACCTCTCAAAATCGGCATTTTTTCAAGTTAAAATCTTCACCTTTTTGCGCTATAATCTGCTCGGCAGAGCATGTTAAATCCACATTTTCATACTAAATCTGCACTGCTGGGTTGCTTAAAGCAGTAGTTTTTACCTCTTAAAATCTGCATTTTTAAGCTGGAATCTCACACTTTAAAGCCCACAAAAGGGTTGTTTTGGACCTAAAAAAAAGCCTGCAGTTTCACACTCAAAAACTGCACCTTTTGAGCTTGAAATCTGCCACTTTTCAAGCTCGAAACACTGCACTTTTGAGGCTTAATATACCAAACTCTTGAGTTTTCAAAAAGAAGTTTTTTTATTCCCAAAAATCAGCACTTATTATCGTAGTCGAAAGAATGATACAAAATACTCATAAAAAATATTTATAAGCATAGAGAACTTTTCATATTTCTGCCGTCTTAGAAGCTCAACTCTAGTAACCTAGAATGGTGCTAAGCAACAACTTAAGCTTAACCTGAAAAGCTATTACTATCCCATATATCTACAACAAAGTAATCACAGGCAAATTCAACACCCAACCCGGATAGAAAGATAGGTGATTATGTTCACTATCACGTTCATACACTAGCGACCTGCTTCGTATACGCAAACACAAGCAAAACAAATGTAAATACAAATAAACCATAAAATGTTAGACAAAAGTGTAATGAACATATATAAGCATATGTTTAAAAGATAATATTTTTCAAAGAGAGGAAGAAAGGCGTTGGACACTCTACACACGATGAAGGCTGCTAGACACGAACTTATGCGGTTATTAGTCGCTTCTCTGGTTTGGACAGAGATGGAGTCATATAATAACTTCAAAAGCGCTCCCGAGTGTACATGTGACAAACACAGAAGAAGTGGAATTAGCAATTGAATTTTAGGTTCATCGAAGACAATGTAAAAATAAGCATTACGTAGTCCTAGGCATACTGGAAAATATACAATAAGCATTATGTAGTCATAGGCATACTGGAAAATATACTCTGAAACAACAACAATAACATAATACTATTCTGGTGATTTCTTGACGACATTTAATTAGTATACCGAAAACTTTATTCAATCTAGAAAGAAACATCACAAGAAGATTTGGAGCATGAGGTGAACACTTATATTGCTTTTGATCTTAGCATACAGTTAGAGGATGAGCCATTGAAAAGCTGATCAATTCAATTATTTTTTGTACTGTGAGGTAGTACCTTAACTATAAACTCGCAAAAATAAGTGACAGATTCAAATCATATTAGGATAAAGCTTTTCTCAATAAATCATTTTTATTGATTTTTGCTTCGCTACTCAAGTGAAACTCAATTTAGTTTAGGTTTGAGTTTTTCTTAATAGATCAATTTTTTTATTGATTTTCTTTTCTGTTTAAGTGCCAGATTGAAATCAGGTTAGGTTTGAGCTTCTCTCAATACATCATTTTTCATTGGTTTTCCTTTTTGCTCAAGTGGTAGATTCAGCTCACTTAGATTTAATAGTTTTCCTATTGATCTAATCGATTCTTTATTTATTGCTTACTTGACAGATTTAACATAGATTAGGTTTGAGTTTTTCTTAAAAGATCACTTTTAAGTTTTTTTCCCTTTGTCGCCCAAGTGAAAAATTCAATTCGGGTTCGGTTTAAGTTTTTCTTAATAGATCAATTTTTTTGGTTGATTTCCTTTTCTGTTGAGGTGACATATTCAAATTAGGCTAGGTTTGAGCTTTTCTTGATTGATCATTTTTATTGATTTTTCCTTTTTTACTCAATTGACAGATTCAACTCCATTAGATTTAATATTTTCTTTATGGATTTGTTTTTACTTGATTTTTTTCTTTATTGCTCAAGTGACAGATTCATCTTAGGTTAGATTGGTGCTTCTCTCAATATATCAAAAACAAATATTCTTGATTTTTTTTACTTTTTGCTTAAGCGACATATTAACTCAAGTTAGGTTAGAGCTTTTCTGAATAGTCACATTTTTTACTATTCGACCGAGTACCTATCATACTCACCAAGCATAATTAATGAGTAATTTTATCCACCAAAGTTCACCCTATATTTTTTTGTCAGTAGGATTTGAACCCTGGTATTCACACCCTTGGGTGTGAATTCAGTCAACCATTTAGCACATTCCTTCTTGCTAGAAATATTTTTTATATTCTTGTTCAATGGAACCTATTGAGTAGGCTTTAAAAACTCTTTGGTTTCAAAACATATATTTCAGTGATATTGTTTTACTCTAACTTTAATTTTAATAATTATATTTTATAATAGTTAATTATATATTTTCAAATAAATATCACTTTATAACTTATTATAGATAGAGAAATTATGTCATTTTTAATGCTTATAATAATATAAATTGGATATACAAGTAAAGTTTATTTATTTTTCATTTCATATAATTTTATCAATGAAGGGTAATTAAACTTCACATTAGTAATGTATATCCTCGAATTTTTCTATACTTTAATATAACGCTTCACTTATTCAAAAATACACAATTTAATATAAATAATATTAAATCAAAGTTAATTACATTTATCATAATTATTTTTCTATTGGGTAAATAACTAGTTATACAATTTAATTCTTTCTATCTTTTAAATTGAAAAATAAAACAAGAAAAAAACGCATCATTGATTTGTTGTATAAGTAAAAATTATTGAAATGATATTTTTTAGTAATGTTCCAACATCTTATTAGATTGATATTATTGTATAATAATTTATTCAATCTAAAATTAGAGTAAATATTTAACAATAATATTCATTCTAATTTCATTGATACTTTTTATTTGGCAAAATATATTTTAAAGAAAATATTCCTCAAAGTTTTCATATAAAACAAGATTTTAAAAAAAGGCTTCCAGTTAAATTATATTTAAAAAAGTTCAAGAATGCACTCTTCAAAATATCTCCAATGAAATTCACAACAATAAAATCCCCAAGTAACTTTACAAGTAAAAGAATTCCACAGTAAATCCCCAAGAAATAAATTCCATACAAAATTCGTAGAACAAAAATTCCTAAGTAATACCACATATAAAATTATTTCTAAATAATTTTTTAGGTAATTATTTCTAACTGGATCCGCAAGTAAGTTTATATGGAAAGTTTCTTTCAAACAACTTAAAAATTGTTATTTCATTACTTGCGAATTTACCTATGAAATGGTACATGCAAATTATTTACCCCAAATAAATCCCAGGCAATAATTTTGCGAAAATGGCGTCAAATTTACCTACTAATTTTTCTAAAAAAATATTTTGCGCAGGTAAAAAAGTCCAAAAATTAAGAATTTCTTAATTTCGCATGAAAATTCGTAGGAAATATTTTCGAAAATAATCCCCAAATAAAATCTCATAGTAATTTGCAGTTTTCTAGTAGTGAACCCTAACCTTATGTTATGAAAGTGTAACCGTTAGATGCTTACAAAAAGTGTCGGAATCTATATTTACACAACAATCATAGATATAAATATTTAAATACCTGAGTCATATTCCCTACTCACCGCTCAAACAAATCAAAAAAGTAAAAGAAACAAATCAAAAAAGTAAAAGAATTAGCTAGCTAGTTTGTCCCCTTATTACAAGATGTAAGTTGGTACTGAATAAAATTAAAGACTAGAATCTAAAGCTTGACTCATACTAAATAAAACTTACAAAGTAGGCATCCATTATTCATAACTCGATAAAATATATATAGTACATTTCCATTTACAAGATGTAGGTTCTAAAATAGAATTTGAAGAGCAATAGATGTGAAGGCATGGAAGTTTGAAATAACCCTCATAGTGCATGCTTACAACACAGAGGACACAAAATCTCTAATGGATCATTACATGTCCTTAGAACAAACCTTAGCTTTCCCTTCAACTACGTCGGCAGCTAAGGTAATTGTCAAAAGTTCACTATATTTGGAATACATGATTCCATATTAAGTTTGAGCTGTAATTAGAAATATATATTTTGCATAATCTATATCTATATCTATATTACCTTAAAAGCATGAACTCCTAACTTGAATGTTAAATTACTACTAATATTTCTAACTTTGGCTATGACTTTTTTGATGAGTTGATATTTTTTTGATAAGTTGTGACTCTTTTTTGGAGGGTTGTGATTTTTTGATAAGTTGTGACTTTTCCAAAGAGTTGTGACTTTTTAAATAAATTAAAACTTTTTCAAAGGGTTGTGACTTCTTGAAAAGGTCATGACTTTTGTGATTTAGACTCTCATGAATTTTGCTTCAAAATAGTTATTATGTTACAAATCCACTTAATTGGTGTGGATGTTTCTTTAACCTATCCTAACGTAATGTATACATTTATTATATTAATTAAATAGTATAGTAACGTTTATCAAATATTGTAAAAAGATGATTTAAACATCCTATAAATAGATGACCTTCACCCTTAGAAAATACACAACAAAAGAAGTAAAAGAATACTCTATACTTCTACTTAATATTGCCATTTGTCTTCCATTTCTTGTTTAATATTATTGTATTTTTCTCTCATTTTATAACACGTTATCAGCACGAGTCTCTAGCCAACTGAGACATACTTAATTCAAATTAATTCCTAAAAGTTAATCAACTTCCTTTTTGAGTAAGGTATATATTTGTGTGTTTATAACATTTCTAATAGGACTTGCATAACTCTTTGATTAGTATTTTTGTTACTGCATATATAACCTGCTTTAGGCATTATTATAATGCTTTTTAGGCATAATAATCGATACGTTTCAAGTTTATATTGTTATGTTATTTATGCTACTAATTCATAACTCTAAATTCAATACTAAGAAATATGGTAGCATCATAGTTAGAAGACTTGTAAATATTTTCTTGTCATAAATTTATCATAAATATTTGTGTGTCATAAAGAGAGTAGTATTATATTAAATATGACATGAAAAACTTACAAAATGTTTTACGTTAATAACTATATTGAAACTAGAAATAAATATTGAAAAATAATTAGAACATATATTAAATCTAACGTTTCATACTTTATAAGCTTACATGTTTTTGTAACATTCCATCTTCATGCATATAATATATTTTATACTAATTCTTAATCATTTGAAACATAAAGTATTCATTTGTCATTTATAATAAACAAACCAACATGATAATATTAACTCAAAATTATTTTATGATAGTTTTCATCACGTCGAATTTGTCAAAGCTTGAATTTGTGGCACTTGATATTTCTGGAAAGAATTATTTGTCATGGGTACTTGATGCTGAAATTCACCTTAACGCTAAGGGTCTTGGTGATAGTATAATCGAAGGAAATACAACATCAAGTCAGGATAAAGCGAAAGCTATGATTTTCCTTCGTCATCATCTTGATGAAAGCCTAAAGGTTGAATACCTAACAGTGAAAGATCCACTTGAATTGTGGATAGGTTTGAAAGGGAGGCATGACCACCTCAAGACAACGGTATTGCCAAGAGCTCGTTATGAGTGGATGCACTTACGGTTTCAAGATTATAGAACCGTAATTGAGTATAACTCTGTTGTATTTAGAATAACTTCCCAATTAAAAATTATGTGGGGAAGTTATAAAAGATGAGGACATGTTGGAAAAGACACTAACTATTTTTCATGCCTCTAATATGATATTACGACAACAATATCGTGAAAAAGGTTTTCAGAAATACTCTGAATTGATCTCATGCCTTCTGGTGGATGAGCAGCATAATGACCTTCTAATGAAAAATAACAAAGCCCGTTCCGCTGGAAGTGCTCCATTACCAGAGGGACACGCGGTTGAAGCACATGGCCAGTCTGAAATAAGACATAATAATCGGGGCCAGACAAACGCAAAAGGCGATATAGTAATCGTCGAGGTAGTGGTCATAACAAAAGGGAGAACAATATAGGTTCTCAAAATAATCCTTATAAAGGAAAGGGCGATCACTGTCATCGTTGTGGCCTTAAAGGTCACTGGAAAAATGAATGTCGGGCACCTGAGCATTTTGTCAGGTTGTATCAAAATTCCTTTAAAAGGAAAGGAAATAAAGGTGGCGCCTCCTCTTCTAAAGCCCGAGTAGAGTCACATTTGACTCTTAAAGATGATGTTCAGGCAGGATCTTCTCAAAAATATAATGAGAATGTTGAGGCAAACTTAGCATTGAAAGATAATGCTTTTGATGGGCTCAATGATATTACTCATCTGGAAGCTGAGGCCTTCTTTGGGGATCACAACTGAGATTGATAATTGAGCTAGAAAATGAATAATATTTTATGTATTTTTAATGTCTTAATTAAAGTTATGTACTTAAGATTTATTTTCTTAAATTTCGTACTTCTTATTATGTATTTTTATTCTTATGAAGATAATAAAATTTTCCGTTCTTCAGTTGGATCCAAGATGAGTAGTGCAGATATGTGTCTTCTGGACAGTGCCACAACTCATACTATACTAAGATAAAAAAAAATATTTCTCTTCTTTGGTAATGAAAAAGGCATATGTTAATACAATATTCGGTAGTACAAAATTGATTGAGGGCTCTGGAAGAGCAGCCTTAGTACTACCTGGAGGAACATTAATTGTAATTGACAATGCATTGTATTGCAGTAAGTCTCATAGAAACTTGTTAAGTTTCAAGGTTATTCGCCAAAATGGCTATCATGTTGAGACTGCGAATGAATGAAAGGTGGAATACCTTTATATTACTACAATAAATTCGGATAAGAAAACTGTGCATGAAAATTTTCCAGCACTTTCTTTTGTGTTGTACCATACAAATATTGGTACAGTTGAATCACATGTCGTAGTAAACAAAAGGTTTACTGATTCTAATGATTTTACCATTTGGCATGACCGGTTGGACTATCCTGGTTATAATATGATGCGCAAAGTAATTGAGAATTCACATGGGCATACTTTGAAGAACCAAAATGTTCTTCAGTCAAAGGAATTCTCTTGTACTGCTTGTTCACAAGGAAAGTTGGTTATCAAACCATCAGTGGCTAAGGTTAATCCCCTGCATTTCTGGAACCGATATAGGGTGATATATGTGGACCTATTCACCCTGCATGTGGACCATTTAAATATTATATGGTCTTGATATATGCATCTACAAGATGGTCTCATGTGTGCTTATTATCAACTCGCAATATGGCTTTTTCGAGGTTGTTGGCTCAAATAATAAGGTTAAAAGCACAATTTCCAGATTATGCAATAAAAACAATTTGTCTTGATAATGCTGGTGAGTTTACATCTCAGGCATTTAATGATTATTGTTTGTCCACTGAAATAACAGTTGAACATCCTGTTGCACATGTTCATACTAAAAATGATTTAGCAGAGTCATTAATTAAAATTCTTCAATTGATAGCTAGACCTTTGTTGATGAGAACAAAGTTGCATGTTTCGATTTGGGGAAATGCTATTTTGCATGCAGCAACACTTGTGCGCATAAGGCCAACCAGTTATCATGACATCTCCCCAATTGGTTTTTGGCCAGGAGCCAAATATTTCCCATCTTAGAATCTTTGATTGTGTGGTATATGTTCCAATTGCTCCACCACAACGCATAAAGATGGGTCCCCAAAGAAGGTTGGAGATATATGTTGGGTATGAATCTCGCTCTATTATAAAATATTTGGAACCTAGAACTAGAGATTTATTTACGGCTAGGTTTGCTGATTGTCATTTTGATGAATCAATATACCCAACATTAGGGGGACAACAAAAACAGTTGGGAAATGAGATAAATTGGAATTTACTTTCACTGTCTAATTTAGATCCTCGAACAAATAAATGTGAGCAAGAAGTTCATAAGATAATTTACTTGCAGAATATTGCAAATAAACTGTCGGATGCATTTACTAACCTTCGACGGGTTACTAAATCATATATCCCAGCTGCTAATGCTCAAGTTCGAGTTGATGTCCTATAGAACAAAATGTTAAGGCAAATGAGTCTGGACCACGCTTAAAACGTGGTAGACCAATTGGTTCCAAGGATAAAAATCCTCGGAAAAGGAAAGGAATAAATGATCAAGATGATGATCATAATATAGAGGCAATGGCTCATGAAGAGCTCCGAGACATAATAAATGATGACACCACAAAGGAGGTCCATGTACCAGAAAATAATGAGAATGAGGAAATCTCTATAAATTATGTCTTGACGAGAATAAGGTGGAATCGAAATAATATTGTGGTGGATAATATTTTTGCCTATAATGTGCAGTTGAAATAATGTAACAAGATGAGGATTTGGAACCAAGATCTGTCAACGAGTGCAAACAGAGAAATGATTGGCCAAATTGGAAGGAAGCAATTCAAACAGAATTGACTTCACTTGAAAAACGTGAAGTTTTTGGACCAATAGTCCGAACACCTGAAGGTGTCAAGCCAGTGGGACATAAATGGGTTTTTGTGCGAAAAAGCGATGAAAATGGTAAAGTCGTAAGATATAAAGCACGACTTGTGGCACAAGGATTTTCACAAAGGTCTGACATTGATTATGAGGAGACATATTCTCCTGTAGTAGATGCAATTACCTTCAGGTATCTAATAAATATGACAGTTCATGAAAAAATTTAAATGCGTTTAATAGACGTTGTCATGACCTATTTGTATGGCTCGCTAGATCATAATATTTTTATGAAAATTTCTGAAGCACTCAAAGTTCCTGAAACATATAAAATTTCAAAAGAAAGTTGTTCAATAAAGCTTCAAAAATCCTTATATGGATTAAAACAATCAGGGCGAATGTGGTATAATCGTCTTAGCGAATATCTGCTAAAAGAAGGGTACAAGAATTACCCTACTTGTCGTTGTATTTCTATACGAAGGTCAAAATCTGAATTTGTAATAATATCTGTTTATGTTGATGACTTGAACATCATTGGAACTCCTAAAGAGCTTTCAAAAGCCGTTGAGTGTTTGAAGAAAGAATTTAAAATGAAAGATCTTGGTAAGACAAAATTTTGTCTTGGCCTTCAAATTGAACATTTGACGAATGAAATATTTATCCATCAATCAACATATACTGAAAAGGTTTTAAAGATATTTTACATGGATAAATCACACCCATTGAGTATCCAAATGGTTGTGAGATCTCTTGATATAAATAAAGACCCTTCCGACCTCAAGAAAAGGATGAAGAGGTTCTTGGTGATGAAACACCATATCTCAGTGCTATTGGGGCACTAATGTACCTTGCCAATAATACCCGACCAAATATTTATTTCGCAGTAAGTTTATTGACGAGATTCAGTTCATGTCCAACAAGAAGACATTGGAAAGGTGTTAAACATATATTTAGATATCTTCGAGGAACAATTGATATGAGATTGTTGTATTCTAATGCATCCAAGTCAGAATTGATCGGTTATGCAGATGTAGCGTATTTGTCTGATCCACATAAAGCCCGATCTCAGACAGGCTATTTATTCACCTATGGAGGTACATCTGTATCGTGGCATTCGATGAAGCAAACAATAGTTGCTACTTCTTCAAATCACATAGAGATTATAGCCATTCACGAAGCCAGTCGAGAGTGTGTATGGTTGAGATCAATAACTCAACACATTTTGCAATTATGCGGTCTTCCTGTGCAAACAAAGTCTCCAGCAATATTGTATGATGGTAATGCTGCTTGTATAGCTCAATTAAAGGGAGGATATATCATAGGAGACCGAACAAAGCATATTTCACCTAAGTTCTTTTTCACACATGATCTTCAAAAAAATGGTGATATAAATGTTCAACAAATTCGTTCGAGTGATAATCTTGCAAATTTATTCACTAAGGCATTGCCAACATAAAAATTTGAGAAGCTAAGATATAAGATTGGAATGCGCCGTCTCCAAGATATCAAATAAGTTCTTCATCAGGGGGAGTAAATATGCGCTGTACTCTTTTTCCCTTAGCCAAGGTTTTGTCCCATTGGGTTTTCCTGGTAAGGTTTTTAATGAGGCAACACTCAAGGCGTGTTACAAGATGTGTGTACTCTTTTTTCTTCACTAGGCTTTTTGCCACAAGGTTTTTCCTAGTAAGGTTTTAACGAGGCACATTATCTATAAATATCCAAGGGGGAGCATTACAAATCCACTTAATTGGTGTGGATGGTTCTTTAACCTATCCTACGTAATGTATACATTTATTATATTAATTAAATAGTATAGTAACATATTATCAAATATTGTAAAAGGATGATTTAAACATCCTATAAAAGGATGATCTTCACCCTTAGAAAATACACAACAAAAGAAGTAAAAGAATACTCTATACTTCTAATTAATATTGCCATTTGTCTTCCATTTCTTGTTTAGTATTATTATATTTTTCTCTCGTTTTATAACATATTACTATATAAACATTGCCCTTTGTTTTACTTATTTACTATTTCTTAATATTTCAGTATTTTAGACGAAGAAAAATTCATATCACTTGTAATAACACTAGTTGAAGTTTGTATTAGTTTAATTTTTATTATTTATTTAATATTTAATTTTATGAGATAAATATTTTGATTATGCAAATACATATTTATATTTGAGTAGGTGTTTGTATTTGAATTAATGTATTATATATTTCACAAATATATTATTAAGTTAGCAAGATCTTTTAACATTAAAATATAATATTTTAAAATATTTCAATTGTTTTTTTAAAAAACTCACAGAAAATGTGAAAATATGTTGAACATTCATAGAAGAATCTGCATTATCATTTTTTTCTAAGATTATTATTCAAATCTTCACTTAAATAAGCAAATACTATTTACGATAACATATATTTTCTTAATATGTAATCACATGCACCGCGTGTGTCAAAAAACTAGTTTTAATATAAGAGTGTTTATTTTAAGATGCCTCAACTTGATTCAAGCGTCTCAACAACAAATGTTGAAATAGGAAAGTCTATTAAATGGACAATACCAAAGAGCATAAGAAAACTGGACCTGAATAAGAGTCTTCAACACAAGAAACCCAAGCTTTGGACGAAAAACCTTGCGACAAAAGGCAAGATACTGGACATGAATAAAAGAGTCTTCAAGAAGAGAAAACAAGGCTTTGGACAAAAAAAAGAAAGAACTTGCGTCATTCTGATTTAAGATTTTAGTACCACCATACTAGTCACATCGCTCTAAAGGTTCTTGTTTTAATGATCTGACCCAACTTTGTTCTTTCACTCTTAGAAAAAAGGGACTTAGATTGCCTCTCCTTGACCATCCCAATATCCATCTCAAGTAAGATTTTCCTCACAGTACTATTAGCATGTAACTTGAATTCTTAACTAGATACATGCAAGAGGGGGTCAAGCTATAGATTGAATTTCAATTTATAACATCTTATACTCAATATTGATTTGTCCCCCTATATTTTTAAATTTTATGTTCATCACCACATAAAATGAAATGACTGAGTTTGCATCATTTGCAGGGACAGTAGAATCAGTACTGTAACTTTAATCCAGAAGTTCATTGCACAAAAGCTAAATTTGAATGATCATACTGAGGTAATGATGTTATAAACTGAATTCTACATTTCTTTGAACTAACATTGGTTCATCAAGAACTAGTATATTTTAAAATGTTCCCTTCTATTTTAATGTATATACTAATGCTTACTTAACATCGATAAAGGAACCCGTGTTGAAACAATTGATGATTTCAAATCAAAAGATGAAACAAACATAAAGAGGACACTGAAACTAATTCTTGTTTAAACTACAGGAAGATATGTTGAAAATATTTCCACAATACTTCTTTTCCATTGAATCATCTTTATATCATTTGTGCAGGTAGATGTCGTTTTCTGCAGTGAAAAGCTGAATGGAGATATGAAGGAGAATGTGATTTAGCTAAGGTACATTTAAAGCGAGAATCTTGAATTTAAACTCGAAATATAAGAAGTGGCTACTGGAATCTTGGTTTAAAAGAAGCGAATTTCCTGTATCACAACAAACTTAAAGACTTATCAATAGACATAATAATAGAGCTATTAGTATATTTCTTTGCTATTTAGTCGGTGCTTTCGACCTATTTTCTCTATTTTCCTATCAAATATTATGCTATGAACTCCTAGACCTATCATCTAGTTGCGCTGGGTGCTTCATCTTTGCATGTACAACCAATATGGATATACAATGAACAGTTTATTCAGAATGCATCTTACAATAAGTGAGGTATTCTGTTTGACTCTCACTAAATTGTATTCCTCTAATGGGAGATGGAAGTCTAGAGGAAGATGGAAGTGAGACTGTTTGATACTATTGTACTTATCAAGTTTTATTATAAGAGTTGTTACCTCTCCAATTCTGTCTTTTTTCTTCCCATCCGTTAGTGCTTGACCTACAATTTGTTATTAAGAGCCATTTCAGGCACATCCAGTCATATCAAATACTCCCTCCATCCCATTTAATGTGACACCATTTCCTTTTTGGTCAGCCCCAAAAATAATGTCACATTTCCTTATATGGTAAGTATTTAAAGGTACAATTACTCTTTTACCATTGTTGGTCCCACTTAATCTTAAATATAATACTCAATACATTTATGAGGAGACAAAAAAGAGAATTAACTTTTTAAAGTGCAATTTGGTAAATATTTCAAAGTCTTTATTATTTTTTAAACTTTGTGTCCGATCAAATGTTGTCACATAGAATGAGACGAGGGAGTATTGATTATTTTTGTATCAACATAAAGATATTAATTATTCAAGTAGTTCAAATGCTACTTCATTCTTATTTAATTCTAATGCACTTACTGAATGGTTCAGACCTTAGTTCATTAAGTTTTGTCTGAACAAGTCTTTAATCATTAAGATTTTTAACAAACTCTTGGTATCATAAAGATGTATTCTTGTGTGGATAATATTCGTTAACACTCTATCCAAAATCACCAACCACCACCATTAACTACCTCTGTCATCATAATACCTATTGTCGTTATCGTATTAAGCCACCAAACACCTCTGTCTTCACAACCACCACTAGTAACCAATATTCAAGTCTTTCTTTTCTATTATCACACCTTCAACCATCCAAGGTGGAGAAATGTCGTAGAAAATGGTGCTAACCAACCCTTGAGAGATTTAAGATCATGACATATATGCACTGTAAACACATCAGTCCAACTTGGTGGGTGCCTAAAGCAGTGTTTATGCAACATATGTGACATTGTACAATCTCTCCACACACTTCAACTTCCTTCTCAGGTCTTCCACACAGTGCCCTTTCTCTTCTTTGATAGTTCTTATGCATATGTAGGATAAAAATTTCTTACCCAGGTTGGACCATAATGATTTCGAGGTTTGGTGAGCCCCTCGAACTTGTGAAATTGGATAGTGTCCCAGATCACAGTGTAGCCACTCATGAAACTAACTGTGGAGAGTGATGCTTATCATGACCAATGACACTAACCTATGGTTTGAGTGTCTACAATCGATTAGTTTAGTAACTAAACCAAGGGTCGGGGTCGTATCCCAAGGGAGCGGTTTTGAGAAGGTGTAGTCAATTAGAATTTCATTCTAATTAGTCGTAGCTAAATAGATTTACTAATAAAAACATTATAAGTCGAGGCGGTGACATAAAAGTGTCAAATATCAATTAGGGGTTTGTCACATGTATAGTAAAAATTAAGGAAAATCAAGTACGGGGAGAAGTTCTTAGGGTGTTACCGCAATACAAGTTGAGATAAATCATTGGGTACATGCTTTTAGTAGTAAATTTGTAAGATAATAGTGACTAGGCTAAGCTTTAGGTGGAAATAAGTTCTCTCTCGAGCAACTTAACCCCGTTTCAAATGCGTTCCTCTCAGACACCCATTTGCCGCATTAAGGCCAGCCTACGCCTTACCCTACTCACTCTCTTGAGCTGAGTGTTAGGATATGGTACTAGGGTTCACCCTCTCGGGCTGAACCTCTTGTTGACCCACTCCTTAGGCAATCAATCTAGCGATCTTGGTTTCATCACCTCCCTCTCGGGCAAGCTGAAAACACATGGGTGAGTTGGTATTTGCAACTACAAACCCATTAAATTAAACCACAATGACTAGGTGAAATCACCACTAACATATATCTTAACTATCAACAAGAAGACCCAACAATAATATCAACTAATATTTGCTAAATTAGACCCCAATAATGGGGAGTTTTAGCTACACATTAGGAAATAAAAAATACACCTAAGATGATAGTAAAATCAAACGGGTATGAAAAATTAAACCTTGATTTAAGAAAAGAAAGAAGATTGGAGAAAAGCCACATCCAACTTAGGGAAGATGAAAACCTTATTTCTTCAAGTCTCCCAAAAACCTCTCCAAACTTGAGAGAAAAATACAAGGAAATTATATTCTAAAGTATAAAACTATGATAATGTTCGGATCCTTAAAAATAATAACTAATGCTAGTATTTATAGCCTGCAGATTAAGTGCTGTGGTAGACCATTCAGCGAGATTAACCGAGATCGCTGAATTACTCGGCGACTCGCCCTTCTTCTGTTTCTTCTGCATTTTGTTCTTGCCTTCAACATTTTCATGTTCTGGACCATTGGACAGTATAGCATTGCTTCGCGAAACTATTCGGTGAAGCGTCGATTGATGCATTGATCGCCTTTTTGATTCACTTCCTTTAGGGCTTCACACGCTGGAACAATGGGTAGAGTACGTCCCTTCGGCGACTCACCAAGTGTACTTGCGATGCTCAAGCTTCAGTTTCATCATTTTTTTCCAGCCTTTTTGTTCCCTTTTGCACATAAGTGTCCACGCGTGCACTAAAACTTTAAATACATGAAACTTAAGAGTTTTCATCAGATATTGAGACTATATAAGCATTTGACGACACTATTTCTACCAAAATAAATCCCTAAAAGAGTCAAATTTGTGGAATTATCAACGCCCCCAACTTAAAATTTTGCTTGCCCTCAAGTAAATCTCAAGTTCAACAGTTCAAATGGGATGTCTCAAATAGTGCTACACAAGACTTAATCATAAATATACACAACAATACTGAAACTACTCATGAAAATATCAGTTATGTACTCAAAGATTCAAGTTGTGACACACCATTACCAAAGATTCTCATGCTCACAATACTTTCTACTAATGCAAGTTCAAGCTCAACAACAATATCAGAATGCCCTCACACAGAGAATGATTCCTAATTAACTTACGTGGGTTAGTACATTCATGATCAGGAATAAGATGCAACGCTCACACTCAAAAAGAGAAACACAATGTATGTTTTCACCCATAAGGTTTCCCTTATTTTCCAATTCAACTTCGTTTCGATTTAGTTAAGATCGAAAAGGTCAATCTAAGGCTTGTAATGGGGCTGAGTGCAAGGGTATGGTAATTTAGGTTTAGTGACTAAAAATCCTCATGAATTGTGGAGATCAAAAACACTTGCTTTTCTCCACATTTTCCTACAAATTTTCTTCTAGAGCTTCTAAGTCACCCTATTATTTTCTTCTATAGGTTGCATGGAAATCCAAGTTTCTTTTGGACATTTATTCCATAATTTTGTTCTTTTTAAATTTTGTTCTTTATCTCTTTTTAATATGGAGGATTTCCATTTCTTTGCAATATCATGGTAAAAGGAGACTTTCCTTGCACTTCTTGACTTCTCCTTTTCCATTTCACAACACTCCCAACTTAAGCTTTTGGCTTAAGTTTCCTATTCATAAAATCAAAAGTCATGAGTATTATAGGTGGTGGTTGAATAAATGTCTAGGTTTTCACAACTTTTATTCCAAAGAAGGGTAAGACTCAAAGAATGTTCAAAATTGTTTCACACCCTCACGAGAAGGTTACAAAAGAGGTATATGTCAAATAGGCTCACACTCTTTGAAGTTGCCTAAGATCAACTCAAGATAACACTTAGTAAATAATTAGACTAACGAGGCATATTCTAGGTTTAATCATGCATGGTTCAAAGTAAGCCCATCACACAAGGCATCAATACTAAAGCCAAACAAGACTACACACTTTCTCTAGTGTGCAACGATCATCATAAGAGAAATCAATTTGGTACATGGCTAATTACAACAAGACTCAAAGAGTTCACATATTGTTGATGTAAGTTCATTTGGTCTCGTTGTCGCTGCACATTCATGTTTGTTCAATTGAGAGCACTGTTTAAGCTATCGATATTGATCATATCGAGACATAAACTTTCTCTAGTTGCTTCATCTATTGGGAATTGGTGCCACAGATATTAGAATTCTTGGTTACTCTAGAAGGGTTAGGTGCATTGGAGACAACAGAATGCTTGTTTACCATGGACACAAGTTCTGCTGAACCCATAAAGACTCTGTCGGTCTCTATATGATCTTCATTTATGACATCAATGTCCTAATCTGTCTTTGCCTCTAACTTAGGTCCATCTATCTATTTGACTCTGGTGGTTGTCTAAGGCATTCTTGACACATCTAGAAGTGCTTCTGTCTCGTAGACCATGGGTATATTAGTGGACTTTAGCTGGTCCACATTCGTTCTCAGTTTAGCAATTGCAGTTTTTCAATGTTGTCACCTCGGTTTTGGCTTCTTGGTCACACTCGTACACTGCTATTCTAGCGCTGAGCTCATCAATGGTGTATCTTAGTGGCGTTACAGCCTTATTCAAGGCACTCAGATTCATGCCTAGAATGGAATTTTCTAGGGTGGCAGTCCGATGATTTGCAGATAGAGCAAACTGTCCTATCCTGATCAGGATTGCCTGTGTGATCAGACCATAAGAGGCGATGACAGAAGTGTATCTATTCAACAAAGTAGTGATAGGAAGTCCTCCTGTATGAGAAAAAAGGGGCATTATTTAGGACATACCTGAAGGTTTAGAAGATCGGTCGGGTAAGGTTATCCTTGCAGTCTGATTCTTCCCTGCTTGCTCTTTTGCTGAGCTAGGAGGTGTGATGACTTGAATGTTTCCAACCTTAAATGAGTTATTTAAATCTTTTGAGCGTAGTTCTGTCCTTCATGCTTTCACTTTCCACTCTTCGTCAGATTCCATAATTTAGAATTCTAAGTGCGTTTCCTCACTCTCGGTGGTAGTGCAGTAGGAGTCATAGGTGCTATCATTATCCAAGATCACTTTTGGTGGCGCATGTGCTTTTCCTTTGCCCCCTCTTTCCTATCAACTTCAATAAAGTTCTTGGCCTTGCCTTTATTGGTTGCCTCCTTCTTAATTGAGGTGCTTCCTGCTGCCTTCCCTTGACGTGGTAGAGCTCGTCCAACGGCTTTAGTCCTAGCCATATCTGCAATCACATTGGAGCAAGTTAGATATTGTTGACTTCTTGTGAGTCCTAGTTTGTAAACAGATCTCCAAAGATTTGGCGAATCATGAATAGTGTTCAATAATATTTTTTATTCATCGAAAGTCAGCATCTGAACTGAACTTAGATCAGGTATCTCCTTAATCACCAAACATAGTTTATGGCTTCAAGTTTTTCGCCGAAATCAATATATTAATCAAACATCACATTGAAATTTAAGTCGAGTTGGAACATTCAGGTATAATGTTTCGGCAAGCTGAATCTAACTCGCTCGCTGATAAACTCATCCCCTACTCACGGTTCATTTTCTTATGATCGGCCCTGCAACCTTGGAAAATACAATTTTAAAATACGCACAACTTAGATTACGGTTAGATCTGTAACAACCACTTCTTGTGGTGTTTCGTGTAGAGTCCTACACACTTGAATAGTATGAAAGCAGCTCACATGAGTAAAAACATTATAAATAGAGAAGATGATAGAGGACTAACCTTTTCTGCAGATTTACCCAAAACTGTGATGGTAGGCAACAAATTACTCCACATCCAATCACTAGTTAATCAACTAATATACCAACTTCGCACTAAAATTTTTGAAAATACTAAGTAGGTGTGATTTTACCAAAATCAAGAGTGAAAGAAATGAAAAAGGGTGAAGGTTAAAGTCTGCCAATTTATACAACTCATTTATATCTCACCCATTCGGCGACGTTAGTCACTTTTAGTCAACTACTTCGGCGACGCGCCAAGTGGGTATTAACTTATGTGAGTTTTACAGGACCTCCAATTTCTAGATGGTCCCAATGGCGGTCTTCATTAGGGTCGCCGATGCTCCCTAGGGTTATATTATCCATTTTTTGCATTTCTCACACATATCTACAATATCAAAACCCTTTTATTTTAAAGGTAACAAATCAAAAGCAATTAATGGTTTTGGGTTGTCTTCCAAATACCGCCTTAGTTAGTGTCATGGCAAGACATAAGGTAGTGCTTATACTCCACTGGTGGGGCTTACTCCATGCCAATAGGAAGCTTTTATTGCGAACCCTGATAGATCTCAATCAACACTTGTGTGATTTGGGATTCCAGCGCTTGAATGTACGTAGCATGCACAATTTTCATCAGGTTAATCATCAAGACATTCCCCCTAAGCTCCTCTAGTATTCTCTGATTATCATTGCATTTCTAGAGTAAAAGTGCAATATTTCTTTGACTTACCCTCCTCCATGTTCTCAATTTTCTTTCCTTCGAGTGGAGGGAACGTAACACTCTTTCTTGTAGCATTGTACTTCAAGATCATCAATTTTCTTTGTCAGATCATTTAATTGAGTAAGCAGGATCACTAAGTGGAAGTATCTTCTCTTTCCCGATCCAGGCCGGTCAAACTATCTAGAAATTTAGCTGTTATTTTGCAGGAGTTCTATATTAGGTTACCTGATGTGATTTGATCTGCCAGCATCATGTTTACCAAACTAAGAATTTGGTAGAAGGATTTCAGAATAATTGCGTCAGGGAGTCCATGGGTGGGGCATTGCCCACGAAGTACCTTGAACCTCATCCATTCTTCATGGAGTGGTTCACCTTCTAAATGTCTAAACGCCAGGATCTTATCTCGAACTCTCATCGCTTCTAGAAGTGAGCATTTCATCTTCTTGCATGTATTATTTGACATGATTATCTTAAAGCAACACTTTCACAAATAACAAAACAAAACTAAAAGTAAAATTAGTAAACTACACAAAACAGAACAAAAAATCTTTTTAACTACGTTATCATGTAACAGCAATCTCCGGAAGCGGTGCCATTTTGATGCTTATCGTGACCAGTGACACTAACCTATGGTTTGTGTTTATGATCGTTGATAGTTTAGTAACCCAACCAAGGGTTGGGGTCATGTCCCAAAGAAACAATTTCTAGAAGATGTAGTCAATTAAACTTTCATTCTAATTAGTCGTTGCTAAAGAGATTTATGAATAAAAACATTATAAGTCAAAGGGGTGACACAAAAGTCTCAAACATCAATTGGGTTTTTGTCATAAGTACAATAAAAATAGTAGAAATTATGGAAAATCATGTATGGGGGAGAAGTTCTTGGGGTGTAACCGCAATACAAGTTAAGATAAATCAGTGGGTACATGCTTTCCATAGGAAATTTGCAAGATAAAAGTGACTAATCTAAGCTTTAGGTAGAAATAATTTCTCTCTCGAGCAACTTCTCTATTTCAAATGCGTTCCTCTCGGACACCCATTTTCCGCATGAAGGCCAACCTACGCCTGACCCCACTCACTCTCTTTAGTTGAGTGTTAGGATATGGACTAGGGTTAACCCTCTTAGGCTGAACGTCATGAAGACCCACTTCTTAGGCCATTAGTCTAGCGGTGTTGGTTTCACGACCTCCCTCTCGGGAAACCCTAAAAGACACGGGTGGGTTTGTCATTGAAACTACAAACCCATTAAATTAAACCACAACTACTAGATTAAATCACCATCAAAATACATCTAACTTATCAGCAAGCAAGATCCAACAATAATATCAACTCATCTTTTCTAAATCACAACTCAAGAATGGGGGGTTTTTAGCCACACATAAAAAAATATATACCTAAAATGATAGTAAAATAAAATGTTTATAAGAAATTAAACCTTGATTTAAGAAAAGGAAGAAGAATGGATAAGACCCACTTCCAACTTGGGGAAGATGAAAACGTTTTTCTTCAAGTCTGCCAAAACCCTCTCCAAACTTGAGAAAAAGTACAATGAAATAATATTCTAAAGTGTAAAACTATGATAATGTTTGTATCCTTAAAAATAATAACTAAGTCTAGTAACTTTCAGATAAGTGTTATGGCGGACCATTCTACGAGACTATTCTAGATCACCGAATGACTGGGCAACTCGCCCTTCTTCTACTTCATCTCCATTTTATGCTTGCATTTAGCATCATCATTTCTTGGAACATTGGGCATATAACGTTGCTTTTCTAAAAAATTCGTGTCCTTTCATCGCCTTTTTGATCCATTTCCTTTAGTGCTTCCCTGCTGGAGCAAAGGGCACAATATATTGCTTCGGCAACTCGCCAAGTGTACTTGGCGATGCTGATCAGGCTTCAGTTTCTTCGTTCTTTTCATCCTTTTTGTTCCCTTTTGTGCATAAGTGTCCATGCTTGACTAAAACTTTAAATACTTGAAACTTAAGAGTTTTCATACGATATTGAGACTAAATAAGCATTTGAGGACCCTATTTCAATCAGAATAAAGACTTAAATGAGTTCAATTTGTTGACTCTTCAGAGAGTCATCTCTCCTCAAGAAGAGTACGCTCTCCAATAGCCTTGACTGAGTTGAGGACCCTTAGGGCAATCACTTGGAGAACACGAGAAATAGGTTTTGAGGGCTGCACAAATTTGGACCTAATGTCCATTCTTTTCCTAGCAAACACCATTTTATATTGCTCACTCACACGGGTAGATGAGTGTGAAGTGGTTTATTTTTGGTGAGGAGCCTCAGATGTATCAATGTCATAATACCCATATTTTTTCTAATGGAGAAGGAGAAGAGTCTCTATCCGACTCGGTATTAGAAGTCACCACCTCGATTCCCTTAGTTTTAACCATATCATAAAAAGCACAAGTATACAAACATAGATTTTGTGAAGGTTAATTTAAATAAAACCAAAAAGAAAACAAAAGTAAAAAATGTTGTGGTGTTCGCCTCCGTGGAAGACACTCTACCTAATACGTTAGACGAGCTCTGGTTATATCTTCGAAATGGACAATACACCTTCACAAAGAAATCAGGCATGTTAGGTGGAGTCAAATCCAAGTTGGCGATTTGCCGAATCGGTTTTCGAAGGATAAGACAAGTCTACCAAAAGTGACATTGCAAAATCAAAGGAGACACGCATAAGGGTGATGTTCACTCTCACTTGGTGAATCACCAAGTGAGTTTTGGCGAAAAAAGACAAGTCCTACAAATGTATTAGTACCCTTGTTATACATTAAAGAAAGAAGGTGAGTGAGGCCTTACTCGGTCATTAACCTAACTACCTTGAATAGCTAGACAAGCCTACTAAATAGGAAGTGTTCAACCTAGTGCCTATTTTAATTAACACATAAAACAATACCTAATTCCCCTTAACTTTACAATATACCCACATGCATGTTGTACTCATGGGGTACTCGTACATTTCCCAATTATCACAACTTATTACTTAAATTGATGATTTGACCTTAAGAAAGTCATCACTCCATCTATCATTAGGCAAAATTATGTAATCGTAGAAACAATGGGCTAATCAGACTTCACCAACATGGAATTCAACTAAGACCCAGTACATATGAGGACTCAATTTCAATATTTAACCAAGACAATAAATTTAGTAAATTTAGGCACAAATTCAAATATCAAACTTATGGGCAAAGTTCAATAAGATCTTTTTAGCGCTACCCAATGAAATCATTAAACAATAAGCTTCAAATTTCCTTTAGAAAATACCAAAAAACACAAAAATAAACTCAAATGATGCGATATGAATCGAACACAAATCTCAAGTAGACACAAAGTACAATGAAAGATGGAATATAGGGTTCGATCGCAAAGCAAGAAATTCAAATGCACTCTAAGTACTCAAAAGCATACACACGAGTCATTCTCACACTAAAATATGGTATTGAAAACTTTGGGGAAGAAAAATAGTTCAAAGACATCAAAAAGTTTCTTTTGAAAATTAAAAGACCCTTGGCCTTTTTATGCTAGGCATGTTTTGTGGTCTATGAGTAACATTGTCGAATGCATATTGTGAATTGCTGAAGGAGATGAAGCTCGCTGAAGATGTATGAAAGGATACAAAACTTGAAAGTTGATTTGGCAAACTTGATGAAGTCCGGATAGTGTACTTTGTAGGATCACCATTTGGAGCTCAGATCATCTCAAGTTTTCTAGGATCGACTTGAATACCTTCACGAAAGATAATACGAACAAGGAAAGCAACCAACCTAATCCAAAACTCACACTTGCAAAACATATCATACAATTTCTTGAGAATTTGCAATGCGATCCTCAAATTTTCAACATGCTCATTTTGACTTCTATAATAGATCATAATATCATCAATAAACACAATCATAAAAATGTCAAGATATTACTTAAAAATACTATTCATCAAATCCATAAATATCATAAAGACATAATTTAAACCAAAAGACCACCAAAAACTCATAATGACTAGACTAGGTTGAAAAACCATCTTTGGAATGTCATTCACTTTCTCCATCAATTGATGATAACCCGAACGAAGGTCAATCTTAGAGAAGTAACTCGCTCCTTGGTGTTGATAACGCAAATCATTTATCCTTGAAATATGACAGTTACTCTTTCTGGTAAACTGATTAAATTGTCCATAATGTATAAACATTTAGAAAGAACTATCCTTCTTTCAAACAAACAACACAGGAGCACCCCCATGGCGAGATCTTCGGTCTAATAAAACCTTTATCCATCAAATCCTTTAATAGATTCTTTAACTACTTAAAAATCAATCATGTCCATACGCTGAGTGATGTGCCGCAAAATCTTGGCACATTTATTACATCAAAACTCAGAACTAATATTAGAATTAAGTGTATTGTTGTATATTTGACATGTTTGTTAATTGTATAGGCAAGATATGGCATATCTAGAAAAGTGAAAAAATTAGAGACTGATGATGATCCAGGGAAGTTCAGGACTAACATCACGGACCACTACCTTCATAAAAGTCCGTGGTTGAGCCCATGACACTGAATCAGAGTGGAGACATTTAAGATTAGAAGACAAATAAATCCCAAGTGAAAACCAGAGACAACTTCACGGATCGTGGTCCTCACTACGGATCGTAATAGATCTCATGGTGCATTTTCCAATGGCCAAGCTTTTTATAGAAACTTTTGAAAAGTTCCAAGTAAAGACTACGGGCGTCTTTAAGGCCATGGACTCTATGACAGTCCGTGGTATAGTACGTGACCCTTCTTCCAATGAACAACATTGAAAACCCAAAATATTGGGAAATTCAAGTAAATACCACGGACGTCTTCACGGGCCGTGGTCCCTATGATGGTCAGTGGTCCGGCTCGTGATGCATATTCCAGTAACCATGAAAGACCCTCTTTAGAGACGCTTTAAGGGAAGCTCACGGAGGTTTTCACGGACCGTGAAGCCCTCGATGGCCCATAATCGTGAAATGGCCCGACAATCCATTACTAATTTGATTAGGACTCTTTTTGAACATTGTATTTTGAATTATTAGGTCAATATTTGAAGGATTATTGTCTATCTTACATTTTATGAAGGAGAATATGATATCAAGCTTAGTTTTTTGCATTTTTAAAGTTCTTCGATTCTTGTTATCAGTTTCAGACGATCAGCTTACTAAAGGAATTGTTGTTTGCTATTTATCATCGTAAATGGTTCTTAACATGTTTCCATCTTTCATTACTGATTCTTTACGTGTAAACATGAGAACCTAAATACCATTATTGAGGTTATGGGTCTATGACTATAATCTAGTCGCGAATATGTAAAACGAGTAGAAGGTGATATTTGTTTACAACTTGTAGTTTACAACTTTCAATCAAATTTTAGTCTATTGAGTGCACGCATTAGACAAGCCTATATTTGTTGTTTGTTTGACAGAAAGAAAACATCAATTAGGAAAAAGCTGGACTAAGTTAATGTATTGGAGTAAGTGTTTGAGTTTGATAGAAGATATCTTTAACACAATATCAATGTAAGTGAGATTCAATCTTGTTAATAATTTGAGTTTGAGAGAATAAAAGTGATCAATATCTAAATAGGCTGAGAAAAGTTAGATAAATTCTGCTAGCACGGGTTAAATAAACCTTGATTTTCCTGATACTTGAATTTCACATGAGCATTATAACTCATCTCATAGTGAACATAAACATGGTTTCTTTAATTCAATTGAATCAACTTTACAACAAGGATCTTGGTAATTGTGAAATCTGAAGTTCGAAAAATTCAACTAAACCCAATTTCACTTTTAGTTATTATTTACTTAAAAGATTATAACCGCATTCGAACAAACGCGATAGCAAAATCTATTAGGAAATTCTCTATGGGATCGACCTCAACTCAAGCTGAGTTCTGTAAATTGACAATTACCGTTCATACTTCTTATTTGAAGTGTAAGTTTGAACTTATCAAATTATGGCGCCGTTGCCGGGGAATTTCAATTCTCAAGTGTTTTACTAGCATTTATTTGATTGGTAATTAAATTTTCTAAGTTTATGTTTGGTTTGTGTTTTGTCTATGTATTATGTGAGACTTTTTGTGCATGCCAAACACTAGAAGTAAAGAAGACCCATTGCTTTCTTACGACCATTAATTTCAGAAAACTCTTCACAATATGGTTAATGCACAGAGGATCAGAGACATAGACTGTGATGACCCTCAAAATGAGATAAGGTAGATAGAGCCTCGCATGTTCCTAGAAAGGTTAATAAAATGTTAATAAATTGTTTTACATCTTGTATAATTGATTTGAAGAGGTTTGAAGGTCAAACGTCCAAGACGTTCGAAATTTAGTCTTTAGACGTGCTAGTATGTCCTTGTATGTTTGCCTTGTTTTTATGCGTGGTATGGAGTCTAAAAACAGTAGAGGTGACCCTAGTACATTAATCAACATGTCTAGGGTGAATATGTTCAGGTACGACTCCCCGAGGACCACCCTAAGGGTCGTTGAGGAGGACCCAAACGTTTGACAAGGAAGCTGCCCAAGAAAGCGTGCAGATGCAAGATGTGGATGCTGTCGCGCATCGAGCGCCTGGAATTGAGTATGCCTGGAATTGAGTATGCCTGGAATTGAGTATGCCTGTATGCCGTGCACCCTACACGAGGCCCACTGCCTCAAGAATTTAGTGAGGCAAAATTAGGAGCTGCCCTCGCGACGCGCAACCACTTCCCAAATTCAGTTGCGTCGTTTTAAAGTCAAATAAAACACATATAAAAGTCCAAATAAGTGTGGGGGTGTTTTCGTAAATTTGGGAGTCGGTTATAAACTATTTTTATGTCGTATTTAACCCTTTTCTAAAGTAAAACGCCAATACTCAATAAGAAATCAAAATCCCAAATCCCTCTTCTCTTTCAAATTCTGTCAAACCTCCATTGCAGGCAAAACTCAAGGTCAACTTAGAAGATGAATTTTGAAGTGGTTTATTCTCCAAAATATGTGGGATTTTCTTCTATGAAGGTATGGTAATCCTTCATATTTAGACAACCTGTCATCTAAAGAGTTCTTCCAAATGTTTTTCAATAGGAATCTCAAGTAAAAAATCCTATCTTTCAATCTAACCATGGGTTCATTCTCAAATTGATTTCAAAAGCATTCAAATGACGAATGTATGATTAACTAATTATTTAATGATGAATTTCAATCCAATTTTATGAAGAACCCATAGATCCTCCTAATTTCTTAAAGTTAGCCTATAATGTGGGTCTTGTTATCTTGATTTCATGTTTATAAAATTATGATTAGATTTTATTGAATTGCTTATTTCTATTACAATCTATATCAATTGAATATGAATTGTGGAGGAATGATCAATGATGATCATAGCTTGGAGAGTTGGTAAGTTGACCTATTTTCTCTTATTAGCTTAGAATGTATATTGAATTGTGTTGTTTGGTATGGTCCACTTATGGCGGCGGTGTTTACATTCTTGTACATCTTTATGTATGATGATAATGGCCTTGAAGGAATTAGATGCAAGATGCATTAATATAGTGAATACATGTTTATGAATTTGATGGGTGTAACCCTTGATTCTAGTATCATGTTATAAGTGAATTGATGTTATGTGAAGTTATAAGTATAGACTTCCACATTAGTGTTATGAGTTAGGTGTGTGGATTATATTGTATGTATGTGGATGATAATGTTAGGGCTAGTGTAGTCTATATGGTTAATGATTATGAATACTCTTGTAGCATGACCACCACCTATGATATCCCTATATAAATGTGTGATCAAAGTATTCTAGGAGTCTTATATTCTATTGTTGAATATGTTTTTGCCTCCTATGACGTAATGAGACTATGTGTAGTATATAATCTTTAATACTCTAGATGTGTTTGACTCAAGACTTGAAGAATTTTGTACATGTATTGTGATCTTTAGAGGGTGGCTTCCTCAATGCTATGTGATAGCCATTATGTGATCATGTTGACGAATGTACACACACTTCATTAATATCTATTAGTAGGGTAGATTCATGATGACTAAGGAAAGAATAGTTCTCCTATGCATCATTACCTATTTATATGCATGTAAAGTATATGATTTTTGAATTATGAGCATTTGTGGTCTAGAGGTGTTTATGTGAAGGTAGATCTCACATATGTATGCACGCATACATGAAAGTATGAAAGTAGGATTATGTGAAAGGACATTCTCATATAATATAAGTTATATGATGAAAGTAGAATTCTCATCTTACATACCTTTGAGCTATATAATGTGTGAGGGTGCAAGTCCCTAAGGCCTAATCTTTATGAACTAATGTTATGTAAAGGCTTAATGATGTTTAAAAAGGGAGTTTAATCTTAGCACAGAGTGAACATGAAAATTGAGAGTGGGAGCTTCACGTTAGTAAGTCCTGCTTCCCACAAGAGAACCTTCACGTTAGTAAGTCCGGGTTCCCAACCTAAATGTTGTCTCATGAGATGGAAACCTCTACGTTAGCGAGTCTAGGTTTCTAGTAGCAATCTCCTTGTTCCATAATTATGTGCACCCCTACGTTTTAGCTTAGTGGATCCATTAGAATATCTATTTTGTAAGAAGGTCCTACCTTGGCAAGGAGTACCCTCTCTTTTCGATGTGGGAGTTGAACACCGGATTCCATGTATCTCACATAGTCTATGTCGGTTATGGTTATGTCTCCCGAAGTTTAAGGAAAGAACTAAGATAAGAATATGAATTCTAATCATAATTCCTTGAGAGGTGTACTTAGTATAGGTAGGACTATGGGCCCTACTTATGCATTCCACTAGATGACTTCAAGAAAGGATATGATTCGAGCCTCTTATGAAGTAAATGTCACGACCGAAGAGCACCCCCTAGAAGTAACATGGTGTACTTGACCTCTCGGAGGTCTTATACAAGCCCATTGTTATCATTCATCGCATTTCATAGTAAATTTTGCGGAAAATTTAAAACTTTTCATAGCACATCATATGCTAGAAACAACACTTCATATATATATATATATATATATATATATATATATATATATATATATATATTTATATATAATATAAGTCATAATACATATTTAGACTCTAAGTCTCTTTGCCATCTTAGACTAAACATCCTTAGAGTACATTAGGGACACGACCCTTACAACATAAATATTAACTAAGCTATTACAAGACTTTAGAGAAGCTTGACATAGGAAATCCTTAAGCTTAAGGATCCCTTTCATTGAGCTTGGGAATCACATATCAAGCCGTTCACCTTAGAGACATCCTTTAAGCATCCATAACCTACACTTTGTGTAAAAAGGTTAAGAAGAATGGTGTTAGTACAAGAATGCACTAAGTATGACAACCATGCAAAAACATGCATTTAAAAGGGGACATTTTACTTTGAAACAATGCATCATGCCTTTTTGTGAAAACTTTATAAAACTTGATACCATAAGCATTATACAATTCACATACTTCATTTAGGCATATACAATAGTCACAACATCACCCAAACCTTTCATTGCATTTAAGACCATTTAGGAGACACTTTACAGTCACCTTATTCCATTAACAGTAAACCATTTTTCCTTTTACAGTAAACTCATTTTACTTTCACTCCTTGACTTTGTAAGTAACCCTCTAGTGATACTTGGTGCATTTTATAGATAATTTCCTATTGCACCATCCACACTCAAGCATCACCTTAAGGCCATAAGGAAATCATACATACAACCTTCATTAATCCAACACAAGCATTTATAGAACCATTTCATACAGTAAGACATATACCTCACATTTGACCCAACACACTTTATGGACCACATAGAAGGACTCTTTACAAGACCACATACAAGTCAATATTTGCAACATTATCATAGTAATACAATAGCCAACATTAACATACTTGAACTTCACTTCACGAAGACATCATAGAACTTACTCATAGTCTCATTTTAAGCCTACTAGTGCAATGTACATGTAAAGTCCAATAACCTCACACATATTTGTAAACCTACAAAGAGACCACAAGCCTTAACCTATACTTCATAAATCAATCATGATACTATAGTCAACTACGTGCACATCAAGTAGGACACTAGTCATATAGTCTCATTAGGACTTCATATCATACATATCATCACCACAAGTAGACAACACTACAAGGTCATGCATAAGGAACATATACATATACATATAAATTAGAACACCTTCCTAGAACTCCCTTCAAGAGCTACTTGTGCAATACATAGGTAAAGTCACATACCCTCACCAACACTAAGTAACATCCTTTAGGTTATCTTAGTTAGGGTCTATTTCATTATTTCCATTGTCCATTTTACTTTAGAGAAACTATAGCCTTAACCTACACTAAGACCATGGGTGCTAAACATGGAATTTGGTGTATTAGAGCCTTACACCAAAGGAAGGTGCCCTACTTAGACAAAGTAGAACATTAACACATGCTAGCATACTAAGTGATATCACTTGCTAGATTCTATATGGCAAGCACAATTTATGGAGCTTGGGGGCTTTCATGGAAACATCACCCTATGCCCTTTTTGGGTTATAAGGCTATCCACCCCGTGAGGACTATGGTGAACCCTACCTTCCCTCCTTGGGAAGGTGCCACCCCTCATCTACCAGTTTTCTCGGTGCTAAGCTAAGTTCCCTTTATTGAAAATACATTATTACATTAATTTATAAAACATAGGCTTAGGAGAGTTAGACCCTCATATGCTTAGCTCATAGGTTATAGATTAGAGTTCATCAACCTAAGTTTTGTGAGAAACACTTTCACACGGACATAGCATATTCAAGCACCATCTAGTTTAGGGTACTCTTGGGAACACCTTCCAAGTGCCCCTCTTTTGACTAGATCATCATACATGTGTGTGTATACATATATAATTGAGCAATCCTTTCACATAAACACATTAAGGCCGCACATATTCATACTTAACATTATTAGTGCATAAGTGTATAGGTGTAACTATATGAGCAACCCTTTCATATAACCACATTATACACTATGCATATTCATAACATACTCATGCATTCATATTCATGTACATAGAAAACCAAACCTAGGAGCTATCCCATCAAGGAACATATGTGCAATGCATAGACAAGGTCCCATACCCTTGCCCATACTAGTACACCTATAAATTCATCCTAGTTAAGGGATACATAACATACTTAATGAACATATAACTTACATTCATAGTAGTAGACATTAGTGCATATGAGAATTATCCTTTCATTAGACCCCATGAACCTATACTACTTATAAGCATGCATGAGGTGTGTGTGTACATTGGTCAACATGATCATATAAGGACAACAATGCTAACATTGAGGCAGCACCTTACAAAGGTCACAATACACATTCAAGTATAGACCACACACCACATAATATCATTGGAGATAAGACAATTTCAACGTTGACTCTAAGACTTCTAAGACTGATTAGAATCACACATTCATGTAGGGCACATGGGTAGGGATCATACTACACAAGATTATTCAAACAACAACATCTAGAGCACACCTAGCCCTAACATAGTCGTTTGAATGTAGAGGAAGCATCATCTATATAACTTAGATCATAAACTAGCATTGGAGACTAGGCATAATACTTCACATTGTGTGATCATCATAACCACACTTTAAAGATAAAATTCCCTTCAAGTCCATGATCACAACACATAATAGCATAAGAATAAGGTGAACACCACCACCATAAGTGGACCATACCACACAATGCCATACAAGGCTACATCAACTAGCAATTCTATAAGAAGAGTATAGAGAATAGGCCAACTTACAGTTCCTCCAAGCTTTGATCATCATTGATAAATTACCATAATTAATGATCAATACATGTATAAAACAGTAGCTAAAGGTACCATTACATAAACGAACTCATACTTCAAACATCATGGTTTCAACATCACATTAGGTACACTACTTCATCAAGTCTATAGAAAGTAGAGGAACATAAATCAATTTACCCAATCCCTAAACCTTGATCATCATTGATAAATCATCAACAATTCATATTCAATTCACACAAATAACAATAGTAATAGGCAATTCAACATAATTGAAACATAATTCAAGTAACATAGAGTCAAGATCACAAGACCCACATTATAGGCCAATTTGAGAATTTAGGAGGACATGGGTTCATCATGAAATTGGATTTAAATTCATTTTAGAAACAGTAGATAATCATTAATTTATCATAAACATGCTTTTGAAATTAATTGAGAAAGAACCCATGGCTAAATTGGAAATTGGGAATTTTGGTATTTGAATCATATTTGAAAATTCCTTGATTGAACTCCTTAGATGAATGTATAACTAAGGATGAAGGATCAAAATACCTTATTTATTGAGGAACCTTGAGAAATTTGAAAAGAAACCATGAAAATCCAGCCCCTAGCTTGAACTTGAGTTTTTCCCTCCAATGGAGGTTTGATAGAATTTGGAGAAGAAGAGAGTTTTGGGATTTTTGATTTTCTTATTGCATGTTGGGGTTTTGACTTGGGAAAGGGGTTAAATAAGTCTTAAAAATTGTTAATAAACGTCTCCCAATATTAACAAAACACCCACCACTTATTTGGACTTTTAGACATGTCAAACTCAACTTCTATTTTCGAAATCATCATCGAGGAACAAGTCAGCGACACGGAGATGTTCCCGCATGATGTTTTTAAAAAATAACTACCAGGGCTGATGAGTCTGCGTTATGTCCACGACGCGGACCAACTTTTTGACCTATGGTTGACCAAGTCCTCAACGCGGACCTATTTCAACAAGGAACAAAAGCTGCTGTCGTGGGCAGCTTATTGGCCCATGTTGGATCCTCTTCATGGACCCTTTGGTTGGTCCTTGGGGAGTTTTTCCCGGACGTTTACCCCTAAAATACTCTAATATACATGTTAATAACCTGTCATATAAATTTGGCATCAAAAAACACATAAAACATACCAAGGCACACTAGAACACACAAGCACGTTTCAACGGCTAACTTTAGAACGTCTTGGACGTTCTTGGACGATTGACCTCCAAATTTCATGAAACTTACCACAATGCATATAAACATCATATCATGACCCATTCATATATTTCATATAGGGAAACCCCAAGACTCCCTCCAAATGTCTACTTGTGCAATGGATAGGTGGAGTCCCATTCCACCACCTACCCTAAGTAGTACACCCTTAAGAAGACTTAGTTCATTTACATACATTTGTGGGGGCTAGATTTAACCGACATAGATCATGAGAGATTGGCATAGAATCCCGGTAATACCCTTACCGGATGAGGGATCCCTACTTGCCTAAGGTAGGGTCATATTCTTTAGCCTTTACATGGATTTTCCAATAGCTACATCTACGCGGGCACATAGTTAAGGGATAGGAGATTACTACTAAGTAACTCATTCTCTACTGATGAGGAGCACCCATCTCAAGAGCTACATTGGATACAACATTAGTTACTCACAAAGTGTATCCACCCCTTTTTTAAATCCTCTCGGTGCTAAGCATGACTCCACCATGGATTCTTAAACATTCATTGACTATAGGTTAAGAGATAACTATTGAACACCCCATTTTAACTCATGAAGGGTATCAAACCTCCAACCTATCTTTGGTAAGCTTATTGAGAATAGTGAGGTTTCTACTAAACACTTCATTTCAACTCACAAAGAGTGTTCACCCCAAAATCCCCTTTCATACTTTGGACTAGTAGGGATGGTCTAGACACTTCATTTCTACTCATGAAGAATGTCTACCCTACAATCCCCCCAGTTTCATTCATTGACTTCATTCATACATTCAATTATGTGTGTGTGAGTACATGTGAGCACACCTTTCACATAATGGCCATTATTCATATTATTGACTTCTAGACATTCTCAAACCCTTATTCATCACAATTCACACATTATCATATTTTACATATCAAATACATAATTCATTTAGACATAAACCCTTCAAGATACTCATTTCAACCTCCTAAAACATATAATACATATACATATACAAATCATCACTTCACTTCACATATCATGCCTTCAAGGCCATTTTCACAATACACTTATAACTTCATAAACTTCAAGCAAACACCGCCACCAAAGGTGGACCATACCACTCAAGAGAATTTCACAATAAGGATTAAACAACATAGCCAACTTACCATTCATCCAAGCTTTCACCACCTATCCACAATTTGTCCAACAATTAATCATAAAATAGACCTTAGGGCAGTAGCTAATCTTCAACGAAACCACCAAGAAACAATAACTTTAAAATTATCTTATCATGCTCATTAAACCCATTTCATAATCTAAAAGTTGATAAAAAGAATAGACATGATTCCATTGGGGTTTTTTACATTAAAATCATCATTTAAACTAAGAACAACTCATTTTAATCATTAAAACGTTTTCATGCAAATACCCATACTTAGAGTCAAGGAATAAAGAAGTTTGAAGTTGAAATCCTTTTTGAGATCTCTTCGAATTGGCTCCTTGAATGAAAGAAGGCTCAAGGATGACTACCACAACTTAATATGAAGAAACCCACGAATTTGGTGAAGAAAACGTGATGAACTTGGTCCTCTTCCTTGGAGCTTGAAGCTTCTTGAAAATAGAGGTCTTTGGAGCAATTTGATTTGATCTTTAAGGTTTGAATTGGTGGGTGATATGAGGTTTAAAATGACCTAAATCAGTCCACAAATGATCCCCAAAGTTCCCAAACACCCCTACACCATTTGGTCCCTTTTCCAAATTCAAATTTGACTTAAAAACGACGCAGACAAATCTTAAACTTGGCTGCGCGTCATGGAGGAAGCTCCAGATTTTGCGTCTGAACATTTTGAGGCAGCGGACCTCGTGTCACTCGCGTGAGGCACAAGCAGCTATAGTTGCAGGGGCGCGACGCGAGGCCACCTCACCATTTTGGCCTCACACGCTGCCTTGGGCAGCTTCTTGTCCAATGTTTGGGTCCTCCTTGGGGGCCCTTCGGGTGGTCCCCGAGGAGTCATACTCGAGCATATTTACCCTTGGTACATCCCTCTAGGTATTAGAGTAAACCTCAATGGTTCTACACACCAACCAATACATAAAAAAATGCACCAAAATCAAGGACACACTAGCACATTCCAAGGCATTTTTTCCGAACGTCTTGGACGTTCTTGGACGTTTACTTTCAAACTTCAGAAACTAACTTCTAAATCTAAAATACATTATTTTAAGTCATTAATAACTCATGACTTAAACACTTGCAAGTATTTCGAGGACTCAACTAGCAGCATACCACAGATATCATCAAGGTCATAACATTCATAGTGAATGCACCAAACATACAAGGAACACTAACTTCATATCATTAAGCATTTTAAGCAACATAAGCAAATTTGTAAAGTTTCCACAATTCAAAGCACACAATTACTTCTTCGTTTTTCATTTAACTTATGGAGGACCTACCTTCTCCTACATTTTACATGCTCATAACATCACCATTAAACTCAACATACAATAACATTCAAATCACATATTGACACAAGCATAAAAAAATATTGAAGAAATTATGGAATATCATTAGCTACACATTTTAAAGTAAAGATAGATTAACTACCAATCTACTCATATAACTAATATAAATTAAGAGCATCCAACACATCACATTATCAATGAAACTTATAATATAAGGAGACATGCAACACATACTAATGCAAGACTCCAAAACAAACCAAACTGCCAAGGATTTTGGCCTCAATTTGAGTAAGAATAGAAGGAAAGATGAGGTTATCAACTACGTTCCAACTCAATCCATTCTCGCCCACTTAGGGTAAACTCATCTAAGAAAATCAAAACAATCATAAAGAACATAGGACTTACCAAGGCCTTCACTCCGTATTAGTCGCCTGCATAGAAATGATTCCTCTTTGGAACATTGGGATCCAGACCACCATGAGGAGGTTGCTTGACAACCTTCCCTTTTGCCTTGAGGGTAGGTCAATCTCTCGTATTATGACCCCTATTTCCACATCCAAAGCAACCATCCGTGTCATCAAGACAGCTACCCAAGTGTTGCTTCCCACAACTAGTACACCTAGTCCTCTCAAAATCATAACCACCTCATTGAGAATTTTGGTTTGAAACCCTATCCTTGTTCCACATGGAAGAGTATTGATTATAGAACCTCTTATTAGGTTTGGGTTGATTTGGTTCATCCACCGTAGGCCTCTTCCCATCCCTATTTCTCTCCCTAAAATTAAACTCCTCAATTTGTTGAGCATACACCATGAGCTTAGATATATCCATATCATTAAGGATCATTGTCGTACGACACTCTTTTTCCACCAAGATAGACACCCGCGTCACAAATTTGTTCATCCTAGCCCTATGGTCGGCTACCAAGGTTGGGGAATACTTTGAGAGTTGGGTGAATTTGAGAGAGTACTCTTTTACACTCATTCCTCCTTGATGAAGGTTCATAAATTCAACCAACTTTCTCTTCCTCAACTCTAAGGTGGAAACCTATCAAGAAAAGCCACTTTGAACACTTCACAATCTAACGGACCTTCCCTTAAGGGTATCTCATCTCTCCATTGATCAAACCACACTTGTGCCACATCTTTTAGTTGATAAGCGTCTAGTTACGATTTCTCTCAAGGAGTCACACCCATAGCATCCACCACTTTGAACACCTCATCTATGAAGCCTTGTGGATGTTCATCTACCTTAGTACCATGGAAAGTATTAGGGTTCATCCTCATTAAATCTCGGATTCTAAAAATGGGAGTACTTGCATTGGGTTGAGGTCCAACTCCTAGGTTATCTTGGGAAACCACATGATTAGTGACAACATGATGTTGAGTCGTCATGAATTGGGTCAAGACCCTAAAAGCAACCCTTATCTCCACATTAGTCATATCCCTTTCAACATAGGGAGCTTGAGGACCTTGGGGCATTAGAGGAATTTGGGGCACTTTAGATCCTTGAGGTTCCGGAAGGGGAGCCGCCTCATTCACATCCTCTTGGTCAACAATAGGTACTTGCTTATTCCAGAGAGGAATTCTCTCATTACCTACTTCTCCTCCTACCTTCTAGTGGGTTTATTCTTATATTCATGTCCTATAAACACAACATAAGAGGTTGATAAGAGGAACTTATAAAACTAAACTCAAATGCACGACACTAGAGTAATGAAGAAAGTGAAACTTCTATCGCCCTATAGCCTCTCTCTCATGGGTCAGTCGTGACTCACACCAATTAACAAGACTCTACTAGACGTGGCTTGTCAGACTTTGTACCCTAAACTATTTCCCAAAACATTATGTTTTGATACCAAGTTTGTAATGACCCGCAAGTACACCGTATAAGTTAGGGCAACCCTTAGGTCGGAACAAGGCGTGCTTGACCTCTCGGAGGTCATGCACAAGACTCTTAGCTATCATTCATTACATAAAGTATGAAAACTAGTGCGGAATGAAAACTTTTCACCTGAATATAGTACTAAGAAACATCTTTTGTAAAAGCTAAGGAATAAGTTTCATCGTCACAAGCCAATCCTAAAGGCACACCTTAAACATCTTAGGGACACGTCCCTTTACATTGAAAGAAATACATAAATAGTCTAATACAAGTCTTAAAGAAGAATTAAAGAAACATAGACTATGCCCTCGAATATATGAGGACATACTTAGTCTTGAGAGAGTCGATTCTCAGTTTTCATTCTATCATTCAACTTGCCTCCAATTTATACTTATAGAGTATAAAAATGTATGGGGTTAGTACAAACATTGTACTAAATATGACCTTATGCAAAATCATACAAAACGGGACAATTTAGTTGAAACATACAAGTCATGCTATTTTGATAAAAACCTTCATGAATTAAGTTACGAAACATCATATAATATCATCATTTAGCACATAAGGTAAAATTTCAATTTTCTTAACATAAGAGCATACTTACAGTAAACCCTAAATTCGCACATGAACTACTCCTATCCTAAGTTATTCTAAGGCCCCCCTTAATAAGACATAAGGAAATTTCCCATACAATCTCCTTAATACCTACTTAAGATTTCCTTAAGACTACTAAGGATAAACATACTTCATTTCATTTATACAAGTAACCATTAAGTATCAAAAACACTATAGAAACATACATATACTTTAAACTCCACATAAGAACCATCCTCCAAGGAAACCCCCAATTTACACTTGGTGCAATGTGAAAGTAGTATCCCATAAACCACTTCCACTTAGTGCTCCTTAGAATAACCTTAGAATAGGAACATCACATACTAAGTTGTCATCATACAACTCATAACATCAACATGATTCCTTAACGTTAAACATAAAATCACATTACTTTCATTTGCATCGTATCATGAGAGCTAGCCTAAGGACACCCAAGACTCCCTCCAAATGTATACTTGTGCAATGGATAGGTGGCGTCCCATTCCACCACCGACCCTAAGTAGTACACCCTTAAGAAGACTTAGTTCATTAACATACATTTGTGTGGGCTAGCTTTAACAAACATAGATCATGAGAGCTTGACATGAAATCCCAGTACTACCCTTACCAGATGAGGGATCCTTACTTTCCGAAGGTAGGGTCATATTCTTTAGCCTTTACATGGATTCTCCAATAGCTACACCTACGCGGGCGCATTGTTAAGGGATAAGGAGATTACTACTAAGTAACTCATTATCTTCTAACGAGGAGCACCCATCTCAAGAGGTGCATTGGATACAACATCGCTAGTCACGAAGAGTACCCACCCCTTCTTCAAATCCTCTCGCTGCTAAGCACAACTCCCCCACGGAGTCATAAACATTCATTTACTAGAGGTTAAAAGATAACTATTGAACACCCCATCTCAACTCACAAAGGGTATGCAACCTCCAACCTATCTTTGGAAATCTCATCGGGAATATTGAGGTTGCTACTAAAAACTTGATCTCAACTCACGAAGAGTGTTCACCCCAAAAACCCCTTTTCATACTTTGGAATAGTAGGGATGGTTTAGATGCTTCATCTCTACTCATGAAGAGTGTCCACCCTACAATCCCCCCATTTTCATTCATTCACTTCATTCATGCATTCAAGTGTGTGTGTGAGTACATGTGAGCACACCTTTCACATAATGACCATTATTCATATTATTGATTGTGGGTTTGTAACATTGGGGGTTTTGAAAATAGTTAAGCCCAAAATAAGTTTTAATACTTTTAATACTTTTATATATGTTAAAATACCTAAAATAACCGTCCACACACTTTAAAAGACTTGGGGTGAATGGATGAATTTACCAATTATCCCCTAGCTTAGTCGTGAGCACACCAACAAAACATGTTCCTTCTCATGGATCCCATCCACGATTTGTAACTATGGGTTTTTTGAAAATAATCAAACCCAAAATAAGTTTTAATACTTTTAATACTCTCTATATATGTTAAAATACCTAAAATAATCATCCATACACTTTAAAAGACGTGGGGTGAATGGATGAATTTATCAGTTCACCCCTAGCTTGGCCGAGACCACACCACCAAAACATATTCCTTCTCGTTGATCCAATCCACGGATCGTGGATGGTTGAGTGCTCATGTTGTCGATACATGGTTTGGTACTGAGAGGTGTATTTGGGGCTCATGACATACGGAGGCCATCCACGAGGCGTATATGGACTTACGAGGCATGGACCCTATCTGTAGGTTACTCTAAATTGGCAACCTTGATGTTTTCTTGGGGTCTAGACTTAGGGTCCTCTTCAAGGATCCTTAGGGTGGTCCTTGGGGGGGGGTCATATCTTTATATCTAAACTCGAAACACCTCAACCATGGCTCGGTTCAACATACAACAACATCAATCCTCACATTAAACTCAAACGCACACACACGTTAGGCTCTCGTTTAAATAGTTCATTATTAGGTTTGTTACACGGACTATGGTGGTCAACCTTAACTTGTTGACAATTAGGATATTTGGCCAAAAAATCCACAATATTCTTTTTCATACTAGTATTCCAACACACTTCTTATAAATCAAGGTACATTGGTTACTCCCGATGAATGCAATATTGAGAACTACGAGCTTTCTCTAAGACTTTCTCCTTTAATGCATCAATATACGGAACAGATGATCGACCTTGGTACCAAGGTACAATATCCCCCTTCGGAGAAAGTCTCAATAGACTTGTTGAACACCGATTCTTTTAACTCCATCAATAAAGGATCAAGGCCTTGTTTAGACTTGAAATATACCCTAAAGGAAAATTCAAAGACTATATGAACTGTTAAACCACCCTTAGGAGAATCTACTAGTTGGACACCTCATGAGTCCATGATTTGGACTCATTTAGGGTTTTATTTTAATATATCTATTGTTCTTGAATGCATATTTTGTCCCCATAATTGACATAAATACTTGAGTTTTTGGGATTTCAAGTAAGGAACAGAGCATGGACACTTTGGAGAAAAAAAGGAACAAGGCAACTCAAGGAATGAAGAAAAGAAGGACTGAGGATCGCCTAACCAATTAAGGGTGTTGCCGAATCTCCTTGATCTCGCCCTATGTTTCAGTGTACTAAGCCCTGAAGGAGAAAATCATGTCACCGATTGAAAGGAGCAGCCAGTATGTCATCAAGTGGTTCTGTGATGCAGTGCTTTATCGCCTACAGTTACAAAACGTCAAGGATGCTAAAGGCAAAATCAAAACGATGATACAAATGAGAAAGGGCGCCGGCTGATCCTTCACAAGACATTGAGCAATCATATTGAGAAATATCATTCTAGTTTGGAACATTGTCTTAAGTTTGGAGACAATTATCCTTAACTTTTGAGGACATGATGATTTCCTATTCAAACAAATTGAAGATTCTTCACTGTAGACCTCGGTAAAGACAATATCAATCGTACCCTATTGATGGAAACACCAATTGGTATCGACTTCTTTCTTTTACTATGTCAAGGTAAAACCCCAATTCCTGGGGTGTGATTATATGATAATGGGTTATTATAACGGTTGGGTATTGCAAATGATAGTTAATGTTTTATGTAAAAGTTATTTCATTAAGTAACTGTGGTTGAATTTAATGGGTTGTAGTTTCCAATACAATCTTAGCTTAGCATTTTGGGATTTCTTGAGAGAGATTTTGAAACCAAAACTACTGAACCGGTGGTGTGTGGGTAGTGCGTTGTCATGTGTTCTTATTAAGAGAATGAATCTTAAATCCTATTCCACACATTTATCTAGAGAGAATGAATGGGCTAAGGTGAGTGTTGTGCTTAATTTTCGCTTATTGGTGTTTGAGAGAAACCAATTTGATTCGGGGTAAATTTCTCCAAAGAGAGTTCTCCCACACGAAATTCTAGCTTAATCACTAACATGCAACTGTTTAGTAGTAATTGCAATTATCCGGGTTGTTTATCTTATCCTGTGATCCTATCTCATTCCAAGAATCATGTCTTCATACATTAATTTTCCTGTATTTTTTGTTTTAGCTGATAATTGATTTCAAACTCCCCTTTTAAAAATTGACACTTGTGTCACCCTTCAATTTGTGATGTTTTTTATTTGTTAATGTGTTTTATCTATAACTTGGTCGAACAAATTCACACTTGAATACGAATTCTCAAAACCACTCCCTTTCGACTCCACCCCAACCCTTGGGTAGGTTATATTCTTATTCGTGATCATTGACACTTTAACCAAAATAGTGTTTTGATAATCGTGAAACATCAAAAAAATGGCGCTTCTTCCGGGGAGTGTTGTTATTTGAGAAATTTTGGCTGCTTTGGAGGCACCCCAAGACTTTTTAATTCTTTATTCTAGTTTTAGAAATAATAGTGTGGTAATTGTGCACGTTGAAGTGTGGAAAGTGTTGGAAAGTACAGATTGGCGAGCTCAAGGTCTAGTTGGTGAATCGCAGAGGTTAGAGACCCTGACATTGACCGTAGTTGGACTCAAGAACACTTCAAAATAGAGTTTGTATGACTTGGCGAGCCCAAAGAAATTATTGGTGAATCAGCGACCGTGTCGGCGATCCCGATCTATTCCGCTTTTTAAACCCCCACAATAACTGCAGGTCTTGTAAAACTCGGCGAGGTAAGTGACTAATCGGCGTGTCATAGATAGGTTTGTCGAGGACAACTAATGTCGCTGAATGAGCGAAAACTTGACGGTTTTAAGTCCAAAAGGTTTAAAATGTTCAAATCTTTCACTTTTAATCTTCCCAAACTCAAACCCGCACTTTAGTTTCTATATTTGTTGAACCCTAGAGTATTTTAGTTTGTGCGCAAAATTGGATTACATTGCCTCCTTGCTTCCTGATATCATTTGATTTGTCACAAAACTTTTATTTTCCGAACCTCGTGTTTATTTTTACCGCATTTTTTATTCATTTGCAAATGATCTTATCTTAGTGATGTGTGTTTGTCTTCTCTAATCTTATTTCATTTGAATATGCATATTTTTGAACTCGATTGTCCTTCTCATATTGTTGTGATCACTAAAATCTCAATATCTTGTGCTTTGAAATGACTTAAAATTTGTGGGGTTGTGCTTGCATGTCGCTAGTGTTAGTTTCTTTGATTTTGTTTATGATGGTCGCAGGGTCGAATTCGAAAAGATGGTTTAAATTAGACATGTTAGGTCATTTGGCGATCTTGGTATCGAACCACTCGGTGGTTCACCGAAGTTCCCCATCTAGCCTTTAAATTCATGCCTTAGGTGATATTGCATTTTTTATTTTTGACGAGAAGATTGAGGTTGCCTAAGGCACGCGTCGACTCGCCAAAGTCATCTAGATCACCCTTTGCATGCACCACAGAGATGATTTTGCACGGTTATATTCGGCGAGATACTTCTTGCTCACCGAAAGATGTCGGTGGTTTGACAAAAGGCCCTTCTTGTGGCCGACTTGCTAATTTTTTTTATCCAATCCTTTCAAAGAACCTGATTTAGCTCGCCAAGGTTATTCGACGACTTGCCAAACTGATTGACGAGTCTGTCTGCAACTATTTTTATCTGAAATATTTTTGAAAGTTTCCTAACTTTCTCCCTATTATTTTGCAGACATGGTAAGAATAAACATAGACATTTCTATCACGCTGGAAAAGAGAAAGGGGATCACAATTATTGAAGGGGGATCAAACCCTCCAAAAAAGAGTAGGAAAGAGCCTCCACAATGTGAAAAATGGGAAGGGTAAAAGGACCATGTCCGACAGGGTTACTATTTGCTCCGAGGCTACTTTATCTGAGCCTGAAGACGACCAGCCTTTGCATTCCTAACTAATGGAGCTCCAAGCAAGGTTTTAATCTGACTCGGCTAGAGTCACCCAGCTGCCATGCAAGCAGACTTAGAGCCAGCTCAAGTACATCTTGTGGCTCAAGTACCACTAGTCGTCCCTCCTCCCAAGCTTCTAATAGACTTAAAGATGATTGGTTGGAAACAATTCTCGAGGAAAAGCAGTTGTCTAAAGAGGGTCTTGAGGGAAAATACTCCAGCGTGAGGGACACCCTTGACTTCCACAAATTTGAGTAGTTCATCAGGCCCCGAGGCCGTTACATTCCTTCATAGGTTGCAGAGTTCTACTGTACATATGGCGATCTTGTGCCTGAAATCATGAAGAAGTCCAATGAGTTCAGACCGTTGAACTCGTTCATGGTTCTACGAAAGGAAGTTAGATGTAGTGGCGATTATATCAACAATGTACTTATTAGATCTATAGGTGTTGCACTATCACGAGGGCCTACCCATCACTTAGTCTTTGAATGATCTAAAAGGATGGTTGGCACCGTTAATTTCCGATACCACCCCAAGTTGGATCGAGGATGGGATCCCTATCGGGAAGAAGGATCTAAGTGTTGATGTTCATTTTTGGTTTTGTTTTATTAGTAGCACCATCATGCCATCCTAGAACGAGTCGATCCTCCACACCCTAAGGAGTCCTACCATGGGATGATCCTGTCCATAAAGAGTATTAACATGGGGCTTATCGTACAATAGGAGATGGCAACGAGCACTAAGCAAAGACGGACGTACCTACCATTCCCGATCTTGATCACGAAATTCTACTAGTTTGATGGCGTGCCTCGGGATATTGGTAAATACTTTGAGGTTTCTCTTTCGTCTTCTATGTACATCTAGAGCATAGAGGTCGAGTACACTAGACATAAGGCTAACAGGAGGAGGGCAGTGTAACATTCCAAAAAAATATACATGTCTAGTAAAGAGCCAAATAGGTTTTAAGAATGCGTATTGGGATACATAGGCATCCCAATGCCCAATATTGAATAATATTGTGCATATTAGAAAATATTGGCTAAGGGTGTTAGCCAATTTTTTAAGTATGAATAAGTATTGTTTAAGAAGTGTACCTGCAATGAAGACCCTAAGCTAAAGTATAGTATCCTTCACATAACGGATATTAGGTACTAGGCATCCAAGTATCAAGCCTAGTACCATAGCACATGATCAATTAAAATGATCATGTAGATTAAGCAGTGTCCAAGGACATAGTGAGGATCCTTGGACAAGGAGTGAACTTTGCAAATGCAACAATAGAAGTGCACGGTTGGGAAAGTAGGCAGCAACACATGTGCAAGCACATGTTCAAGCACATATGCTAACCGTCCGAGAGGGGGGACCACGCGACAAGCCCAACCGAATTCGGATAGGCGGTTAGGGGCAGGTGCGCGAACGGTTCCAACCGAGTGGGGCCTGGATTTCTAACCAACTCTAGACTCTAACTAACTTAACCAACTAGCTTGCTAACCTAGGATCAACCAAGAACGACCAGCCAAGGTACCCGACAAGCTAAGACTTTTTCGAGTGATACCTAACTAACCTAACTAACTTAGGGACAACGTAGTACCTAACCTAGGATGGTCCAAAGGGGTTAGTTGTGGTCCTAGTGACTTAGGGATATTTTAGTAATTTCCCTAGGTCCCTTAATTAATTAATTTAATAACTTAATTAATTAAGTTAAGCCTTGGTCAAGCCGAGAACCTTAGCCAATTTTCAGATTTGGCTAAGTCAAATGTCCTCCTATGTATAGTCAACTTAGGAGGGGAATTTTAGTAATTAACTAATTAATTTATCAATTAAGTTAATTAGTCTAAAGTTTAATTATTCAATATCAGTTCCTAAGACCTAGAACCACGATCAATCACTTAGAAACACGACGCAAAGGCAGTAAACAATAACGTAGAAAGGCAAAAGTTCTCTTAGGCGATTTCAAGGTACTCTTCAAGGTTTTCGTGAAAACTAAACGTCGTAGATTCAATTCTAAATAAGGTATGGGTTTATCTCCTGGAATTGTTTCTCCAAGAGGCCTTTCAAATGTTTTGAATTCGTGAATCTCAAAACTAGGGATGTTGCCAACCCAATGATATTGTTGAACTTCCTTTTCCCTAGTTATCCTTTTTTTAGATTCTAATAAGTATGTAGATGTATTCTCGAACATGTTGTTGGTATGTGGTGCTAAATGATCCTAATGTGTAGGTTTCTTGATTTGTAAATGTCGAATGAAGCCTATAGATTTGATTTGTATGATTTAAGTATTATCTACATGAAATAAAGAATGTTGTAAGGCTTAATTGTGTCCGAGATGATGAAGTTTGTTATGATCCGGTTATGAAGTATAGTTACTGTTAAATGTCGACTTGCTTAAGATGATGAGTTCACTAAAGTATATACATGAATGTTAATAAACTTGGCTAATGATAATCTCATAAAAAATGTTGACTGAATGTTTGGTTTATGCCAATAAATTGGCTAACAATGATTTGCCAAAAAAAAAGTTGAATGGAATTGGTTTACAATGTTATTTCCAAGATATGATATAAAATTTTGTAATGACTGAGTTAAACCAATATAAGCATACCTAAGGTAATTTATTGAATCCATAACCAAGGGTATGTCAATCATTGGGAAAAGTCCCAACATACTCTATCAAAATGAACTATGAATATATTAACTACATTGAATGAAGTTCATAACGTTCATAAAGAATTGTATAAAGCTACCAAATGACATTGAACAAGATAAAGTGAGTAATAACATAATTAAAAGCTCAAGAGTTATGAAAGTGACCAGAATGGGGTGTTAAAGGAAGTGAGACAAGTCTCACTTACACCTAAGAAAACTATATTAAAGATACTCACAAAAAGGGTGTTAAAACGTGTGAGACGAGCCTCATTAACACCAAGATGATAATGTAAGGTAAAATTCAGATTTCATCAAGTAAAGAAAGGGATGACAAGTTATCCATAGAGTAAGTAAAGCTCACAACTAGAAGGAATCTTCCATAATGTTTGAGTCAACTCTAAAAGTTATGAAGTAAAAGAAATTGAGCAAAGCACCGATAGACTAGCAATGAGCTTGTGCAAGCACATGTAAGTCTCATTAGATGAGGATCCACCAAGGTGGATAAGAGTCTCCGAAAATCTCCTAGTCTTCGAACCATGTTTATCCAGCATGGGAACTAGCCAGTGGATTCCACCTAAGAGAGCTAGGTAGATTCGGTTTCACTTTGGCCGGTTAAACCACCCCTTTTAACGGTGGGGCAGACACTGGATTTCATGTTTAGCTCACATGATCTATGTCGGTTAATGCTCAAAAAGAAATTTCTTGGTTTCACTTTAGCCGTGAACCACCCCTTTTCGGTGTGGGGAAGACACTGGACTTGGTTTCACTTTAGCCGGTGAACCACCCCTTTTTGGTGTGGGGCAGACACTGCATTTCATGTTAACTCACATGATCTAGGTTCACTTTGATCGGTGAACCAGCTCTTTTCGGTGTAGGGAAGACACTGGATTTTAAGTCAATTCACATGATCTAAATGCTAAAGACTTCTTTAAGAAAGTAAGAAGGAAGAAGAGATGTAAGTTCAAAGTGAACTAAGAAAGCAAGAGCTTAAGAATATCAATCCTCAATGTTTGATAAGAATGAAGTTTTCCAGAAGTAAGGGGCATAGCCAGTAAGGAATTATTATATTATGACAATGATCATATCCAAATAACATTGACTTAAAATGACTTCTTATATTAGACAAATGATCAAATAATAGGCATAACCAATAAAGATTGGCTTATAAAGATTTCATGCACAAATTGCAGTTAAATCATTTCCTTAATCTCTTGATTTACTTACTTGATTCATTAAAGGTATGGGACTATAATGAATCATTGCACTTGTAAGTAAAACATAGGATCAAAGGAGGTCATTGAACTAGACAACAAAAAATAAGAAAAGACTAAAATTATTCTAAGTCTGGAAAGAGAGCTCTCGGCCTAAGGGGGAGCAAATTTATTAATTTTCATTTGAGATGTTCTAAAATTATGTTCAAGATTCCAAGCTATTATGTTCATATAGAAAATGAGTTGTGTGTTTTGAATTACAAATAACGAATTAAGAAAGTCTAGTGACTTCATGTCACATCCAGGTTTACCCCCTAGACATAACCGGCGGCGGCGGCCTCTTCGAGGACTAAGACAAGCCTCTTATCCTCGTCATAGCATTCATTGATTAAAATGTGAAAGGATTTAAAACTTTTTATCTATATCTACTCGGAGGTTTACATAGACCTCTACATACACATAATCGTATTTATATCAAGTATACATAGACTTGTTCATATACAAAGATTACATAGTCTTCTACTTTTATTTCACCCATTTATATAGTAAAAGACATAATAGTCATAAAAGCCGTCTCATCTCATAAACCATCTATCAAAGACAATAAATCTTGGGCATAGCCATACATCAATAGAAGAAGCCACATATAGGCTATATACAACATTGTCTCAAATGAGTAAATGAGTCAATACAGTACTATAGTAACTAAGTAACATAGGAGTAAGATGTCGGCAACGCCCTCGAGAGAATGAGGACCTACCACTTGGATGGTAATATATCCAAGTCTTCCTTTCCAGCAATTCGGAGCAAGTTCAACGATCGGAACCTAAAATGTTTGGGAAAAGGGAAAGAAATGGGGTTAGTACTCCAGATGTACTAAGTATGGAACCATATATACAATTACCAATCAAATATACTTATAAAAGGATATTTAAGAAAGTCATGCTATGTAAACCAATTACTTGAATATACAAAGCAATTAACTAAACCACATGCATACCATCATATTTAAGCCCTTAATCACATAAGATCCTATAAACAAGAAATATCATTATAAAACATGTATACGAGTGAAGCATAGCAAGGCAAAACATACTAACTATAACCTTCATAAAGTCACAAGTGCAATGACCAAGTAAATTCCCATGACTCTTACTTAATCAAGTAACCTACCAAGACTACAATTAGCAATCCACCTTACATATCATACTCCCCATTTCATGAAACATTCTTCTTCAACAAAAGGCAACAACCTTATACTCATAAGCATGTTATTTAATGTACAAGGTCATTTACATTATATCACTACTTTACATACATCATATTGACCTCTCAAAGCTCCTATCAAGGTAAACTAGTGCAAGGCGTAGGTAGAGTCCATACCCATACCTAAGCCATAGCCAAACCCCTCAAGTTACTTCGATTAGTCTATATCTTATTCATTAGTTTTAGTTTAGGGAAAACTTGCCTTAACCGACATAGACCACATGAGCTAATGTGGAATACGGTGTCATGAAACCTTACACCGATGGAAGGTGGTATACCGGCCAAGGTAGAACCTAACGTAAATGTAGCTATCTAGGTGGATCCACTAGCTAGTATCCTATGGTGGCAACATAGTTCAAGAACTAAGAGATAGGTATTCCCTCTATGTACCATTTGGTAATGGGGCCTCACCTCATGAGAAAACATGAGTGAATATTCCTCAAGGAAAGTCAACATTTCATGTAGGTCCATAGGTGAGTATTCCTCTAAAGAAGGTCAACACTCTATAAGGGACAAATGGTGAATATTCCTCCAAGGAAAGTCAACACCTCTCATTGTCAAGTTCACTCGGTGCTAAGCTAAGTTCCCTTTATAGAAAAAGTCTTTAAACTTTATTAATCTTCTCAACTTAGTTAGATAATAAGGCCTAGCCTTAGTACATTCATCATTATATCTCAATAAGGATTGTATGAGAATATAGTCCTTTCATTTACAATTCGTATAGGTGAGGTTGTCCCTTGCACATCTCATCATAATAGGACACATCCTTACATAACAACCTCCCTATATTGTATACTCCTAGGAAACCTCACAACCAACCTAAAACATTTCAATTCAATCATCATACCAACCTATCACCTTAAACAAGGTATACTTCAACACAACATTATCACTTGATGACAATTAATCACAATTTGAAGTAAGGATTAGGATAACCAAGACTTACCAAAACTCCTCCATAGTTCACCAATAAGGGGTCTTACCATCAACCCATAGATCGACCCAATTTGGGTCGTCACACCAATGTAATTCAACAATCAACATAAGAACTAATTTAGGAGAATCACTATACGATAATGCAATACTAAATCGGAGCTTGGTAACATGATATCAAAGTCTATCTTCTTACCCTAGATTCAATACTCAAGAAATAGGCATGAAGAACTTCAATTCATTACAATATATTCATGATCAATGCAATAAAACCATTAAAGATGATTTAAACGATAATTAGATCAATTACATCAACCCAACCCAAATTCATATCAATCTCATACCTAGGGTTAAGGGTTAGGGGTCATCATCCACAATCTAGACCAATCTACATCACTTCATCATAATCAAGTTACAATACATGATAATCTATTCATTATAACCCAAAGAATACATGACCAACTCAATTCATATAATCAAATTCGAAATTGCATGAAACCCATATGAAACTCAACTTTTGGAAAATCTTTGAAGTAGCCCTTTGAGGAAAGGAGTCTCAAAGGTGAATTAGATCCCATACCTTAAGGTTTGATGACGTTTTGATGGTGATTTCGTGCTAAACCAGGCCCTAACGATCCTCCCAAGCTATTCTCCAATGGAGTCTTCCAATAGAGAGAGAAAGTAGAGAGAAAGAAGAGAGTTTAATTTGAGAATTGTCATTAGGCTAATGAGGGTTGGGGGTATTTATAGTGGGGCTAAGTCAACTTAATTAGTCTTCCCTTAATCCCCAATTACCCCTAAGACACTTAACAAATTAAATGAACTATACTTTAATTCACCAAAACATAACAGGGCCCCCACCAACGGAACCCCGTCGACGGTCCGTCGTGGGCGTGACGGACGACCCTCCCTCCGTCCTGCAATTCTGTTGTCTCGGTCAGAGACTGTGCAGGCGAGGGTTCTTGAGGAGGCGACTAAGGGTGAGATGACGGTGGCCTTGACGCCCCATCGTGCCATCCGTCGAGGCACACTGCCAGACAGTGTTGCACCTTCCTGCCATAAGGGTCCTCCTCGAGGGCCCTTGGTTGGTCTTTGGAGAGTCGTACCCTAACTTTTCCATCATGAAACCATCCCTCACTATGTGATACACCTATTGCTACAAACTTTCACTCGATTCCGACCCTTAAACTTAGTCAAACTAATTAAAACACACTAGCCCTTTCATGGACCAACTTTCCGGACGTCATGGACGTTCTTGAACATTTTAGTTCTAAATCACTTTAGCCACTCCATATACACCTAATTTGGATAGGAACAATGATTTAGACCTTAAGGAACATGAATTGGGATTTCGAAATGTTACATTATCCCCCACTTAGGAACATTCGTCCCTGAATGACACTAAACACTCTTTAAAGGAGGGAAAAGACTCAAGACTAGCAACTCAACCAATTCACAATATCTAATTTGCATGAATCACATCATTTCAATAAAACACTTCAAAACATCAATTTATCACACATAAGCTCAAAGTTTCCTCATGAGGTTGTCACGACCCGAAAGCACCCCCTAGAAGTTAGGGAAAACCTTCGAATCGTGACCGGCGTACTTGACCCCTTTGGGGTCTCGTACAAGCCCTCTAGCTCGCATTCATAACATAAAGCATGAAAAGTAGTGCGGAATTAAAACTTTTCACAATAATAATAATAAAAGGAGTCTTTTCATAAATACTAGGAAATCTTATCGTCACAAGCCAACTTAAAGACACAACTTAGAATCTTAGGGACACGGCCCTTTACAATAGAATAAATACATTTTTAAGTCTTAATAAGGAAACTAAGAAACATAAAAACTATGTCCTCGAATATATGAGGACATACCCAAGTCTTGAGAGATAGAATTCCCAAGCTTCAACTTCGATCCTCCAAAGGCTTCCAACCTATACTCATAAGGTATAAAAGTATGGGGTTAGTACAACAATGTACTAAGTATGGCATATGCAAAAACATGCAAAAAGGGACATTTTAGTAAAGATAGCTTTTTATGCAATTCAAATATAACCTTCATGAATCTAGAAGCAAACCCACATAAGAATCAACGATTTAACACTTTATGGCTATCTTACCAAACTTAAAGTAAACAAAAGGAACATTTCAATTAACTTTGCTAAACTTGCAATAAAATTGAATAAAGCATCATAGTGAACATTTTGAATTCTTACCATGAAGACCTTACAGTGAAAGGCACGGTCCAAGTCATATGAACCCTTTTTCTTTGAAGTTGCCCTAACCCAAGGTTATTCTAAGACTCCCTAAGGTGAGCCAAGAAGGGACTCTCATTACACCTCCTTTCAAAGCACACCAAAGCGACCCTTAAAACTACCTAATCTTAGGCTTACTTCGTTAGAAATCAAATCCACGCCCTTGGCTAACATATGCAAAACACTCATGGAAATATAGGTCATACCAAGTGCAATGTGAGAGTAGCATCCCATACTACCACTCCCACTTAGTACTCCTAATCAAGTACTCCACAATAATCCTCCATAACACTACACCATAGTACTCATTCACACGGATTTCATGTAGGTACTCTTCTCCCATAGTAGGTATAGGTCACACCGAGTGCAATGTGAGAATAGCATCCCATACTACTACTCCCACTCAATGCTCCTACTTGGTAACTAATGTGGATTGAGCACTTCACGACATACATACACAATTTCAACAATACACAAATAATTTAGTTGTTCAAATCAATTCTTTTGTGGGAGTTAGCTTAACCGACAAAGACCATGAGAGCTAGACATGGAATCCGATATTAACCCCTATCGGATGAGGGATCCTTACTTGCCTAGAGTAAGGTCATGCTTCTTAGCGTTTACATGGCTTTTCCAATAGCTAACACCTATGCGGGCACATAGTTAAGGGATAAGGAGATTGGCTACTAAGTAACTCACGCCTCGCTAACGAGGAGATACTCATCTCAAGAGGTAACTTTGTTATTTACACATCTCAACTAACGAAGTGCAATCCACCTCCCCCTTCATATCCTCTCGGTGCTAGGCATAACTCCACACGGATTTCTCAACATAAAAGTCTATCATAGGAAGCTCACTAGGAAATGGAGAGGTTGTTACTAGACACTACATCTCAACTCACGAAGTGTGTCCACCTCAAGATTTCCCCTTTTTGCTCAACTTGACATAATACAAATCTTAGATGAGTGTGTGTGTACATGTGCACACCTTGCATATAAGCATCATTTCATTTTCATCAATTTCTACTCATACTTTAAGCTTGATTCATCAAGCTACACACTCTACATACTTCTCATTAATCAATACTTCATTTAGACATAAACTAGGTCAAACATGCAATTCAAGCTACATCAAACACAACATAAGACCCATTTCCAATATATCTTCATTTCACATATTAGACCTTCAAGGTCACATACTCAAACCATACTAAGTAACATCAAGTTCATCAATTAGCACCGCCACCCATAAGGTGGACCATACCACTCAAATAGTAATTCATAATAAGAACTATACAATGAGAGCAACTCATCAACAAATCAAACCATCATTACCCATAAGCAATTTATCAATATTTCACCATATGAAGGCCCTTAGGGTAGTAGCTACACCAACATGACATACACAAGAAGACCCAAGTTAATACCTTACTCAAATCATGCTCACATAACCCATTTTCATGCCAAATGTTGAAGTATGCATATACAAGAGTTTCATGGAGTTTTAACATAAAAACCATCTATTCAAACCAAGATAAATACATTTAAACCATTAGAACTTAGTTACAAGAAGACCCATAATAGAAATCAATGTTTAGAAGAAGTTGAGTTTAAAACCCCTCTTGAAAACCATTTTGGAAGTTGGCTTCTTGAATGGAAAGGTATTCAAGAATGGATACCATACCTTTAGGAGAAAGAAACCCACGAATTTGATGAAGAAACAATTCCCAATCCGTCCTCCTATCCTTCTTTGACTTCTAGCTTCCAAGAGAGTTGAGAGAGTTTTCTTGAGAGAAAGAGAGAGTTGGATCTTGAAGAGAAAAGGGGGCTCTTCTCTAGGTTTAGGGTGTAAGAGAGTCTTATAAGGCTTGGGGTGTATTTACATAAAACACCCTAAGCTGGCAGCCTTTAAATCATGCACTGGCAGGCTTCGTCGACGAGACCTCCTCGACGGACCGTCACGTCCACCACGGACCGTCACGGGGTTCCGTCGAGGAACACTTGGCTTCTAAATGGAGCCTGTCCCAATTTCACTCTCTGTCACCCACGACGCCCTGGCTCGACGGACCGTCCTGAGTACGACGGACCGTCGCCATGGCCGTCGTGAGCTACTGATGGGCAGACTTGCCCAAGTCTTGGGCCCTTCATCTAGGGCCCCTTGTGGGTCCTAGGTTGGGTCGTGCCCAGACGTCAAACCCCTAAACTAAGTCGTCTAGGTCTAAGGAACATCCGACGCATGTTTCAAGTAAAACGAACATATAAAACTCATCCAAACTCGCCAAGACATACAAGTACATTCTAAGGCATACCATCCGAACGTCATGGACGTTTTTGGTTGATTGAACTCCAAACTTAACCAAACTTTGCACACTGCCTAAGGACACCAAACTAACTCCGTTTAACTTAAAATTAACTCAAGAAACAACCATGAGGCTCTAGTTCACCTTAGTTTATTTTGGGGCGTTATATTCTCCCCCACTTGGAATAACATTCATCCTCGAATGACACTTAAATTTTAAGAACAGCAAGGACTTCACTGAGCATCATATAATACACTTAGATCATGATCAAAACATCAACAATCAAAGCATCCATTAGCAAGGAGCATCATTTCACACTTTCAACACTTATCAACAGATACTACTTTTGCCAAACTTCACAAAGTCAAAACTCAACCTTCAACTTCTTTTATGGAGGAACTACCTTCTCCAACATTAAACATGCTCATATACAACAATTTTACACATAATTAAACTTAAATTAAGGCAAGGCAAATTTTTCTCAAATTGCAAATTTTTCACAGTGAATATTGACTGTAACATTGTCAAATATAGAAAACCTTCAAAATTCCACTCTTTGAGCAATTTATCAAGATGACATGATCATATGAACTATAAAACCATATATACTCATTTCATAACACAAAAGCAACAATAACCAAGAGTTAAGACTTACCAAAACCATCAATCCGGATTAATTATCCTTTCTAGCCCCCATCCCATAGGAAGGGTTCTTCTTGGGAGCATTAGGATCTAGGGAAGCTTGATTGACATCTCTCCCCCTTGATTTAAGGTTTGGGCAGTCCCTCATCTTGTGGCCTCTATTACCACATGCAAAACAACCATCCGTTCCGGCAAGACACTTACCCCCATGTTGCTTGCCACAAGTAGGGCACCTAGCCCTTTCATAGGAATGACCACCACCTTGAGAAGATTGATTTGGAGCCCTATCCTTGTTTCCCATAGAAGAATCTTGGGGATAAAACCTCTTCTTAGGCCTTTGGTGACTAGAATCATCCGACCTAGGTCTCTTACCCTCTTGCCTTATCTCCCTAATTTTGGACTCCTCAATTTGTTGCGCATAAACCATGAGCCTAGAGATATCCATGTCATTAAGAAGCATAGCCGTACGACACTCTTTTTCCACCAAGCTAGACACGCCCATCACAAACTTGTTCATCCTAGCCCTAGGGTTGGCTACCATGTTTGGGGCATACTTAGAGAGTTGGGTGAATTTGAGAGAGTACTCTTGCACACTCATTCCCCCTTGACGGAGGTTCATGAATTCAACCATCTTCTTCTCCCTCCACTCTAAAGGAAAGAATCTATCTAGGAAAGCCTCTTTGAATTCCTCCCAATCAACCGGTCCTCTTTCTAAGGGTCTCTCACCCCTCCATTGCTCATACCACACTTGAGCAACATCCTTAAGTTGGTAAGCGGCCAATTCCGCTTTCTCCCTAGGGGTCACACCCATAGCATCTACCACCTTGAAAACCTCATCTATGAAGCCTTGTGGATCTTCATCCACCTTAGTGCCATGAAAGGTAGGAGGGTTCATCCTCATGAAATCCCGAATCCTAGAAGCGGGAGTACTAGCATTTGGTTGGGGCCTATCTCCTAGGTTAGCTTGGCCCACAAAGTGATTGTTGACAACTTGAGCTTGAGCCGTCATGAGTTGGGTCAAGTTCATTAGGGCAGCCCTCAACTCCGCATTAGTCATATCACCCTCAACAAAAGGAGCTTGAGGCATAGGAGGCACTTGAGGTCCTTGAGGTTCCGGAGGCACTTGAGGTTCTTGAAGAGGAACCTCCTCATTTTCCTCCCCTAAGACAACAATAGGAACTTGGTCAACATGGGGAAGGACTCTCTCATTTTGTACACCTCCCTCCTCCCTTCTAGCGGTCGATCTCCTCGTATTCATGTCCTAAAAACACAAAAGAAGAGGTTGAGAATAGACACCTTATATACTCAACTCTAAGGCACGATACTAGAATAGAGAAGAAAGTGAAACTTCTAGCATCCTATAGCCTCTTGTCCATGGATGTGTCGCGACTCACACCAATGACCAAGATACTACTAGATGTGGCTTGTGAGACTTTCAGACCTTAAACTATTTCCCAAAACCTTATGCTCTGATACCAAGTCTTGTCACGACCCGAAAGCACCCCCTAGAAGTTAGGGAAAACCTTCGAATCGTGACCGGGCGTACTTGACCCCTTTGGGGTCTCGTACAAGCCCTCTAACTAGCATTCATAACATAAAGCATGAAAAGTAGTGCGGAATTAAAACTTTTCACGATAATAATAAATAAAGGAGTCTTTTCATAAATACTAGGAAATCTTATCGTCACAAGCCAACTTAAAGACACAACTTAGAATCTTAGGGACACGGCCCTTTACAATAGAATAAATACATTTTTTTTTAGTCTTAATAAGGAAACTAAGAAACATAAAAACTATGTCCTCGAATATATGAGGACATACCCAAGTCTTGAGAGATAGAATTCCCAAGCTTCAACTTCGATCCTCCAAAGGCTTTCAACCTATACTCATAAGGTATAAAAAGTATGGGGTTAGTACAACAATGTACTAAGTATGGAATATGCAAAAACATGCAAAAAGGGACATTTTAGTAAAGATAGCTTTTTATGCAATTCAACTATAACCTTCATGAATCTAGAAGCAAACCCACATAAGAATCAACATTTAACACTTTATGGCTATCTTACCAAACTTAAAATAAACAAAAGGAACATTTCAATTAACTTTGCTAAACTTGCAATAAAATTGAATAAAGCATCATAGTGAACATTTTGAATTCTTACAATGAAGACCTTACAGTGAAAGGCACGGTCCAAGTCATATGAACCCTTTTTCTTTGAAGTTGCCCTAACCCAAGGTTATTCTAAGACTCCCTAAGGTGAGCCAAGAAGGGACTCTCATTACACCTCCCTTCAAAGCACACCAAAGCGACCCTTAAAACTACCTAATCTTAGGCTTACTTCGTTAGAAATCAAATCCACGCCCTTGGCTAACATATGCAAAACACTCATGGAAATATAGGTCATACCAAGTGCAATGTGAGAGTAGCATCCCATACTACCACTCCCACTTAGTACTCCTAATGGATTCCATTTACTCAAGTACTCCACAATAATCCGCCATAACACTACACCATAGTACTCATTCACACGGATTTCATGAAGGTACTCTTCTCCCATAGTAGGTATAGGTCACACCGAGTGCAATGTGAGAATAGCATCCCATACTACTACTCCCACTCAATGCTCCTACTTGGTAACTAATGTGGATTGAGCACTTCACACGACATACATACACAATTTCAACAATACACAAATAATTAGTTTCAAATCAATTCTTTTGTGGGAGTTAGCTTAACCGACAAAGACCATGAGAGCTAGACATGGAATCCCGATATTAACCCCTATCGGATGAGGGATCCTTACTTGCCTAGAGTAAGGTCATGCTTCTTAGCGTTTACATGGCTTTTCCAATAGCTACACCTATGCGGGCACATAGTTAAGGGATAAGGAGATTGCTACTAAGTAACTCACTCTCTACTAACGAGGAGTACTCATCTCAAGAGGTACTTTGGATTACAACATCTCAACTAACGAAGTGCAATCCACCTCCCCTTCATATCCTCTCGGTGCTAGGCATAACTCCACACGGATTTCTCAACATAAAAGTCTATCATAGAAAGCTCACTAGGAAATGGAGAGGTTGTTACTAGACACTACATCTCAACTCACGAAGTGTGTCCACCTCAAGATTTCCCCTTTTTGCTCAACTTGACATAATACAAATCTTAGAAGAGTGTGTGTGTACATGTGCACACCTTGCATATAAGCATCATTTCATTTTCATCAAGTTCTACTCATACTTTAACCTTGATTCATCAAGCTACACACTCTACATACTTCTCATAATCATATACTTCATTTAGACATAAACTAGGTCAAACATGCAATTCAAGCTACATCAAACACAACATAAGACCCATTTCCAATATATCTTCATTTCACATATTAGACCTTCAAGGTCACATACTCAAACCATACTAAGTAACATCAAGTTCATCAATTAGCACCGCCACCCATAAGGTGGACCATACCACTCAAATAGCAATTCATAATAAGAACTATACAATGAGAGCAACTCATCAACAAATCAAACCATCATTACCCATAAGCAATTTATCAATATTTCACCATATGAAGGCCTTTAGGGCAGTAGCTACACCAACATGACATACACAAGAAGACCCAAATTCATACCTTACTCAAATCATGCTCACATAACCCATTTTCATGCCAAAAGTTGAAGTATGCATATACAAGAGTTTCATGGAGTTTTAACATCAAAACCATCTATTCAAACCAACATAAATACATTTAAACCATTAGAACTTAGTTACAAGAAGACCCATAATAGAAATCAAAGTTTAGAAGAAGTTGAGTTTAAAACCCCTTTTGAAAACCATTTTTGGAAGTTGGCTTCTTGAATGGAAAGGTATTCAAGAATGGATACCATACCTTTAGGAGAAAGAAACCCACGAATTTGATGAAGAAACAATTCCCAATCCGTCCTCCTATCCTTCCTTGACTTCTAGCTTCCAAGAGAGTTGAGAGAGTTTTCTTGAGAGAAAGAGAGAGTTGGATCTTGAAGAGAAAAGGGGGCTCTTCTCTAGGTTTAGGGTGTAAGAGAGTCTTATAAGGCTTGGGGTGTATTTACATAAAACACCCTAAGCTGGCAGCCTTTAAATCATGCACTGGCAGGCTTCGTCGACGAGACCTCCTCGACGGACCGTCACGTCCACCACGGACCGTCACGGGGTTCCGTCGAGGAACACTTGGCTTCTAAATGGAGCCTGTCCCAATTTCACTCTCTGTCACCCACGACGCCCTGGCTCGACGGACCGTCCTGAGTACGACGGACCGTCCTGAGTACGACGGACCGTCGCCATGGCCGTCGTGAGCTACTGATGGGCAGACTTGCCCAAGTCCTGGGGCCCTTCATCTAGAGTCCTTGGGGTCCTAGGTGAGGTCGTGCCCAGACGTCAAACCCCTAAACTAAGTCGTCTAGGTCTAGGGAACATCCGACGCATGTTTCAAGTAAAACGAACACATAAAACTCATCCAAACTCGCCAAGACATACAAGTACATTCTAAGGCATACCATCCGAACGTCTTGGACGTTTTTGGTCGATTGAACTCCAAACTTAACCAAACCTTGCACACTGCCTAAGGACACCAAACTAACTCCGTTTAACTTAAAATTAACTCAAGAAACAACCATGAGACTCTAGTTCACCTTAGTTCATTTTGGGGCATTATAATTAACTGTATCTCCACATAGTTTCAATTGAGAAGTAATTCTGAACATGACAGAATTGTACTCATGAATAGACTTAAAGTCTTGTAGTCTTAAATTCATCCAATCATATCGTGCCTTTGGATGAATTACCATCTTCAAATGGTCATACCTTTCTTTTAGATTATTCCACAGAACGAGTGGATCTTTGACTGTGAGATATTCAATTTTCAAAATTTCGTCAATATGATGACGTAAGAATATCATTGCTTTAGCACAGTCTTGTTTTGATGCTTTATTTTCAATTTTAATGGTGTCTCCAAGACCCATAGCATCCAAATGGATTTAGCATCCAATACCCATGAAAGGTAGTTCTTGCCCGAACTTTGAAGGGCAACGAACTCAAGTTTAGTAAGATTAGCCATAATAATAAAAAAAAATAATACCTTAGCCTTCAAATTTAGTCTTCAAACTTTGATATGACAGAGTCTCGTGCTGATAACGTGTTATAAAATAAAGACTAAGTACTAAAATTAAACTTAATAGCAACTAAGGAGAGAAGAATGTAGTAGAGTGATAAAATAGAAAACTTGAATCTTCCTTATTTTTGGTGTATTTTCCATAGAGATTACAATGCCTTTTATAGGCATAAGAGGGGTATAATGGACATTCACAAATTGTTATTTACAACAGTTAGATATTTTTAACGTTTAATATCTTATTATTATTATTATTATCATTTATTTTATTTATTATCAGTTTAAGTTAAACATTAGTTTATTATTATTATTATTATTATTATTATTATTATTATTATTATTATTGTTATTGTTGTTATTATTATTCAAATTATTAGTTCAATTTTTTCATCTATGAAGATAGAAACTATAGATTATAGGTTTTATGTATTTTAAAATGTATATTTTAAAATGCAATTAAGAACAAAAATTTGATATAAAACTTAAAATAATAAATAATATTAAAATGATGTAAAAGAAACTTTCAAAAGTGTTTTTTTTAAAAATAAATTATTTAAATTTTAAAGTTTTCCATTTTCTTTAGAAGTAGGAGTGTAATTGGATGTTTCAAATAATATTCGTAATGGGATGTTTCAAAACTTCCTATTTAGTTGGATAAATTATTATCGTTTCCAAAATAAAGATTAAAATGTCATATTTAGTTGGATGTTTTTTTTAAAATTTAAAACATTATTATAATTTTTATTATTATTATTATTATTATTATTAAAGATTATTATTATTATTATATTATTATTAGTTTTTTTTATCCGTAAGGACAGTTTCTATTTTATTAAAAATGTTTAATTTAAAATGAAAATAAGAAATAAAATTATACAAAACTAAAAATATCAAATAATATTTAAATGATAAATTTTAAAAGAAACTTCGTGGTCTTTCTTAAAATAAATAATTTTAATATAAAAGTTGTTTCAATTTGTTTAGAAGTAGGAGTGTAATGAGAAGTTTTAAATTTCCATAAAATAAGTATTAAAAAGCCATATTTAGAACTTTTATATGTGGGTTTTAAAACTCTCTATTTAGTTGGATAAATTGTTATTTTTTCAAAATAAAGATTAAAATGTAATATTTGAATGTTTTTTTAAAAATTTAAGGGAAAAAAGTTAAAAATATCCCTCAATTTTGGTTTATTAGTTGATAATACCCCTGCCGTTAAAATAAAGTTATTTATACCCTCACCGTCACTAGTTTCACTATTTATACCCCTCAATTAACAGAAATCCCCAAATTAACCCGAATTTTTAAAAAAGACCCATCCCCATTTTAAATTCATGATCCGACCCGTCTAAAAATCTAACCCAATAAACATTTAACCCATTTTCCTTTCTCATTCTTTCAAAAGAATCTCAAACCCCACAAACTCAAGAACTAATAAATTAATTTACTTTTTTGTAAGTAATAACCCAAATGCAGGTGTGGAATTTTCAACCAGAATTATTGGATTGTTATGGTGTTGAATGAAAATGTAAGGTTTGAGAGGAGTTTGTTTCTGAAATATTTTCATTTTCCGGATTTTGTTTTGTTGATGTTAGGATCATCCCGAGTTGTGTTGGAATGATGAACGGGGATGAAGAAGAGGGAGAAGATTCTCGTTATTGCTCTAACACAACACGCAAGGCCTACAAATTATTATTGTTTTGTTTGACTCTAAGAAAATCAGTAAATATTATCGATTTTAACATTAAACATCAACCTGCTTAGACTAGTATTGCTTTCCATTCTATTGCTCTAAAAAATGAGTCAAATGAATGTGAAAATGGAAAATTTCTCGGAGATCCAAAAACTCAGATCTATGACAATTTTAATTATTAATGCATGTATAAGAAAAGAATAAAAAATAGAAAAGAAAAAATTTCTTCTCCGTTGCTTTAACTTTCATCTATGATATTGCTGGATTAATGACTGACATGTCATACGAAGGAAAATTGTTGTGACCAGTTGGAGATGCAAAAGGTATTCTGACTTCTTGATACTAATGATGAGAAGTTGAATGTCATACTAATGTTAGACTTCTCATAATCCTTCCTCTGCTTTTGAAACATTGTGACCATATCTAATTAACAATATACTCCAACGAAATTTTTTTAGCAGATTAATCTTCATAGGTTTGCATATTGTATTTTCCGTAGAACATTCCATTCTAGTTGTTTGGCTTCTTTTGAAAGAATGAGAAAGGAAAATGGGCTAAATGTTTATTGGGTTAGGTTTTTAGACGGGTTGGATCATGAATTTAAAATGGGGATTTTTTTTTTTTAAAGTTTGGGTTAATTTAAATTGATTTGGAGATTTCTGTTAATTGAGGGGCATAAATGGTGAAATTAGTGACGGCGAGGGTATAAATAACTTCATTTTAACGGCAGGGATATAATCAACTAATAAACTAAAATTGAGGGATATTTTGACCCTTTTTCCAAAATTTAATACATTATTATTATTA